>CM042427.1:36723170-37295670 GCA_023631565.1 Gymnocephalus cernua | reverse complement strand
GAATATGTTTTTACTCCACTACATTGATTTTTTTTTGCGCATTTCCACCTTTAATGGATAGGACAGCTCTGGGGGGAGAGAGGGGGAATACATGCAGGAAACTGTTAAAGGTCAGACTTGAACCCTGGACCTTCTGCTTTGAGGAATAAAAAAATATGTGTGCCTAATCTACCAACTGAGCTAACCAGCCACACCCAGCATGTGTTAAAGGATTAGGCTAGGGATATCGTTTTTGTCGTCATAAAATCCCATCGAAAACCAACAGAAGCAATTAATTGATCTTTTAAAGGACAATTCCGGCACAAAATGAACCTAGGGGTTAATAACACATGGGTACCGAGTCAAAAGTTCTCTGGGATATGTTTTCATGCTAATCGAATGTGACCAGTTTTAGTGTGAACGCTGTGTAAGCAGTAACCAGTAACATAGCTCAAGCAGGGCGTTCGTGGTTCTACTGGTCACGACTGTTTTCCCAAGATGGTGCCTGCCTGTATACGCAAACGGTAATGTCTTTATGAACTATCTTTTTAATAGTGCTGTCAATTAAACGCGTTATTAGCGGCGTTAACGCAAACCCATTTTAACGGCATACATTATTTTAGCGTGAGATTAACGTTCTTTTTGGCCTGTGTAGTTTTTTTCACATGCTGTTGCAACAACTAGTAACGTTAGAAAAACTACAACACCACACCGGATCTAGCTAGACCGGAAACAAAACAAAAGGCACGCCGCCGACACTTTGGGCTTGCAAGCCGGCCAGAGAGTAGTAGGATAACGTTACGTTTTGAGTGGATGGCAAGCATGAGACGCTGAAATGGACACGGCTTGCACAAGAGTCTTCATCTGATGAAGAGGAGGACAGTACTGAGTGATGTCTGGAGCACTGAAGGTTGTCATGGATGACTGTCACCAAGAATGGTGGTCCACACATGAAGGGGCACACAGTGAAATGGCCCGCCTTGCACGCAAGTACTTAGCAACACGGGCCACATCAGTACCTTCTGAAAGGTTGTTTTCACTGTCTGGGCATGTTGGACAAAAGAAGCGAGCTTCCCTGTTGTCTGAAAATGTCAACAGGCTTGTCTGTTTGAGTAACTGGCTCAAAGCAAAGAAGTAGTAGGCTTACCTTTTATTGGTAACCGTTACTGTTCATTCTTTCTGAAATAAGAGGCTGGGTTGATGAGCCTCTGGTGAATAAAGAGCAGTAGCCTGACTGCTATGTTCAAAGCAAACTTGAGAAAAAGAAAGTATTAAGCCATGGTTTAACTGCACTATAGGCTGAGTAGAATAGATAAAAATGTGCGATTAATCGCGATTTTAAATATTTTAATCGTTTGACAGCACTACTTTTTAATAAACTGTCTGTACACTTACAAAGTTCTCAATGCTTCGGTTTACATGTAGGGACCCTCATTATGCTACTGTTGAAGTGTGGTGCTATTTTGAGCCTTGTTAGTGGTATAGAAATTTATTTTTACTTTCGCGTGCCCCAACTACTAGCGTTACAAGCTAATTAGCGGTTCATGCTAAAACTGGTCACATTCGATTAGCATAAATACATATCCCAGAGAACAGGCGACTCGGTACCCATGTGTTATTAACCCCTAGGTTCATTTTGTGCCGGAATTGTCCTTTAAGTATTGTGTGTGTTCCCAAAGCCTGATGATATGTCTTATTCCTCTGTGCCATAGAGCTCCATAGTTGTCCAAAAACCAATAAAGCTAAAAATGTTGTACAGACATTCAAGGTCCCCAGAGGATAAAACCTGCTGACTTTGGTAATCCCCTGACTTTTCTTTTAGTGTGATCATGTGAGTAAGCCATGTCACCACGTGTGTGTGGAACAGACATTGGTATCCCCCTCAGGATGAATTGTAATCAGGGGTTATCCCTTCCAGACAGTTTAAAGGTAACTAAAAGCATTCAGTACAAGGACAATAGCAGTATTGTATAGCAATAACAGCAATATATCACTGTCATTATCAGTCCATTCACACACCATGTGACAAGAAATAGACAGTTACACAGAAGAGAGAATCACTGGTCGTGTCCAACATACTTAAAGTGGCTATGTGTAACTTTCAGTTTGTGTTGATTTCAGCGGCCCCTTCGGACAAAAGCGGTAGTGTTTTTACCACACCTGCTGTTGTAAAGGTCTAGCAGTTAGTGTTACCAGGAGGTCATATAGTTGCGATGAATGTTTTGCTCAGCCAGAAAATCATTCATATACAATGAGAGAATACGTTACAGATGCATCGTTGCATTTCAAGTGTTGCACACGATAACTTAGCCTACTTTGGATGTATCGTGAGCTGAACCGGGTAATGTTATCACTGTCACTGTGTCACGAGCCAGAGCAATAAGAGATTGTAGTAGCAACCAACGTAATAATAACTTAGATTAATATAGTGCATTACATGATAGTCACGGATGCTTTACACAAGTACAGAGGGACAAAGGAAAAGAAAATATTAGGCCAACACAAACACGGACTAAAAGGAATAAATTGTGGGACAATTTAGTGGGACATAATTTAATCTAGGCCACTGACGTATAACCACATCACGCATCCTAAAGTTATTTTATGAATGAAATACAGTAGACATATTACATATCTGAGGGCCAGTGTGGGGTCGGTTTTGAATCATTTACAATCCCGTAATTGTCTCCATCTGTTAAAAGCCTGACAGAGATTGACTTGGTTTCACCCGTTGTTTATCACTTTCCCTTTTAGTTGTTCTTTGTTTAATTTCCTTCTTCCCTGTGATGGCTCTGCCCCAGTATCAGCCATAACTACAACAGATCACTTCTTAAATAACATTAAAGTACAATTAGGCCTATATAAAGAAATCTCCTGCCACCCTTTACCTGGCTGGATACAATAACACAAGCTTTTCCGGTGTAACAAAGAAATCTGTGACCCATCAGAACGTGTTACTGTAGCGCCGTCTACCTGCCGAAAATCATTTTGTCACTTCGCGGGGAAAGTCGGACCCGGGCAGAGGCATTAATAAAAACTATATAAAACTAGCGTTTTTTTCACTGTAAATCTCGTTTTCTGTTACAGGTCATTTATGATCATCAGATGGAACATTACACAGTTTCAGAAGCATTGAGAAGTTACATATAGTCACTTCAAAACGTTTTTTAAACAGACCATTCATCAGAGCAGCAGCTTTTCTTGGTAACGCTGCAACTGAAATGATAAAAAGGAACAAAACAATCACACCGTCAGTTTCCTTGAAAGGAAGATTTGCACCTCTGGCTCCATTAAAGCCCCTTTCAGCACAACATCAGCACAGGCCTGCAAATGTACATATATACAAAACAATTATTCCAATCGCCCCATGTCTCTGAGCGACAGATTCTTTTAACCATGAAGGAAATTTTAGCCGGAATGAGTCTCTTTGGAAACATGTTTGTATTACTGGTGGATTTTAGCACATGTGCTGTCCAAGGCCATGTTGTGTTCTTATTCGAGTGGCTGTGTGGAACATTATGTACCGCTGTTATTGTGCCCTGTCTGTGGAGAACTCGGAGCTCTCAAAAAAACAGCCGCTGCAAGCTCAGAGCAGTTAAGTCGTAGATAGAATCGATCCACATCATGTGGAGAGTTAATGTGACACATGAGGCTCACAGACGTCCTTGTAAACAAAATGGGGTGCAGTTTAAACAGGATGATACGATTGTTACGTCTTCAGACCGTAGAATGACCTCAATATGAGAGGGATGATGATCATGATAACAATGACTCTATGATGACTTAATCAAGACATAGGCTACTTCCCCACCTCTGCTCAAACTCTCAACTGCTCAGCAATGAAAGAGGTGGCTGATTAACCCTTCTGTTGTCTTCGGGTCGTTTTCAAAGATTCTATAACAGAAATTTGGGCTTCTTTCAACCTCATTGCCCAAAAATAACTTGGATGGATGGTTCCTTAAAACGCTCTTAATCAGCTCGGTGCTTTCATTGACTTTGGGGTGTTTTATTAAATTTTCTAGCATTATCCTGACTAAACTGACAGTCTATGGATAGTGTGACTATCCATCAAAGTATCTATAAACTGCCTGTGACTTATGAGTCAAAATAAGTCATAATTCCTGCTTTTTTAAAACAAAAATTAGATACAATTTCATATGAATGAGGCTTTATTGACCATAAATTTAAAAAAGACTGTAAAACTAGAGGTAATAAGTTGGTGTTAGTGGTGTATATAGGACTACTTGGTGGTAGTAAAACAAAACACACCGAAAACATTAAAAAGTGTTCAAAAATGTAAAATTAAAAAATATGTGGGAAAAAGCCACAAAAATGTTTAAAAAAAGCAGCAATATAAGTGACAATTGTGAAAGGTTAACATGACATATTGGTAAAACAAAACTGAAAATGGAGTTATTATGACTAAGAGAA
The DNA here is from genome assembly GCA_023631565.1 of Gymnocephalus cernua. Classification (NCBI taxonomy): domain Eukaryota; kingdom Metazoa; phylum Chordata; class Actinopteri; order Perciformes; family Percidae; genus Gymnocephalus; species Gymnocephalus cernua. The sequence goes on along the minus strand of CM042427.1, from coordinate 37,291,260 downwards.
GAGAAGTGAAGATCAGGTCACCCTTCGAAAAAGAGATTCTTAACCTCAAAGGGTTTCTCCTGGTTAAATAAAGGTTATAACAAACAAAAACAAAAAAACCTTATTGTCTGTCACTCGTGACAGACATATGTCTTTGACAGGGCAGCCTCAAATGTCATAAAATACATATAGAAACAGTGTAAAAACATTGAACGTACAAACGTGCATACTGCCTATGATCTAGCTCGACTTAGTTGAGAATCAAACACCACACCTCGTTCTCATTCAGTTTCCTGTGCCAACTAGTAACCCCCCTTTTTCACTCATTTGGTGTCAGTTCACACTCCACCCAAAGTCCTTTTTTTCTTTCTCTCCTTACCTCGTTTCCTCTCTAATCAGAGGAACCACATGTGTCACTCTCTGGATTCTTCATCTTAACATTTTAAAGCCATCATTGATCCTACATCAGCTCTTGCTTTGCCGCTCATCCTCTACCCTCAGTTTCCTTTACCTCACTCCAGCTGTCAGTGGTGGAATGTAACTAAGTACATTTACTCAAGTACTGTACTTAAGTACATATTTGAGGTACTTGTACTTTACTTGAGTCTTTTCTTTTCATGCCACTTTCTACTCTGCTACATTTCAGAGAGAAATATTGTACAGCTTTAGTTATTTACTTTATGAATTAAGATGTTTTGCACACAAAACACATGTAGTTTATAAAATACAAGAGTATTTCTGCATCGAGGACTTTTACTTTTTTATAAATTAAGTACATTTTTTCCTGATGATACTTACATACTTTTACACCTTCACATATGGACCATGTGCAATATAGTCCTTTTAGTTTGTATATTTCTTTCTATTTTATGATTGTATTGTTTTACTATTTATTTATTGTCTTTTAGATGTATGTTTACTGGTTGAACTGCTGCTAAGAATTTCGTTGTTCATTTTTGTACAATGACAATAAATCTTCTGATTCTGATTATAAGTAACATTTTCAATGCAGGACTTTTACAGAGTATTTTTTACAGTTTGGTATTAGTACTTTTCCTTAAAGTGCTCATATTATGCTTTTTGGATTTTCCCCTTTCCTTTATTGTGTTATATATCTTTCTGTGCATGTTATATGTTTACAACGTGAAAAAGCCCAAAGTCCCCCCCAAAGGGACTTACCATCTCCACCAGAAAACACTGTTCACAAACTGCTCCAAACAGCTCTGTTGTAGTCCAGCCTTTACTTCAGAGACACACGTGGTCACTTTGGAACACACGTTATAATGCTCGCCTAGCTGCTAGCATGGCACGCCCTCATACTCTGCTTCTGACTGGCTAGTAGTCCTTACCTAGGTACTGTCAGGACACGCCCTCATACTCTGCTTCTGACTGGCTAGTAGTCCTTACCTAGGTACTGTCAGGACACGCCCTCATACTCTGCTTCTGACTGGTTAGTAGTCCTTACCTAGGTACTGTCAGGACACGCCCTCATACTCTGCTTCTGACGGGTTAGTAGTCCTTACCTAGGTACTGTCAGGGCACGCCCTCATACTCTGCTTCTGACTGGCTAGTAGTCCTTACCTAGGTACTGTCAGGACACGCCCTCATACTCTGCTTCTGACTGGCTAGTAGTCCTTACCTAGGTACTGTCAGGACACGCCCTCATACTCTGCTTCTGACTGGTTAGTAGTCCTTACCTAGGTACTGTCAGGACACGCCCTCATACTCTGCTTCTGACTGACTAGTAGTCCTTACCTAGGTACTGTCAGGACACGCCCTCATACTCTGCTTCTGACTGGCTAGTAGTCCTTACCTAGCTACTGTCAGGGCACGCCCTCATACTCTGCTTCTGACTGGCTAGTAGTCCTTACCTAGGTACTGTCAGGGTACGCCCTCATACTCTGCTTCTGACTGGCTAGTAGTCCTTACCTAGGTACTGTCAGGACACGCCCTCATACTCTGCTTCTGACTGGCTAGTAGTCCTTACCTAGGTACTGAGCATGTGTGACTCCCAACAAAGATAGAACAGAAGTGAGATGTCTCACTCTGTAGCTAAAATAGAGAGCTCAACACACAGGGTGAAAAGAGGAGCTGCAGCAATGTGCAGTATGACAAAAATATGGTGTTTTTTGAAAATTAAACCATGTAAACCTATTCTGATATAACCTCTACATACAATTATAAACCTGAAAATGAGCATAATATGAGCACTTTAAGTGGAGGATCTGAATACTTCTTCCACCGCTGCCAGCTGTCCCTCCCTGACTCTCATTCATGATTCATGATATGTAATTTCACTAAACTCATTTGCATCTATAAGTGGCATTGTCTTTGTTAGGAAAACCAGTAATGGTGTTTTTTTAAAGGACACTGTGTGACTTAAGTCCTTGTTTTACAAAATGATAAACATTATTACAGCCTGACATCCTCTCCAGATGAATAATTATTGCTGCTTAAAGAGGAATTTATAGCCTATATAAATTTAAAAGTGACCCAATTTTTTTTTTGATAAGCTAGGGAAGTAGGCAGATCAGGGTCACCACATAAATCTCTCATCTGGGGCTTTATGTTTACATTCATATGCTGTGTGGATATTAGGTGGTATTAACACTCACAGTGTGACACTGCAGCTGTTGAGCCTCTGATATATGAAAACAACATCAGTGAACGAAGTCATAACAAAAACATGATGCATTTTACATCAGTGGTTCACAGTAGAAAAATCGGAGGGATCACCAGATGATGACGATGATGATAAGGATAAGAAAAAGAAAAACAAGTTGTTTATTTGTTCTGACTTTTGACAAGTTGTGCTGCTTGTTTATGATGACGACGATTAGATCAATTGATTAGCGTTGAAACAGCTAGTCGTTTAATTGATGAGTTGATCGACAGCAACAACAACAAAAACATAGTGGTAAAATGACAAACAGTCTCTAGTTCCAGCTTCTCAAATGAGAGGATTTCCTGCCGGTCTTTGTAATACATCATTGTAAATTGAATATCTTTGAGTTTTGGATTCTTGGTCGGACACAGCAAGACATTTGAAGACAACGTCTTGGTTCTCTTTGGTTCATTTTGAATAAGTAATAAAACAAAATAAAAAACACCTTTCTAGTTTAGACGTCACAAAGTTCTACACAATGAAAGACAAAGGCAACAGATGTGAAACTATAAACACAAAAAAGTTTCAAAATAAAAATGCATTCAGTTTAATTGAAAGGTGTGTGTGTGTGTGTGTGTGTGTGTGTGTGTGTGTGTGTGTGTGTGTGTGTGTGTGTGTGTGTGTGTGTGTGTGTGTGTGTGTGTGTGTGTGTGTGTGTGTGTATGTGTGACAAAAACAGAGAGTTCCCATAGTTTAGGAGCTATGACCTCAAAGGAATATCTCCTTTAGTTTAAAAAGGATAATGATAATTTCACAATTTCACAAAACAACCCGGACTCAATTGCGTCACTCTGCCTTATCAGCGAATGCCCTTTGCTCAGTTGCCATGGAGATGGTCTGCTGACATAAAATGCTCAGCAGTAGTTATGATGTCATCCATAGCTTGTGTAGAAGGAATTGTCCGTGTGGACCTTGAGTTGGGATTGTTCTTGCCAAACTACTATTTCTATTTTGTTTTTGTTTGCAATGTGTAAACCAACCTGTCTGGTCGCTTCTTGCCAGACTTTGTTGTTCCCAGATCCCAGCAGTTAGTTTGGTGGGTACAATGTTATTATAACTGACAGAAATGATGATCACAACTATTTAATAAGACTCAATTTGTTAAAACAAAAAGAAGGGAAAGAAAGCTAGAATGCTCCTTTAGGGAGACTAAAGAAAGCATTTTGTTTGACCTTTTAAGGGATGAAATCATCCTCGGTTCTTTCTCATCCTGTCAGCAACATTTTTCATCATTGCTTTTCTTTTTCACTTTGTTCTCTAATTCTTCCTCTTTTGGACTCAGACACTGCGTTAATATCCAGGAAAGAAAGAAGTAAGGAGGAGGAGGATGACGGTAACTGAGATCTTAATAATAAACACGAGGAGGGGTGATGAAAACCTGAGCGACCAGAACAACCAGATCAACCAGATCAACGACACTGTCATCTGTCAGGAAGCCGCTGCTTCTGATGAAGATGATGAAGAAGAGGCTCTCAGCCTATAAACACTACCTGCTGCTCTTTGTTTTGTTCAGCAACCGTGTTTGGCCCCAGCTGCTTTGTTGCGTAACCCTTTTTATTATCCCTCTGTGAATCAGTGTCAGGTCATGTTGGGAAGGAAGGATGTGATTCAGAATTCTGCCGTAATCCACAGGAAATATTATGGCCCTGGAAGCTTGCATGTGTGTGTGAGAGAGAGAGTTTGTTTGTTTGAATGTGTGTGTTCCCTACTCTAAGCATGAGATTAGCGGCGGCAAGCCAGACTGGCGCTGGGTCGTACAGACATCCTCCCTCTTATAAAAGGATTGACCCGGTGAACTGCGGCCTAATATAGACCACTAGCTCTTTCATTTGGAAAATAAGAAGTGAGTGTGGAAAAGTTTGAGAGAGAGAGAGACACTATCAGCAACTCTAAACATTACCTAAACCTTAAATAACTGCATGAACAAAGAGAGCAGGACAACTGAGGTACCCTTTCAAAGTGTTTATTACAAATATTTACACCATTATTTCAATCAAAAAAGCAGCTTGGAATGTGAGGTAATATTTTTTTTCTTCACAGGGCTGATAAGAATAAGAACATTTCAGTGACATAAATACACAGAAAGTTTAGATTACTGGGCTTCCAGCACCACGTGGACAGCCTGTTTTTTCTCTCTCAAAGCACCATGTGATCAAAGTATACAGGACAGTCCCCGTAGCAGTAGTATGATTTTTCAAAGTCCACAGCAGCAGTTGTGTGTGTGTGTGTGTGTGTCAGTATGAGTCTGCCCAAACTGTCCTTCCTCTTTCAGTGGTTGAGTGTGATATCCCGGTATACAGGCAGGAAATTCCCCGGTAGTCCTGTACATGTGTGGGTGTGTCTGCACTTCTTCTCTGACTGACTCATATCACTCTCTGCTGATTCACACATAACACACACTTTGAGTCAGCGATAGTCACTTGTTCGGACTCATTTTTTACTGAAGGTGAATCACCGGGAAACAAAAGGCAACATAACCAGTTCCCCGTTCAGTTTCTTCCTCAAACTTTCCGGCCGTAACTCCTTTACGACTGGCTCAGTTTCTCCTCCTTCTCTGCTTGATGATCTCTAGGGGCTTTACCAGCCCGGCAGGCACATTCAGATCGAGCTCGCACCATGGTCCCGGTAATCCCTCTGTCCCGGGACCGCTGATGTAGGTCAGCTCCTTGGTGTGCAATGGGAGGGTGGGAGGATGGGTCAAACCGCCCTTATAGGTTAACGAGGAGTTCAGAATCACTTCACTCCAAAGTCTCAATGGAGGCTATTTTCTTGCTCCATCTGTTCAGAAGGCAGGTATTACCCGATTTAAAGACAAAGCATTCAGGGAGTCCGCGGCCCCGGCGCGACAGCTGCCCATCGGGGCCGCATACCTCTCCTCCCCGGGCTCCAGCCTCGCCCTCTTGCTGGGAAGGAAGTCAGGCGCCGCCGACGCCTTGCCCCTGCGTTTCCTGGACTGCTTCGTCGGGCTCATGTTCTCTTTGTCCTCTGTGATTTCACTATCACACCCTTCTTCTTCTTCTCCTTCGCTGTCCGGCTCCTCTGTGGGCGGCTCGACTGAGTTCAGTGCCCGCTGGGGCTCAGGCTGAGGCTCGGGTAACACAGTTTGTTCCACCGGACTGGAGCTGGTCTCCATCGGCTCCTCCGACGTTTGCCCCTCGGTCTCCCGGGAGGAGTGATATATGTCCCGAGCAGACCTCATGACCATGGAGAGCAGAAGGCTCCGGTGGAGTCTCAGTCCGCCTCTCTGGGTCCTGGAAGCGTACAGCTTGCTTATCGACACGGCCAAGATCCGTCTGGCTTCGACGTTCACTTCCATAGCGGTTGTGACACTCATTGTTCTTTTCTATGCGTAATTGCGCACGGTTGTTTTTTTTGGCACTTTTACCAAAAGGCAAGCAGATGAGTTTCGCCTGATCTGTCTAAAGTTAGACTTTAGTTTCTTAGTTTTTAATCTGTCTTAGCTCGGTCTTCAGCTGTTCACCAGTTGTTGTAGACTCAGAGAAATGAGAGCGTTCAAATAGCAGGGTGGCGTTTTATTTCCTCTTTGACGTAACATGGACTTCATTCCTCAGTAAGTGACAAACAGGCGCCGCCCACACCTGCTGTAGCTGCAGCGAACACACACACACACACACACACACACACACACACACACAAACACCATCTGTTCCGTCTACCATTTTTCTCACAGTTGATCTCTTTTATTATTTAGATTTCTGCTTCTGCTGCAAGTATTTTCTCGCTACTGCAGCAAATTTAATCCTGAAGTATATATTATTATTATTATCTCTCTCAATTTCAGATGATTTTTTTATTAGCTTCCTTCTTCTTATATAAATACCATAAAATATCAGATTATAAGCAAGCAAACAAGCACGCAGGCAAAACATTATGTATAGCACATTTTATTCCAGGAGAGATACAGCTCGTTCACAGAAAAGCAAAAAGTATATTATACATTATGTGAATTAGCAAAACAACTAAAACAAAAAGTAAAACGTAAAGTATCTATAAGAGATCATCTGTTTAGATGATGAAGTCAAGTTTGTGTAATTCTATAAATAAAGCAACAATTAGCCTATAACATTCTACAAAATAGATTTGTTTTTATTATAAATGTAATAGACTATTGTGAGGTAACGTTTCTTTAGGATAATTATATTTTATCACATAAAAGCAAGTTTCATGTAAGAGATAATATACAACAAAGTCAAAATTCCGTCTTAAAATAGACTTTCACAACAACAAGAGCAAGACAGATTTGTTGCGCAGTGTTTAAGGAAGTGTTGTAATGGGAGGTATTAAAGGGACTGATTGTGAATATGAGAAGGAGAAAAAGAAACGCGTGGAGTGAGATTATATCAGACATGTTTACATTCCGGCAAAAAAAAGAAGGTGTCTCCAATTACTGTTCTCTCTCTCTCTCTCTCTCTCTCTCTCTCTCTCTCTCTCACACACACTCTCTCTCTCACACACACACACACACACACACACACACACACACACACACACACACACACACACACACACACACACACACACACACACACACACACACACACACACACCACCACCACGTCACTCACTCGCACTCTCAGCCAGCCTCCATATATGGTCCATCCTGTAGTAAACCCCTGTGGGAACGCGCACAGCGGAAAAGCCATGACGCGAACGTGCAACCGCGGCCCCTCCTCCCTCCGCTTGTTCTCTGTACCCGGGCACAGCGCTGATGGCGATGGCGTCATCTCTGCACCATATATGGAGTTGTCACCGGTGTAATGAGGTTACTTAGCAGCCGCACGGCTGAGGTCAAACGGCAGGCGGCTGTCAGTCCCAAACACAGTAATGAGGCTTTCAAGTGCCGTTGGAAATGTTATTCTTTTAGATTGATAACCAAACAAGAGGGCACGTTCTGCAATTAGACAGTACTTGTCCTTTTAATCTGAATGTTTTAAACACAATAATGCATGACCCCATTTAAAACAGAAGTATGATCAAACATAATTTCCCTATTGGTTTTTGCACATTCTTTCATAAAAGCACAAACCTAACTTGGATTTATTTGCTGTTATTTATATATTTATGTATTTTTACTTTAGCAGTTTTTTGACATGGAAAGTGCTCATTGATGCTCATTATTCATTCAGGCAATGCAAGGCAGGTCTATTTTCATAGGCCTACTGTATAGCACATTTCAGCAACAGGGCAATTCAAAGTGTGTTACATAAAACAACAAAAGCCTCGAGACAAAGTTCAAAAGAAAACCCCACAAAAGGACATTTAAATGGAATGAAATAGGACCCAAGAGAATAGTTTAGTTTCGTTTATTTGTTTATTTGAGCAGTAATCATTCTGCTCAAAGGGAAAATCAAAGCAAGCTAAAATAGAATAAGACAAAAAGACTTAACTAATACTCATTTTCATCTGCCCCTGCCAGAGGTATAAAAAGCACCTTAAACGATAGAATAAACAATAGAATAAAATGACAAAAATGCATGTATTTATTTAGCTGTGTAATGCTAAATTTCCCCCCTGTAGATCGTAAATTATCTTTTTTAGGAAATGTGATTTACATAACTGACGTGGACGTAGCCACATCTGTATTTATTTTTTTACTTGTAGGCCTAAAAAATAACCATCAATGGAATTCAATTCTCACCAAGACAACAAGCACGAATAGAGACACGATTTTCAAATTTTCTGAAATATTTGACTTTGTGGTAAGAAATACAGTGTGGAAGTGTGTGGAAATAACAAACACAGGGGACTTAAAATCAGCCAAATTCCATAACTAAAAGCAGCTAAAATGATGCCACTTTGATAATGACATTTTATTTATTTTTTACATCCAAACTTATCCCGTCATACAAGTGTAACTCAGTGCTGGATAAATATAAATTCAGTGTGCATGTTACACTTGTTATCAGTCACACTGGCAATCACCACCCTGAGTTGTCAGATGCTGTATAAACATGTGAGCTGTAACCATGGAAACCATTCCCATCTCCCCACTTCCATCCCACATGACGTGAACATGGTGGCAGAAACACTAACACATAATGGATACCAACTGTCTGAACAGCAATTATACAATGATGTGACAAGGCGTTGTACAGTGGCAGGCTATGGCGTTTAAAAAATAAAAAAAAACTTAAAATAAAGACTATTGTAGTGGAAAAATGTGACCTTCTGCCCAGAATTGTTTTTAAAAAGCATCTAAAACTCTTATAACACACACACACACATATATGTGTATATATATATATATATATACAGTATATATAACATATATAACACCTGGAGTTTTCTCCTTAATTGTTTATTTAAATACATCAATTGTCAAATCAGAAATTCTCAATACTTGAGCTTTAATCAAAAATGTGATCTTGGCAATGAGGAAAGCATACAGGCAAATCTTACATGCTACTTGAAAGGATGTAAAGGAGAATGTATGCTCAATCCTGTTCACTGCCTGCACACATATTTTGCATTAAAGGAGAACATGTGAGATATACATTTCTCTATTGTTACTCGAATATGTTACACGTTTTAAATCATGCTGAATCACAACCCAGCTGGCACCGAGGATGCAAGTTGGATGATTATACAGTAGTTCTATAAGCCGAGTGGTTCTTAAGCAAAAAAAAACAACAACCAAATATGACTTCATTTCAGGTCTGTACCCGACCGGTCCCTATGGTTACAGTGTTATGTGTGACTATACTTACACTGCCTCTGCCTGAGGCCAAATGGGCGGTGGAGTGTGTGACTGTGTATGCATGCAACTCGATGTGTTTATGTGTGCATGAGTCAGACCAGAGGGTGTGGCCTGTTTGTGCACTTATGACAGTATTTCTCTCTATAGTATAAACACTGGTTGGTAGGACTGGGAAATGACCTCGTTGCCAAAATATGACATTTGCACTTGCAGGCAGAAAGCCTGGAGACTGTTGCCACAATTAACATAATATAATGGTAAACATGATCCCTTTTATTAACAGCTTTCTGGCACATCTGGTGTATGTTGTGACTACAGTTGGTTAGCAGCGTGTTAAACCTCTAACAGATTTTAAAGGACCACGACTGTGTGCATTTGTAAGTTTGGGCTCAAGTCATGTATCCCTCATTTTTCGAAGATCATTTTTGTAACCATTTTTTTTAAGTTTTGAATGTATTTCTCTGTTAGTTTCAGGAGGTCCTTGCTTTCCATTTATTTCTATAAGGCTGAAAACGAAATAACTGATTCTTGAGATGTGTAATCAATGACAGTAAACATTAAGTCTAAGGTGTTTTCAATGTTTCATCCAATGTTATGCAGTTTGAAGCTAATCAATATTTCTATATTAACAATGGATCAAATTACTATGTGTTTATGCTGACCGTCCTCACCCAGAAAACAAATGTTAATTGGCCAAATATGCAGACACACGCAAGGATTTGACACCGGTTGTCAATAGCTCTCAATAAAACATTTGTACAATTTAACACGGTTTAGCAGTATTTTAACCCTCAAATTGTCTCCCCGTCAACCAGGCACTTGTCCTTCCGGGTCAAAATTGTCAAAATGTTACAATGGTCAATAAACCTCATTTATATAAAATGATGATTCATTTTTTTGAGTAAAAAAAAGAAGCAGAAATGATGAATTATTTTGACTAATAGTTAAGATCAGAGGAATATACAGTATGTCCATGGATTATCACATATTTTGATCTGGTAAGACCAGAGATGCTATAAAATAAATAAAACACCCAAAATTCAATGGGAGTATAGTGGTCATTTTTTATTTCAGCATTTTATGGAACCATCCATGTTATTTTTGTGGCAGTTTGTTTGAAAGAAACCCTTATTTCTGACATAGAAACGTTGAAAACAAGTCACATGTGACCCGAGGACAACATGAGGGGTTAAGAGAAGACGTGTTAATGTAGACTGGTGGTTGAAGTGGCTGTGCCTGTTTAATTGTGCTGCAGCTTTATGACACAGCCTGATGTTTGTTGTGGTTTCCAGTTGCATCGTGGCATCATTCACTATCAATTAAGGGCATGACGTGTATGTTCTCCTCTTCCTTCATGCAAAGCAACTCCACAGAATTTCAGCTGTAAAAGAAAATAAACAGCAATCTACTTTCCAAACAAACCAGTTTTATTTTTCTTCATTATTCTCAGCTGAATGCATTTAGCAGCAGCAGCAAGTTGTATTTGTGATTTCCAAAGATGAAAGTAGGTCATCCTTACAAGGAGCACTTGAAGGCATCATCCTTAGGGAATGGGTCAGGGTGTCTATTTATAGACTCAACACTTCTCTGACTGTTTCCTGGTTGTTGCCAGTTTCTTTTGTAAACCCCGGAGCGTCTCGGTTCATTTCAGACTTTGTTTTGTTCCATCCTTGTGCTTTAAAATGACTCAAACTTTCCACTGAGGCAGATCCGCAGTCAGCTGAGCTTGAATGTAGATGAGCAGTAGAGATAATAATCACTAACTAATTTTTGAGTTATGAGAAAATAGCTAAATGTCTTCTCACATCACGTAACCTATCCATCTAAGGGGGTTTTTTTTGCGGGAGTTTTTGCTTATCTGAACTAAAGGTCTAAGAGGCCTATCGTATGCTGTGCAGATTATAAAGAGCTTTGAGGCAAATTTGAGATTTGAGACTTGATCTATGTGTTACCATGTCACCTGACAAGTTATAAGTGCAATGCCTATAATGGGTGCATCAGATGGTTAGCCTGCATTTTGTTTCCACATTTCAGTATTACTACTGGTGCATTAATATAGAAATACTGATTAGCTTTAAACAGTGATGGAGTACTCAGGTCCTGGACTCGGACTCAAGTCGCTATTCCCTCTGGACTCGAGGATTTATGAAATCAGACTTGAGCATTCATGAAATTGGACTCATAAATCGGATTTCTGACTACCTTTATGTGTAATAGGTCATACAAATTTTATAGAAGATATTGCTATAGTCTGTCACTGGGTGTGTCCTCCACCAGCGACAGTAGTTCATGATTGAGACTCAACTTAGACTCGAACTCATGTAATGGTGACTCGACTCGGACTCTTCTTTGGTGATTTGGACTTGGATTCGAGACTTGACTCGGACTCGACAGTTGGTGACTGGGCTACAACACTGGCTTTAACTTAGAAGTGCAAACAAAAACCCATGTCACAGGTCCAATTTGATAGTGCGTTCCGTTTCCCTTTAAACTCAGAAGCCAAAGCTGGGAATGACATCACACCCGAGTTGAATGCGTTCCATTTACAAGTCAGATTAGCTCTGGCCAGGTTTGCAATGACAGTTTATAACAACGCATAAAGATCCAGACACACAAAGCCGACGGCCGAACGTTGGCAGAAAAGGCAGTTGGACTGATCAGTCGTCTCCCCGAGGTCCAAAAAGTGCATCGGAACAGACACATCGACGTTCTGCGCGTGCGCGAGACGTAATACGTCTCCATTACAGCACACGGCGCAAATCTGTATTGTCACCCAAAAAATGAAAACCGGAAATGACCAAACAGCCAAACTGTCATGGCAGCTTGTTTAGAATACGATCTCATATTTTACTAAAATAGTTCACCGAAACGTGTTTCCGAAAACATTTTAAGCAAGAAATAGGCCATGCAGTTGCTGAATCTGTCTTCATTTCAGATCGACAAAGGTTAGTTTCCGTCAGATTTTGAGAGACTCTATTCACGCTCATCCCGCTCATTTCCGGGTTAGCACTCTACCAATCAGATTGGTCATTTGAGTCCAACTGCCAGCAGTGCCCACCCCCCCGATTATAGATGAAAAATCGGCCAAAATGAAGGCCAACGGCCCCTCCGACGGACGACGGTACGGAACACATCGAACAGACTTGATTTACTGACCTCGCCAGACTGTCTGATGGCAGATTATCAAGTTGGTGTGTCGGGACCTTTACATGTTTTTTGTGCATTCAAACAGCTTAACAACATGTCCACAGATAGAAGTTGTGTGTACGACTGATTTAGTGAGACACAAATAAGACAGAAGTGCTACTATCTGTATGTTACTACAGCTTTCACTACTGTTGACGCACGGAGCAGCCATGGATTTTTAGCTCAGGGTACTCAGAGGTTGTCCGAGTTCCAAGTTAGGAAATCTGAAGTCAGGGAGCATGTTTCCGACTTTGACCTTGGAAAATCCAAACAAATGGAACGCACTATATTAGTGCACAGTCAATAATAAAAAGTTAATCCACACCTTCCATCCAAACAGAATTATTCTCAGTGGCCAGTGTAATAGTTAATAGGAACTTTTGAGATTTTGTGTGGCTTGCGCAGAACCTAAAAAGTCTTCTCCATTACTTGTGGAGACGCTAAATCCAGCACAAGAGTAAAACAGTTTAAACAGCCAGAAACGAAACGTGTTAATTCTCCACTGTTGAGGTAACTCAGTGAGTTGCTGAGATGTCGGGGACACACCTGCACACAAAGTACTCAGTCAGCTTCACGTGCCCATCACGTGTGCACAGCACACTGCATGTTGCCCCAGATACCAACCAGTACTCTTATGCTAGAATACCACCTGACCCCAAATTTGCCCTAGTTTGAGGTAATTTGATTGAACAAAATGTAATTTGAATCAACATATGTACCATGTAAGTACAATAACAACTGAAATACAACTATATCTTCAACACATGGCTTTTCTATTGGACAGGGCCACAAGATTCGGTAGCAGTGCTGTCTTAATATGCTATTAGTTAAGTTAGTATTGTGATTAAGTGGTGAATATTCTCAAGTCGACTTGCTAGAGAGTGAACGTGCGGCTTTCCGGGCCCCTGGACGTCTTGATTTGGACAAATACTCTTCAAGGTCAAAGCAAAACCTCTGATTGAAGAAAAAAGCCAAAATTGGTGTCAAGAAGCAAAAGAGTCAATGGGAAATTTTGAGAGAAACAACATCATTGTCATGAAATTGTTATTTTGACAACGATAAATTGATGCTCAAAAATGAAGCAAGTAGCTGATTGATGAATATTACTGACCGGAAAAAAACCAATCTGACTCCCTCAGTGTGTGTGTGGTGTGTGTGTGTGAGAGTGTGTGTGGTGTGTGTGTGTGTGTGTGTGTGTGTGTGTGTGTGTGTGTGTGTGTGTGTGTGTGTGTGTGTGTGTGTGTGTGTGTGTGTGTGTGTGTGTGTGTGTGTGTGTGTGTCATGACGTTTAGTTTACACCTCTGGTTGTACTATTTCACAGGAAGTGGAGTGAAGGAGGAGCAGAGGAGAGGAAACAGGATAAAGACAGGAAGGATGGAGCTGGACAGGACAGGGTGGGATTGAGAGAAACCCCACAGGAATAGAGACAAATGGGTGGAAGAGGAAGGAAAGCTGTAAAGAGAGAACATCCAGACCATACTGGAGGATGTGCTGAGCATGCATGTTTCTTTTTTTCCCCAGCAACACTCTACATCGATCCACTCTGTCCGTCCATGTGGATCCTTCACTGATTCATTTTTAATGAGAGCTCTATGATGTCCAGATGATTCATCACCCTCAGTCAGATTTTCATTTCCTTTGATTGACAAACGAATAAAAATGGAGGAGTTTCTAGGTCTGTGTTGAGAAATCCTCATCATCAAAGTGTTTTCACAAGATCATAAAAATATAGACCTAAAACAAAGTCTATCATCTTTGTTTGACCATAAAAAAGCCTTTTCAGAGCTTCCAACTGCAACTTTTGTTTGGCTATTTTTATTTATTTGGCAAATGATTGTTTCCTAGGTCAAGAATAAACTCACAGTCCAAATCAAAGTTGTTAAACAGGGCAAAACCTTTCTATACCACATTGGAAGTGTAAACAACACCTATTAAGTCTCTTTCCAAAGACAGAAATAGAATACATATTTATATAAATTCATTCTTAAATGTGGAAACAGCAGTTGATAAAACTATTTCACTATGTCCATTTAGATGTTGTTCTGGACCTTTCAATCACATTACGCAACCTTAATCAGCAGATTGCGGTTGCTCAGTTGTCATGAAATTGTACTTTAAATGTGTGTGTGTGTGTGTGTGTGTGTGTGTGTGTGTGTGTGTGTGTGTGTGTGCGTGTGTGTGTGTGTGTGCGTGTGTGTGTGTGTGTGTGTGTGTGTGTGTGTGCGTGCGTGCGTGTGTGTATTCTTCGAGTAGAACTCCCTCCTCTGCTACTAGTTTATTATAGCTATACCTGGACAACGTGTATACAAAGAGTTAAATGCAGTCCTTTGGTTTCATCTTACTGCAGTTTACTGCAAACTCAGGCAGTGACTGCATAGACATTACCATGGCAACTAATCTTGTACAGATGTGTACCAGTAACTCCTCTTCTTTCCTAACAAGCGTATTTCTCCAAAATTAACAGCCAGTTTTCATCCCTTTTTTTGTTTTCTCTGGAACCTTCACTTTAAAATATCTTCTACCCGACATTAAAACATCATTTGATTTGATTGATGGAGGTTGTAGGTTGAAGACCAAGTTTTACAAGATTGGAACAGGAAATACATTATAGGCTGTATTTGAATAATACAGTCAACCAGTGGAAAATATTGTTATTTATATAGTTTAAGTATCATACATAACCATACATGTATATAGTATTGAACTAGTTGCAGTAGTGGAAAGTAACTAAGTAGGTATATACTCAAGTACTGTACTGTACTCAAGTACAATTTTGAGGTAGGCTACTTGTTCCTACAGTTTGGAGGAAAGTATTGTACTTTTTACTCCACTGCATTTATTTGATAACATTAGTTAGTTACTTTGCAGATTCTGATTCTTTACACAAAATAACTAATAAGTTATGACATAGTATTGTAGGTTAAAATACCCAGCAGTAGCCTATAAAGCAATTAAAATTAGCCCCATCTTTACCAGCTACACCATACAAGTGATGAACACATTATAATTCAGTGGCCGCCTATATGATTATGAAATAGGCAATTATCCATATTTAATACTACTTTAGTATAATTTGATGCTAACAGGCTACTTTTTGTACTTTGTTATTTTAAATACAGGGCTTTTACTAACAGAGTATTTTTTACATTGTAGAATTGCTCATTCAGTTTAGGTAAAGATCTGAATACTTCTTCCTCCACAGAACAAAGAATAACTAACTGTATACAGACTGCAATGTGTCACTGGAGACCTTTGAGCTCCGTCTACGAAGTGCGCATGCGCTCGGAGTGAAGAGGAAGTGAGCATCATGTCGATAGAAGACCCATTTTTCGTTGTGAAGGGGTAAGAAATGTACAAATTAAGACCTATAACTCAGAAACATCTCAAGCTAATTCAAGCAATTACACGTTCAGATCTTAACTCGACAGTGAGTTATCGTTTTCCTTAGAAAAGACAAAGTTACATTAGCGAAGTTAAGGCTAAGGCTAGCTGTAACGTTAGCTAGCTAACTAGCACCAGCGCTACATGCTGCGCCGAGGTGGTCAGTTTGTTGTTTGTTTGATGTTAACAAGAGTCGGAACCCACACTGAGTAATATCTCAGATGTGTTACTTTCATCTGGCTCTCAGTGAAAACACCTGGGCGGCTTTGGGACTCTGCTGTCAGGCTGTTTGCAAGGCACTGCGAAGTTTATGGAGGGACGCGAAATGTAGCTTCTGTGTTTGTTTTGGTTAAGGGGCGTAGCAGCGGAGTTCAGCTTAAAAAACAGCCAGGTGTGTTGGTGAAGTCAACTAGGTAACAGTTTCTGTGCTGCTAATGTTTGTGTGTGTGTGTGTGTGTAACCAGGGAGGTGCAGAAGGCCCTCTCTCGTGCTCGGGGCCTGTTTGATAGATGGGAGGAACTGTTGCAAGATGGGACACAGGTGAGCAGCCCTCTAACTTACTACCTCAGCAATATCACTACACAAATCACTGTCCTGAAGCCACTGAGAGTCATGGCTTCTTTCCAACCTCCCACACCGTCCTGACTGACACTCATCACACCCTAACCAAAAGCCAGAGGGCAGGATTTTAAGCCTGGGAGCCTTTCGTGGCCAAGAAAGCTCAACACATATGCATCCAATAAAAAACTACACTGCAAATACATGAAACGCAAGGTAATACACACATATAGTTATGTGACAATACGCACGCGGCTCAAATAAACATGCGGCAAATGTAGAAGCATTGACAGTTGTACACAACGAAAGTTTCTGGGAGACACTTAAGCCCACTACAGACTGACCCGATGGCCGACCCACTGCAGAAAAGGCATTTGGACTGATCTGTCTCCCCGAGTTGGTCAAAATTATGCTTCTGAACACACCGAGGAGACAAGACGTAATACGTCTCTATAAAAGCAGGCGGCGCTAATCTGTATTGTCGCTCAAAAATGAAAACCGGCAGCTGATGGACGAACGCGTCATGTGGGTCTGGTTGCTGCTTTCCGGATTTTGGATTTTTCAAATACGGTCTCAAATTGTACTAAAATAGCTCACCGAAACATGTTTCTGAAAACATTTTAAGTAGAAATAGGCCATGCAGTTGCTCAATCTGTCTTCATTTCAGATCGACAAAGGTCAGTTTAAAAGATTTTTGTCAGATTTTGAGAGACTCTAGTCACGCTCATTTCGGTTCCCTGTTGGCACTCCGCCAATCAGATTGGTCATTTGAGCCCTCCCGACTATGTCCTACAAATCGGCGAAAATGAAGGCCGATGACCCCTCCAACACTGACCTCGCCAGACTGTATGACAGCCGCTTTTCGGTTTGGTCTGTAGTGGGCTTAAAGCATCCGGTATACTCGCTGCAGCCAACCTGTCATGCGCAAATGTGATGTCATGGGAGCGTCGTAACTGTTTATACTTGCGTGTGGTGGTCGCAACACTAGTTGCAGTCTTCTCCTGAACAGAGGTGGCGCTAATGAGGAAAGGCTTCTGACTTTGCTATTTCTATGGACTAGAAGAAAGAAAAAAAAAAAAAGAAAAACAACGGCAGAACGGAAAAACAATGTATTGATTTGATTCAGTGACCTACTTCATCAGATCAAGCCTTTCATTCACCATAAAAGAACTCATCTTAACCCAGTAAGTTTACAAGAGAGACTTGCAGTCACTCTGAGAGTCCTGGCATCCGGTTCCCCTCGAACTCGTCCATGCTTCTTGTTTCCGCTCTTTCGCGCCAGCGAGATCTACATCATTTTGACGTCACATTGGCGCGCGGCAGGTCGGGTGCGGCGACTGTAAAACGGCCTTTAGAAACACAGTTATATCAACTTGCTTGTGCTTTTTTTTTTGGTCTGATCTTTTAAGTTTTTAAGGGAAACTTTTAAGTCCAGATGCGAATCAATTAAATGCATTTTGGACTCATTGAGATCTTAATGCTTAAACCTACACAGTGTAATTTCTTTAGTTGATTCTTAGCAAAAAAACCTTTGTTCTTTCACAAATATGTGCCCATTTCTGTGTAATACTTCCACCAACTAATCAAATTATTCTCGTAAGCGTACAATCTGCCATTTAGAATCATTCAGAATACATACGTGCGAGTTGCTCGAAGGTATTCTGCTAATTTGCGCCTCCATCTTTGAAATACATTAGCCAAAGACGGACATACCTCCGCATTTCGCCCTCTTACACTCGTGATGAATGCAAGGAGGAGATTACTCGCCAGGGAAGCGAAAAAGAGCGTTGCGCTGAAATCTGTGACCCATCAGAATGTGTACTCTGTAGAGCCGGTCTAAATCATTTGGGACTTTGTGGGGAAAATTGGACCCGAGCAAAGGCATTAATAAAAACTATATAAAAATGGTGTTCAGGTCATTTATGATCATCAGATTAAACATTACACTGTTTCAGAAACATTTAAACGTTACATATATTAACTTTAAAACTGATTAAAGAGCATGACAATGCTCTTTTGTCCTCCATGGAAATAAACAATGTTCTAAGGCTGCTGCTGCTTTTGTAATATTCATATTATATTTCAACTTTACAGTTTTGATGCCCGTGTGCGTAAGCTTTAGAGGATGCATCACTCGCCTGTTAATTATAGCCATCAAAAACCGCATTACTCTACTGACTATGATGACGTGCATTTTAAACAAATCTTTAATCGCATTGTTGCGTTTTTCCGTCGCCGTCGTCCAGTTGACTAAAATGCGCTCAAACATGCCAGTTCTTACTACGATGACTCAAGCGCCACATGTAAACCAATTCTGACAGCATGCATATTACAGCCTGGTTTCAGACCTCTGAATCACCACCTACAGTGCTCAGCATAAGTAAATACACCCATGCTGAAGTTGACTAAAAAGAGGAATAAAAAAAATCATCTTTTGCAGATTGATCTTAATGCCTTAATTTAAAAAATGAGGAAAAATGTAAGGACACCAATTTTCTTTGTGAATGAATAATGTATCATAAATGTTCAGTTTACATGTCAGTACACCCCTATGTTAAATTCCCATAGAGGCAGGCAGATTTTTATTTGTAAAGGCCAGTTATTTCATGGATCCAGGATACTATGCATCCTGATAAAGTTCCCTTGGCCTTTGGAATTAAAATAGTCCCACATCATCACATACCATTCACCATACCTAGAGATTGGCATGGTTTTATGTCTGTTAGCCTAATAGCGGGTTTGATTTGCATTGAGAGATGATCTTATGGAAAGTACCCCATGCCAAGCTCTATGCTGAGCACTGACTGTACATCTCCAATGTTTTGTAAGCAAGAAACTGTAAACAGGATATTGCTTGCCTGGTAAATTGTGTGCTTGGAATGAAAATCTGCTTGCACAGAGGCCGACTAGAATGTTTTGTATAGTTAGTGAGTTTGTGTTGGTTTCTGTGGTCTCTCAGGTAAGCCGCGATGAGCTGGACTGGAGTACCAATGAACTGAGGAACTGTCTGAGGGCCATAGACTGGGACCTGGAGGACCTCAGTGAAACCATCAGTATCCTTTTGAACAGGAAAATCTCTTTCCCGCATCTACACAAACCCGCATCTTCACATGACCGGCAGTATTTTTCAAAACAAACAATGCTTTGTGTCACTCTCTAACCCTCTCCTCCATCTTATCTCTCCACTTATTCAGTGTTGTATTAACCTACTGAAGACCAGAAATATTTTTCTAGCAAATGTCAGAAATATAAAAAGACCCTCTGAGTAGGTAGGGAAATGTCAGAAAATATTATTTTCAGTAGAGTGGAATCTTCAGACAGAGGAGGGAACACAACCTGCTTTAATTTAATGGTTGAACTTTGTATTAGGCTGTGACTCATGATGTCTGTGGTTATTGTGTTAGCATAATTCAGTTACATAGGGAGTGATAGTACCTTGAGCAGTTTAAAAAACAGATTGTTTTAACTTAGTTACTTTAGCTTAGTGGAAAGCATCCTATCTTTTAACATGATCATGTGGTATGGTAACATAAACATCCAAAGGAGGAACAAACTGCAGAGAATAGTGAACATGGCCTCAACAATTATAGGGAAGCCACAAAAGCACGTAAGCAGTATTTATGAGGAGCGCATTACAAACAAAACTGAGAAAATTATTAGTGATTCTCCCATCTATTACACAGCAAATTTGAACTCCGACCCTCAGGGAGGCGTTTTAGAGTACCCACAGCAAATAGAAACATCTTCATCCCACATGCTGTGTAGTTGCTAAATTACACCGGGAACCGTACTAAAGAATGGATTGTAGGGCGAGGCAGACTTCTGGGTTTCAGGTTTTATGCACTGCAAGCACTTTTTTAGAACGCTGTATTTATCTCTTTATTTACTACTTTACTTTTGTAAATTTACCTTTACCTTTGTAAAATCACTTTTTATGAAATGTATTATCGGTTTTGTCTGTCTTGCCGTGCTGGCTATGTATTGTTTGTAATGTCCTGTCTCTTCTGTAAAAAATGTTCACATCTATGGACAATAAGCCACTGTGACACCTTGTTTTAACTGGATGTGTGTTAAATTACAGAAGGAAGTAGGGCTGGGCACCGAACGTCTATACTTTTATGGCACCGAAAGAAATGCTCCGATCCTATGAGTATCGAAAAATTATGTATCTTTCGGTGCCAAATTTCGGTTCCAAAAGCGCCTGAGCACGTAAGCGCAAGCTTATCTGTCCTCTCTGCATATTGGCGAGGCGAAAGTGGTCGCAGAGCTGTAGACGTTACACTTCCTCTGAGACAAGCAGGCACAACAGTGGGTTCTATGCCCTGGTGACTGACTGACAGGCTGAGGTTGGAAGGCAAGGCAACTTTACTTCTACAGCACCTTTCAGCAGCAGGGCAGTTCAAGCCATATTCCTTTGGACTTAAGTTACTTCTCCATTAGTTCAATGTTGACAACAGGGCAGTCACCAAGTTTATTGTTAAAGGTTTGTGTCATCATGCAGTTGGCACTAAAAAGTCTCAATTTTTAAAGTTGGGATTGATACCAATCCTAAATATCTGACTGACGTATCGAAATTGGCACCGGATCGAAATATTTTGAACGATGGCCAGCCCTAGCAGGAAGAAAACATTAAAAATGCTGTTTCCTTGTAAATGTAATTGACAGATAAAGAGAGGTAGTCAGATTACATTATGAACATATTTCAACACAACACTTTCCGGATAAACTTTCTCTACTTTTTGTGAGTATTTTCTTTTTCTAATCTATTTGTCTCCTTACGTTTTATTAGCTGTTGTTAGTAAATGCATGAACAAGTTTTTGTTGAAAGTGCTGCAGAGTTTTGACGGTTAGTACATAGAGAGTTGTCCTTAGCTGGCTCAGGTATTGTGGAGTCGAACCCTGGGAAGTTCCGACTGGGCGACATTGAACTTCAGGAGAGGAGAGACTTTGTGGAGCGAACCAGGAAATCTGTCCAGGTAAACTTCATCTTCAACTTCATTTTTTTAAAGTGCTCATATTATGCTCATTTTCAGGTTCATAATTGTATTTAGAGGTTGTACCAGGATAGGTTTACATGGTTTAATTAAAAAATATATATATATTTTCGTTGTACTGCACATTGCTGCAGCTCCTCTTTTCACCCTGTGTGTTGAGCTCTCTGTTTTAGCTACAGAGTGAGGCATCGCACTTCTATTCCATCTTTGTTGGGAGTCGTACATGCTCAGTAGCTAGGTAAGGACTACTGGCCAGTACCACGCTAGCAGCTAGGCGAGCATTATAACGTGTGTTCCAAAGTGACCACGTGTGTCTCTGAAGTAAAGGCTGGACTACAACAGAGCTGTTTGGAGCAGTTGGTGAACAGTGTTTTCTGGTGGAGATGGTAAGTCCCTTTGGGGGGGACTTTGGGCTTTTTCACTTTGGAAACCTATAACGTGCACAGAAAGACATTACAACACAAAGGAAAGGGGAAAAGCCAAAAGGCATAATATGAGCACTTTAAAGTATCTACTACGGTTGCAGAATATGAGGAAAATATGCAATAAAGTTGGTGAATATCACGATAACGATATAACTTGCGATAAATAGATATTAAAGTGTACTAAGTTCTGCATTTCTGCTGCTCTCAGTATCCTGCTAAAATACAACAGTTTGCTTGTTGAATTTAAAACAAATGAAAGGAAATCATTTCCAACATTCTTATATTGAACATTGAATTGAATATAAAAGGCACCACTAAAAAAAACAACGCTACCTAACCCCGACATGCATCGCCGCGATGTGTAGTTACATTTTTTGAGAGGTGCACGTCAGGCTACGGCGTAGGTTTGTGTCTCCACGTACCTACGCATGTAGCCACGAGTAGATTTTACGCAGAAGCATGAATCAAGCTTAACTTCACCGTGTTTGTATTGTAAGGAGACCTATAATTGAATATCCATCAGTACCTGTCGGCTCGTTGAATGCTCTGCAGCTGTTAAGCTCCTGACTTGGCTGAACTATAATCAATGTCCACGCTGTAGGCACAATGGAACATATGAGTCAGTTTCTAACACATGGGCCTTTCAGGCAAAAGGTACTGTCCTGAAAATAGACCCGAAGAGAATTGAGTCATCTGAGCCAAACAAAGAGCTTTACCATACGGGAACAAAAGGCTTCCTGACATTTTGATTTGCCGGCGGGCGATTTTGGTACAGCTGCAGAATATCTCATTAATGAAGCTGTTTGCACCGACTTGGGTTTTTGTTTTTTTTAAACCATGTTTTTATTCAAGAAAGATAAGACAATACAGATCCATTCATTTAGGTACAGTGTCTTAATTTCTGTTTTCTTATTTGAGAATCAACAAAACAAAAGCAAAGAAAAACAAAGATGAGGTTGAGAGAGGGAGCAATTCCCACTTTGTGTCAAGCTCACATTAGGTACTGATGTACGTAACTGTGCATACTGGGCAAAGCTGTTAGGTCCTTATATTATCTGGGGGGAGAGTGTTAACCCTCAAAGTACAACAATGGATCCCATATTTGATGGAATGTGTCAGTTGATCTTCTAGAGAAATACTTCCAACTTTAAGTTTTTTAAAGTGATTTTTTAAAGTGATTTTTTTTTTTTTGCTACAATTGTGATACATTGTGGAGTGAGAGATCATAAAGTGTGTGTGTGTGTGTGTGTGTGTGTGTGTGTGTGTGTGTGTGTGTGTGTGTGTGTGTGTGTGTGTGTGTGTGTGTGTGTGTGTGTGTGTGTGTGTGTGTAGGACATGAAGGATCAGTTGTCCAGCCCTTCTGCCGTGGCTCAGGCAGAGAAGAAGAACAGAGCGGTTGGTTGATGTTTAAATGTACAAAAACACACATAAGGAGTACACACACTTTGCTGAGTTAAATCTAATGAGCATGGTCTGGGTTATGTAACTTTCAAAAATGTGAGGTTTTCAGGTAAAAAATTCTGTGCAACACC
This sequence comes from Gymnocephalus cernua, assembly GCA_023631565.1. Lineage (NCBI taxonomy): Eukaryota > Metazoa > Chordata > Actinopteri > Perciformes > Percidae > Gymnocephalus > Gymnocephalus cernua. The sequence goes on along the minus strand of CM042427.1, from coordinate 37,267,822 downwards.
ACTCGTACATCCTGATCCATCACTTTTCAGTTTTTCCTAAAAAACTTTAAAGGAACATGCTGACTTATTGGGACTTTTTCTTATTCACCGTATCCCCCAGAGTTAGATAAGTCCATACATACCCTTCTCATCTCAGTGCGTGTCTGACGCACCCACTGCTAGCCTAGCTTAGCACAGATCCTGGAGGTAACCGGCTCAATCTAGCCTACTGCTCTGAATAAGTGACAAAATGATGCCAACATTTCCCTATTTACATGTTGTGATTTGTATAGTAACAGCATGTACAAATAAAGGACACATGAGACACAGCCATCTTCTAACCGTATAAGAACTGGGAACTATATTCTCAGAAGGCAAAGCACTGCTACTACATGGCCGGAGTGATTAGAGCAACACCTGAAAAGCACCGTTGTTACTCTCTGCTCCTCACCACGAGGCTTCTCAGGTGCTGCGAGCAAATCACCCCGCCTAAGTAGCAGAAGTAGCAGTGCTTTGCCAATAAGTCGGCTTGTTCCTTTTAAAAGTGTTTCATAAACAAAAAGTTACATTTTGGCACTGGTATTAAATGGCCTATGGGTGTCATGGCCTAGTCGTGGTCTAGGACACATAACACATACTGTAAACTGTAATATACCGGTTTCAAATCTGCACAGAGGCTCTGTGTCATTTCCTGTCTGCCTCTAAGATCACTTGAACTGTTCATGTTTTCAGAGGCTTTTTAGGCTTTGTTTGTTTTAAGTCATCTCATCATTTTGACAGCCCTACTAATTCAGTCAAATCTTAATTTAACTTCTCTTTCACACTCCAGCTGATGTGTCGGCAGGTCGCTCTGCCACATCTGAAAACAAATTATTGCAGCATCTTATGATTTGGAAAGTGTTGTAGTCAGCTGTAAAGTTCCAGCAAACTGTCAAACTTGCGTTGTTCCAACCACAGGCCCACTTTTGCAACTGTACACACCCTTCTTTTCTCCTCTAACCCCATGTCCTGTGTGTGTATTTGTTCAGGCTCTGCTGACTTCATCAGGCCAGGACAGGGACAGGTCAACGGGACTGGAGGCTCATCTGGTATCTGCTAACTCCAGATACATCCAGGAGCAACAGGAGCAACAACAGGTAGAGGGGGGTCGAGAGAAGGTGGATGGGATACAAAAATAGCAGGGCAGAGGAAGAACAGGAGCATTGGGAGGCAAAAGGAAGGGTAGGGTTTGATCAAGAGAAGGGATGAAAGGAAGATGCAGAACAAGGGAGTGGAGAAAAGAGGGAGGAGAGAGATCTTATTAATTGCTTTTATATTCTATTTTGCATTTTTAGTGCGATAAAGAATTCAACTTGACATTTAGGAGGAGGTTAAGTTTTAAAAAATGAAAGTCTCTCCACACTGCTAATATAGCTTTTCAAACATTTGAAATTGTGTTGTGGGACTTTATTGCAGTTGTAAAAATGAGACTTCTAAAAAAAACTCCCATTTGAGAGTATCCCAACTGTCTGACTGAAGCTTGAAAGTGTTGTAATGTTGGTTCCTATTGGGTTATGTTGACAGATGAGGAGGATGATTTGATCAAAGGATCACTTTGCAATAGACTGTAGGAGTCGTTTGATGAAACGAGGCAGGTGTACAGTTCAGTGTCAGAGAGAGTGAGCTGTTGGTTTCTATTTCTTCACACATCCTGTCTCAGGTTGGGTTGTGGTTTTACTGGAAATTGAATTTAATAAAAACTGTGCTTGTTCACATCTTTGAATTTCCCCTTGGGGATTAATAAAGTATCTATCTAACTATTTATCTAGATTTTCTGATAGAAGAGTGTATTTCTGCTCTTGTGGAGTTCCATCAGCCCTACCAACTGTGTGTGTTTGGGAAATTACCAGTACTTTCAGAATAACATTGATGACGAGCAACAGCAACTATAAATTGTGTGTGTGTGTGCGTGCGCGTGTGTGTGTGTGTGTAGCTGATCATGGAGGAGCAGGATGAGCAGCTGGAGCTGGTGTCGGGCAGCATCAGAGTCCTCAAAGACATGTCGGGACGCATCGGAGACGAGCTCGATGAGCAGGCTGTGTGAGTGTACACACACGCATAACTCCACACAAACAATTCTCGATTGACTGTACTAAACACATTTTAGTCATCATGCGTCAATATTTCTCTGGTCAAGAAGACACAATTACAATGTAATGTAAACACTCCCCTTCCAGTTTCCTCTTTTTCCCCTAATTGTAATCCATTTAATGGACTGGATGTGCAGTCTTTTTTATTTTTATTTTCCATGACCTAAAACATCAACGGTAAACATCAAGTTTGGTCTGGTTTCGGTGTCAGTCCCTCCGCAGAGCGAAAAAGATTAGTCAATGAAAAGAAACTTAATCAGTAATTCTTTTTAATATCATGTACTTGTTTAAGGCGTTCAAGAAACAAAACCCAAAAAAAAAAATGTTTTCTGGTGTCCCATCCGCTCCGTTGTGAAGATGTGCTTCTTTTCTGTGTCAGTAACCTGAATATATTTGGAGTTTGGACTGCTGGTCAGACAAAACAAGCACTCTAATTGTGGGAAAAAAGCATATCTTTCTCTATTTTCCGACACGTCATTGACAAAATGATATATCGATTATTTCAGAAAATAATTAACAGATGAATTGACAATGAAAATGGTGATGTCGTCTTACACCCTTGTGTCCACATGCCCCCTTCAGCTGACAGCAAAACACCTTTTAGTCATTCTGTGGGAGATATCAGAAGGAATTCTAGGAAATGTTGCAATCATAATAACTGAAGTAAAGTAGTTAATCCAGGTTTGAGTAATGAAGCCGTTTTATGCTATGGACCTCATTTCCTGTATTTTGATGCTTCTTTTTATTATTTTAATTCATTTCTTCAGAGGATAACGGTGGAGGGAGACCTAAACATCTGCTGGCCTGGTTAATTTATTTAGTCTACATGTCTAAGTGGTCCCATAAATGTTTCCTGTTTCTGACTTGTTTAGGCAACAGAAGGCTGAGCGTCAGATCAGGTACACGTCTTTAGGAAATAGGACGAGAATATTTTTGCTCACTGTCACATCATTTCCTTTCCGCTCCGTTCACATCAGCTGTCGGTGACTAAACACACAGGGCTGAGCAGGAGAAACACAGTTTTCAGCATATGCAATGTGACTCACAGTAAGTCACGTTCACATTCAGAACCCCAGGCCACATTGTATTTCTCCCCTCATGATGTCTTGTACAACTGTAAAACGTTTGCAATGGCCAAGGGTGCTGAGGCTTCATCACACCCATTGGTTTTAGTTGTTGAATAGATATTCAAGTACATGGTGTCTGATAGGGGTGAGGGAAAAAATCAATACGGCATAGTACCGCAATATTCGCAATACTGTATCAATACAAGGACGGCAAGTATCGGTCTTCTATTATTACAATTGCTTTTCGATAGGCTTTTGTCTCAATTCGATTCTTTCACGATACATGGGTGCCGATTGGATTTGTATTGTGATTTTCATTTATTGGGATTCTAGAAGTATTGCGATCCAATAGTATTGAGTATTGCAATTTTCTTTTCCTTCTTTAACAAAAACAAAAGTTGATTACTAAACTGCTAAAGACAATATATCCTGAAACATTTATGAAAAATATCACATCAGTCTGACATTTATTTCATCTGTAAAGAAGTACATAACATTGATTTTCAGCTTTTGCTCTGTTTTGCTGGAAACAGATATGATGTAGTCACCAAATTGAAATGAAATTTATCTTTTCAGATAAAACAGCTGTTGACAAAGTTTTCTTTGGTGAATTAATTTGAATTGGCCAAAAAGGTAATAAATTGCAATATATTGCAGAATATTGCAAGATCTTTCATATTGCAAAAGAAATATGGTATCGTGACAAAAGTCTGGTGATAATATCGTATGGTGGGGCCCACCCCTAGTGTTTGCGTTGCTCATGTTGGCCCCAAATGAATGTGAATGAAATGCATTCACGACGGTGTTTGATGCTTTTGCTGAAAGTGCCCACAGTGAAGTTTTCTGCTTTGTGTAATTAACCGTGTGCCTCTCTTGGTGTTCAGTATGTTGGGGGATTTTGGAGACGAGATGGATCAGACATCGTCCCGTATGGACTCGGTCCTCAAGAAGCTGGAGAAGGTGTCTCACATGACCAGCAGTAAGTTCACACAAAAACTTTGAACACATCTCAAAGGTCCTTGTGCGTTTTTTGGTATCTGACTGAAAAATTGGTCAACGCACCAAAACCTTGCACACTGAGTCCGATGCATATTAATTCATCCGTTGCGAAAGATTTCGCAAAAACAAAATGTGACGCTGCTGCCGCTCTGCCTCTCTCCTCCCTCACTTCATCCCCGCGCTTCTCTCCATTGACAGAAACGTTACCTCTGCCTGTGTCGTCGTTTTGCTACCTGAACGAGTCGCGCTGCCCTCTCTCTCTCTCTCTCTCTCTCTCTCTCTCTCTCTCTCTCTCTCTCTCTCCATCACTACACTGTTGCTCTCCTTTTCCTGTCTGTGTTCTCATATTCCCCTCTTCCATTCTCCTCATCACCTTCCTCCTACTGGATATTACCAAATGCTTGCTACGGATGTGAAAAAAAGCAGAAAATTTAACCCGTTCCAATTTTTTTTTTTTTTAATGACGGACTATATTTTCGGAGGCAGTGTGTTAACATGATTATCTTGTCGTCGTATTTATTTTTTTAACGTCCGAAAATTTCAGACCAGTATATTTTGGAGTCTGTGTGCAAGGAGCTGAAGTCTCAGCCTGGGTGTATTGCATCTGAATATCCCTGCTGTGCTCCTCAGGTCGGAGGCAGTGGTGTGCTATCGGCGTGCTGGTTACTGTTATGATCGTGGTCCTCATCCTCTTCTTCGCTCTCTGATGCCGGTGACCTCTGACCTCTCGACTACGTTCACCGACTCCCACCTGATAGGATGGATGGACAGACAGAAACAGGAAGAAGGACGTGTCTCCTCCCCCCGTCCCCGTCCCTTTCCGCCCACGGAGGAGAAACTGGTGACCTGCAGAGAGAAGTTGGCAAACAAATCCTCCTCCTCTCTGCTTTTAATGATTCTAGTGAGAAAAAAGAAAAAAAAACTTCAGCGGAGGAGCTTAACACAGCGGAAACCTCGGTGGTATTGGTGCATTTTGGTTGTTGTTTGAAATAAGGGTACTCAGCGGGAGGGTCAGGGTAGGAGGCCGCTGCTGTCGGGTTAAAAACACAAACCTGCATGTTTATTAGCAAGTACATCAGGGTTTGAAATGTACACCCAACAGCTGTCCAGTGGCAGCAACATCTGTTACGTTGATAAATCAGCTAACACCAACAGCACTTGAACACTTCAGTGGTAGTTCCTTTTCTTCAAAACTACCAACCAGTCTTGTTTTCATCATCATTCATAACTTTTGAATGACGCTGAACTGAAATGAATCACAAATGTGACATATTTGGTAAGTAAGTAGTTCTAAAAAAAGTTTCTTTTAAAGGTGCCTTATAGAATGGAGTCAAAGGATTTTCCAGAAGACAAAAACAAAATGTCACTCGAGCAGCTTTTGTGACATTTTTATTTCAGTTGGCTGGTAAAACCTGGTTCTTGGCAGAGTTGCCAGCCAGAAAGTAGTTTTTGGACACTGATGAATGTACATGTATGAACTGTTAGATGGAGGAAGATGCAGTTATTTGTGTTTTTAAGCAGACAGGAGCGGCGTGCGGGGGGGGTCAAGTTTTTTTCAGTGTTGCCTTAAATCTATTTTTATATTATGAAAATGTGCACTATGGTTTCTGTGCCTACATGTAATTAACAGTGGGAAATTACCAACAAGTACTAGTCATCAGGAGAGTGGGCCGTTTATAGTTGGCCAAAAGTCTGCAGGGTTTCCCTTCCAGTCCAACACGACAGCAGCTGATTTAACTGCAGCCAGGAGGGAGGGGTTAGTCACCTTCGGAAATCAGCTGCTGTGGTGTTTGTTGTCAAAACAAAAAACATGTCGACTCCTAGACAGGCACGGCCCGATGCTGCCCCTACCTGTTACGAGAGGCTGGACACTGTCAGATTCCCGGGCGCTCTGGCCAACCAACAGAGAACGCTCCGCTTCCCCGCCCTGATTGAGATGTGTCTCGGTGAGGGGAAGTCAGGTCTGCAGCCAGCCGCCTTCTCGCCCCCTGCAGTTGGCTCAGCACCCAATTGGCTGAGGCTTTGTTACACACACACACACACTGGGCGGTGAGAGACAGCCTTGGCTCGGAGCGAATGGGTTTCGGCTGTTTCATTGAAAAGCTTTAGCTAATGAGAGGAGGAACAGTTGCTGGGCAGGATGCATCCACACGCAGCCCAGCTCCAGGCTTACAGCTCCCTCTGCTGGGGGCTGCTGCTCGGGTTACCTCTTTGTGTCATGTCTGGTAACGCTACCCACGCAAGGGTGTGTTGCAATGCTGTATAAATACAAACTATGATTATGATTATTATGAATTATTGTGTCAATTGACACAATTCCTGTACAAAGGCTTTATGCAGAATCAGTTTTATTTTTAATCCTGTGTGATCCAGGTTGCTTTTCACTTGTGGTTATTTGCTTTTGTCACCCAGTTAGAGAAAAGAATGAACTAAGATGTTTCATGACATTTCTCCTGAAACATTTCCACGTTTGTATGTTTGGTTACACTGGTTACTTAAAGGTATCTACATAAGAGTGACATGACCGTGTCATAAACATTCAACCCAGTCTCACGGCATTTTGTGAAATGGTCACGTCATTTTTTTATTCTATATTTTTTAATGTATTTAATCTTTTCGTGATCACGGCACGACTACGGTAGCAAGTAGTAAAAATCCTAAACCCAACCTCCGTGTTTCCATTACGTGCTGACCACCACAAAAAAAACAAGATAAACGTGACCGTGTACACAAATCAATAGATTAAAAATGACGTGACTATTTCTCGAACTGCCGTGAGACCGTGTTGAAACATTATAAACAAGTCATAATTGTTTATGACATAATGCTTCTTTTAGTAAGTGTCATTTGGTTTTTGTCATGACAAGTTATGGTTATGGTTCATCTGTCATGCCAGTGTCATGTCACTCTTATGTAGATACCTTCAAGTAAAGTGTGTTTTTTTTTACCAAAGGAGTCAGAGGTCAGATGCCCTCCCCCCCCCCCCTTGGTGGTTAATGCAGGTGGGGGTTTACTGATGTTTCATCACTGCCAGAGCTTCTCTGATCGTATTCTCTCAGCAGTTAATGTTTGCTTTTAATGTGCTTTTTACATATCCGAGCCCTCATTCCTTAAATGCTTGAACACTGAATACTTGGAAAATGGCTGCAAGCATAAACAAAGTACTCGTATGGTTTCCACTCGAGTCATTACTCACTGTACACACAAGGTCTGTGCGAGTAAAGGCATCTTGTATGAGGAGGATTTCTAATATAAATTTGATTTGAATCTTTTTGGGGGTCTAATAATCTAATTTGAGGCTTTCTAGTCCTTTTTTTTTTTTTAATCCCAAATGGAACTGCACACACATCTGTTTCAAATTGTATTGCATCAAGCCAGTGAAAATTGTGACAAAGATGACACCTGATCACAAAAGTCCCTTTGCGATATTACAGAAATTATACTTGTCACTTAGTGAGTAAATCTCAGTTTCTCTGAGCAAATGTCAAACTCTGTTCAGGCCACAAACGGAGCCGATCAATGACCTGGCTCAGGTGCGTCTTGTTAAAATGATATTTTGTTGCACATATTTAAAGCACAGATGATACTACTTTTTTTAAACAGATTATAAAGAATGTAAAGACTTTTAGGTACATTTTTCAGAACATGTTACGACTCATCTTGACTGCTTTATTCCCCAAAAAAAGGCATCACAGCTTTAAAATGTCAGTTGTTGACTTGAATTAAAAATGAAGCAAACCTTGTGGGTGTTAAAGGTGGAGTTGGGGAACTGACCTCTGACTGGTTAAAAGCTGGATGACTTGTACTGTGTGTCTCCTGTAGACATGAGAGGATCTGAATGGGCTGAACTTCATGCAGTACCAACCGCCATTGTGCCCTCTAACAGCACCATTACCTGCAGGTTTACTGCCTCTACTAAAAAAAAGGATAACAACGGCTACACATTACTTTTCATTTCAAGTATTGACTTTCATAAACACTACATGAAGCTGTGGCTGCTTTGACAAAGTGAATCGATTGTGATTGTTTTCTCACCGGCAACCAGAGGTTTGTTAAACTGCTCGGTGGAGTTTCATTACACTCGTTCAACACGGAGCGACTAAATGGTGATTTCCTTATCATGACTGTTCCTCTGAACTTACATTTTAAGACTTGTTTTAAGAGGTTTTTAAAACATGAATAAATCTATGTTTAGACTGCTGCAGTAGCTTCATTCCCCCGCTGTGTGTTTGAATGCATGTTCTCCTGTTGCCTCTGGGATTTGTAGTCTAGATAAAAGCTTTCACTAAATTGCAGATGTTACAGGAGTGACTTTTTTATTTAAGGGGCACTCTTCAAAATGGAAACATCAAAACATCAAATTACATTTACTTTAGCAGCAATGAGCGGAGCGCGAGTCCCTGGTGGCTGCATGAACTGCAAGTGACTCTGAAAATAAAGCAGGCAGCCGTCAGGAGGGCGGCCCATTCACACACGTAGCAGGCGCCCTGTGGAACTCCAACACGGACAGCATCCCAGTCATACGGTCAGTGATGAGCTTATTTAAATTCAAATACTAATTCTCATGCTGTAAGCCTGTTATATAACAGATTCTAGAAGACTGATCTGATCCAGTTTTTTGCAATTTTATATCAAATGTCCTGGGAATAAAGTTTTTTTTTTTTTGTTTGGCATTTTTAGGCTTTTATGACAGGACAGCTTAGACTTGAAAGGGGAGAGAGAGGGAGAACGACATGCAGCAAAGGGTCGCAGGTCGGAATCGAACCCACGACCGCTGCAGCAACGACCAAGCATCTGTACGTGGGGCGCACACTCCACCAGGTGAGCTACACAGGTGCCCTGGGAACAAAGTTTTTTTTTTTTTAAAAAACATTCATTCCTGTGATAGAAAACCTACAACCTCAGACATTTGTAACTCTAGTCCTGAAACCCAGACAAGTTATTGATTGTATAGACGGAAATGGAATTGCTATAACTATTTATATACTATACTACATATACTACTACTATATAATTGATTAATGTAAGTAAAATACAAGTAAAAATACTGTAACAGTTGCTAATTGCAGCTTCTCAGGTTTTCTTGCGGTTCTCCGTTTTATATCATTTTAAATTGAATATCTTTAGGTTGTGGACTGTTGGTTGGACAAAACAGGCAATTAAAGGAAGCCCCAGTGGGCTTTCTGAGATGGTGACGACTGTCACACACCATTACGTTTCATTTCAAACTCAAGGTGTTTTTTGAAGCATGTCAGCTCTCAGAATAGGATGTGATGATTTTGCATTTCACACTTCTAGTGTCATATTTTCCACCAACGTAAAATCCCCCCAAAAATACAACAGTGAAGTAGAACATGGTGGTACAGTATTTCCATGGCAGCACTGAATAAGAACTCTGGTTTGATGCAGCCTCTTACCCGTGAGGTCGGCCTCCTCCCATCTCACGTTTTGTCATGGCGATCCGCTTTTTTTTTTTAGAAAAAACGTTTTGATCACTTTTTTGACGTGAAAGTGATCAAAAGGAAGGAACACGCCGGTGTACAGCTGCAAAGATTAATCGATTAGTTGTCAACTATTAAATTAATCGGCAAGTATTTTTGATAATCGATGAATCTGTCATTTTTTTATGAAAGATTCTCTGATTCCAGCTTATAAATGTGAATATTTCCTAGTTTCTACACTCCTCTGTGACAGTAAACTGAATATCTTTGAGTTTTGACCAAAACAAGACACTTTTTTTACCATTTTCTGACATTTAATAAAGCAAACAATTAATCAAATAGTTGAGAAAATAATTGACAATTAGTCTACGTTCCACTTCCAGGATTGCTCCATTGCTGACGGAAATTCCGCCGGATTTCACTCTTTTAGGCCGGATATCCGTTGCCTTGGGCTTCCTTTGTGTTGTTATTCTAATCTCCGTTGGATTTCTGAGGACTCTGGTTAACTCCTGCTCAGATCTCTGCAGGTATAATCCAGACAGCTAGCTAGACTATCTGTCCAATCGCAGTTTTCTGTTGCACGACTAAAACAACCTTTGAACGTACACATGTTCAGCCAAAACAAGTTCCTTCCTGAGGCTGTTTTGCAGAGGCAACGAGACTTTTCTATTGGTGCTCAGCTCCGCCCAAGACGATTGTGATTGGTTTAGAAAAGCCAATAAAGCAGAGCACGTTTTTCTCCCTTCCCAGAATGCTGCATGGACTAGCCAGACTCTATCACTCTGGCCAGACTCTGCAGCGCGAGGAAGGTCTGGTAATGCGAGACTAATAGACAATTAAAAAAATAATCATTAGTTGCATCCTTACACCAGTGGTTTTGTCTTGTGAAAACCTCTTGCCAATTAATTCATAATAATGAATGGGCATTTTAAAAAGTCAACCTTTGTTTTTTTGGTCATTGTCATTATTGCAGTTTACATCATACCATAAGTTGTGCATTTTGAACAGCAAGTGTGTTTGGGTGCATTCAAGGAAATGCCGACATCTGAGATTTGAAAGTAGAAACCTGTTTACAAGCTACACTTGTGTCTGGAAAACTCTCAGCCAGAAGACAAAAACTAAGTAAACATTAATGTGGGTAATTGATCATGTGAATTTAATAGATTATTGGTAACACTTTACTTGAAGGTATCTACGTAAGAGTGACATGACACTGTCATGACACGTGAACCATAACTTGTCATGACAAAAACCGAATGCCACTTACTAAAAGAAGCGTTATGTCATAAACGTTTATGACTTGTTTATAATGTTTATGACACATTCATGCCAGTGTCATGTCACTCTTATGGAGATACCTTCAAGTAAAGTGTAACCAGATTTTTAAACAGGCTGTCATTGACTTTTTCTTAATTTTGACAATCTGGACAGGAAACATAGTGGCTGTTCTGGAATCTTCAAACTATCCATCAAAATCCATTTTTAAATCATTTTAAAAGTGAGACATATGAAACCATTATCACAGTATCTAAACCTGACGGTTGATCTCATACTTACCAGAAGAAGCTGATTTTATTCTTGAGTGTTTCCAGACTTGCTAAACTGCCCGCGGGGCCCTTTAAAGTGTGACTTTTTCTAAGAAATAACACAATTGTTTTCTTAGAAATGTAAAAAGTTAAAGTGATAGGCAACATAACACTTTGCTTGGTGGCTAATGGCAGTTAGCATCCAAGGGAAATTCAACATGCCATTACCATTATTAATGCCATTTGTGGCCGCTGTTCAGCAAACGTGACATATTCTCAATTTAAAGATTTTGAAATGGAGCTAGTTCAACATGATCCAATCCTACTGGAGGGCATTCTGGATAAAAGGTAAATAAAGAGCCAACACAACAGTACGGTCAGTCCTCTGTTTGTTAAAAACCTTTTTATTAAGATATTTCCTCATTTTTAATCATGGTTTCTTTTTCTCTTTACAGTAGTTAATGTGCAATCTTCTTTATTACTGGGTCACAGTTAGGAATTCACAAAGTTATTGGCACTTGGAACACATGGGGCAAACACTGGCATGTACACGGGGCGGAGCAGGGGGCGGACGCAGAGGGGCTTCAGGGTGATGGGGGGGGGGTAACACGGCAGGGCGTGTGTGTGTGGCAGGGTAAGGTCGGGTATTTATCTTTGACATCAGTAGATGCTACTGCATTGTTTTTTGTTTGTTTTTTAATCTTTTTTTTGTTTATCTCCAAAAGCTGTTATATCACTTTTTTCGTTTTACTGGGTTATGAATAATAAAGAATAATACCTCATGCTGCGAGTGCACATCTAACAATCAGACTTCAATAGTGCTTCTATGTCATAATGTACAGTTTATATATATTTATATATTTATAGTTTCACCCGACGACACCAGAGACAAGGAAGAGAAGGAATAAAAAATAGTCATTCACGGTTGCTATGATCATATGTAAGCCCCCCCCCCCCCCTCCTCCCTCCCCGTTCTGTAATATAATTCTGAGGTAAGACTGTGTTGACGTGGACTCGGCTTGTGTCCCCGTTTCTGTAAAAACCCTGCGCTGTGTGTGCATTCAAATGGTCCGAGAGGCTCTGCTGAGGCTCCCGGGTTTGTTCCTGAAAAACAAAAACATAAAGTGTGTACCTGCTTTGTAACGGCAGCCACAGCAGGTCAGCGCTGAGATATCTGTGGCCATTAAGGTCTGCTATGGCTGAGAGCTCCCGAGGTAAACTGGTACTTATTTCTTCTTCTTTTTAAAAACTGCATCAGTGACACGAAGACACACACGCACACGCCCTGCAACACGTCCTAGTCTGCAGGTGTGTGTGCGAGCTTCTGTATCTCAGAGGTTTGCCCGTTTTGTATTAATTTATACATATACAGTGTGTGTGTGTGTGTGTGTGTGTGTGTGTGTGTGTGTGTGTGTGTGTGTGTGTGTGTGTGTGTGTGTGTGTGTGTGTTGTGTCGTCTCGTCTCTGGTGTGTGGGGATTTGGGAAAGAGCGGAGTAAATGGAGGAGGAAACGCGAAGGGGAAGCGGCCGGGGCGAGGGTTGATGAGGTCAGGCCGCGGCGGCGAGGAACGTGAGGAGGAAGGCGGCTGAGCAGAGACGAAGGGATGGAAAAGGAGAGATAAACAAAGAGGATTCACCTCAGGATTACGATCTTGATATAAAAAAAATAGTCTCAAATCCACTTCCCTCGCTCCTCTGTTCTCAAGTTTAGCCAGTTTTTTTTGTTTTTTTTTTGCACGCTCACAACTCCTCACATCATTCCAGATTTTCAGCAGGGTCCCTACACAGGAAAAATCCACCCTCTCGTTTCCCAAAAAATGAATCTGGTATCAATCTGGTACTAGCTGGTGAACATAGTGGAGCGTTTTGCAGCTAAAGAGCCTTTCATTACAAGTGGGTGGAGACCAAAAACGGAGCTTAAAGGAGAGAGAGAATATTGGACTTGGTGTGGTCAGGTGACCAGAACCACGCTGCCGAATGAATGCTCATTTTTCTGTGTTAGCTGGATGTGTTGGATGTGGCCCCGATTGTAAGCTAAAGCAGCTTTAAAGGTGCCGTAGGTAGGATTGTGAAGATCCAGGACTTAGCCAAAAAAATTTGAACATGACAACTTCTCAGTCCCTCCCCCCTTTCTGCTAAACAATCTCCTAAGCCCCTCCCCCCACAAGGGAGAACGTGTATGCATGAGCAGTGATTGACAAGAAGTTAGACTAGACTAGTCCTAGTTTTAAATTACCTGCTTCATGTAGTTCTACTGGAACATAGGGTCAGTTTCAGCTAATATGACAGAAAGTTAGTTTTAGAAGGTTTACCTACTGCACCTTTAACGGAGAGAGACAAAACACCCACATATGTCATTTCTAAAACATCGTAAAGTGTTTGAGGGTGGAATTTTCTTTAACATTTTGACTGGATTCAAACATTTGTTTAAAAAAGGGCAATAAGGCCATCAACAGAACATACATGTGTTCATGCAATCAACGTGACAAGTCAAAGCCCACGAGCATTTAACTGTATGATAGTTGAAAGGACAGTGAAGTTGTCCCATCTTTGCTTCCTTCATTGATTTTTGAAATCGGACGTGAAACATCTGCCTGATTAGCAGCCGAAAAAGCGTGTTCTAAAGACTATTTTTGACTTGTCGTACCGAACGTTTTGTGCTTATTTGGATTGACGCTGAACCAATTGAGCATCAAATGCTTTCTGGGTGATCAAACTCTCTTAGAAAGAAAGAAAAAAGAAAAAAATGATCAGAATTCACTTCATGTTTCCAGATGTGTGTAGGAACCCTGTCTGAAACAACTCCAACCTTCACCCCTTTACTGGTACCTGTCACCCACCTGACCCCACCCCTCCCCCCTTTAACTCCTCCCCCACCCCCATGCAGACGGAGGAGAGTTTGCACAGTCTATGCTCCCGCTTCCCATCTGGGGGGAGACAGGTCGAATTGGGCACATCATCATCATGATCATCATTTTCATTTATACAGTACACAACAAATGTCATCAAGAGAGAGAAGAGAAAGCATACAAAATAAAAACAAGGGAATAATAGTACAAAAAGATAAAAAACAAAACAAAAATAAGGAACATACAAAAAGAACCCTTTCATTACATCTTGAACCCCCCTCCCCCCCTCGGAAACAAAAGTCCCACTTCTGATACCAGCATCCAAACCGCAGACAGGAAGTGACATAGTGAGCATGCTCAGAAAGGTGCAGAGGGCTTTGGCTCTCCGGGACAGTTGAGCGCTCACCCAAAGGTGCTTTTTTAAATGTATTTATTTGTTACAGATTAGACTCTCCTCGTCACTTTAGTTCCTCTCTGTGGGTCGGCGGCCGGGGCGGAGATCAGATCAGGAGCCAAAAACAGACAAAAGTCGTGGATGGACGAGTCGATGCACGAATGAAAAGAAACACAGCTGCGCTGCTCTTTTCTTTTGGAAGTCGTGTCAGCAACTTTCAATCTACTGACTACTTTATTTGGCTTCTTTTTTGGCGTTTTTTTTTGCGTCTTGTGTCAGATTTTTGTAAAATGCGCAGCAGAAGCCTCCGGCAGGTCTGCTGTTAAGGTGCTCCGATGAATACAGTGATCGAGACTCTTGTTACAATCATAGCTTGTGTGAGATCACTGCCTCTTGGGATATCGCCCTTTGGTGGTGTTGGCAGTTACTGCAGTTACTGCAGTTACTGCAGCTGCTGAGCCCCCCCCCCCGCCCTTCTCTGAGCTGCAGTAGCTGCATTTAGCCACCAGGTGGCGTCTAATGTGGAAAAAACAAACATTCAAGCAGCAGTAGCTTATTCTTTGTGGCATAGCTGGTCCGAGAACCAGGTCAAGTAAACTTATTTTGGGTCTATTTCTCATGGGAGTTTATAAATGTGGCTAAGAAATGTATTTATATCGTCACAAGGCAATGGAAAGTAGGATTTTATCCATGAAGAGATTTCTTTTTAGCAGACATTCAGACTTGTAGCCTTAAAATGATGTGAGCATGACAGTGTTTTGTTCGCCTCGACCGTCCGTCCATCCATCCATCAGTCCGTCTGCTTTCTGCAGACTCTGATCCCGCCCCCGACAACATCTGCAGTACAGTAAAAAAAAAAAACATCTGGTCCAGCATTAAAACCTCCTCCCTCCCGTCTGCAGCACCTCGGTCATACAACAATCTCAATGCAAAAATATGTGGTTCTCTTTCTCTAGACTATTTTACAGCTAACATGTCTCCCCTTTCTCTCTCTTTTTTTCATTTTTTTTTTTTTTATTACACAACTTGGCAACTCTACGTACAGGTGTTAATGTTGAATTATTAGTAACATCGGTCTTAAAGTAACTCATGGACTACAGTACACTAGCTCAAAATGTAGAAAACAAAAACACAGTAGCAACAGAAAATGAAACCATCAAACAAAAACAACAAAAAGAGTGAAATGTGTACAAAGCTCTTCTAAAAGCGCGACTGAACTGAAGAAAGAAACAGAAAGAAACGGTCTGCTCTGGCCCCGCTCAACCTTTAGTCGTAAAACTGTGCTCAGGCATAGCTGCCCTACAAAGAGGCAAAAATCTGCAACGTGATGATTACCTCTTAAAAAAAGGACAAAAGGTAGGTTTCAGATTTCATTAAAAAAAAGATATTCTGAGTTTCAGTTTTTGCTCTTTGCAGGGCAGAGGAGTGTTCAAAACTTCTTTATGAAAATCATTCTCTCCGTCCTCCTCTCAGTAGCACTCAGCTACTGTAACATTTCCCCCAAATCAAAGATGCAGTAAACCACAGACAGAAAAGAGAAAATATCCCTCTAGCTGTGCTTGTTGGAAGTATGCCGAATTCCTCTAAAATGTCTCTTCCCTGGAAGTGAAAACCACTTTGAACCCCTGTGCGCGTGGTCGACACCTTGAGGCCAAACACTGACCGACAGCGGAAACCTGGCCATAACACATCTTGTTGGATCCGCCCTTAGCCTTCTTTAATCACAACAACACTACATTATTTTCAAAATCTGGCAACAGTGGCAAAAATAACTTCTCATAATAACAAAACTTCTATCTCGATTTCCCGCCTGTACTAGAAGATTAAAGCCCACATTTAGACTGTTAGTCTGTCAAAACAACACTGAGGTCTAAAACTAGTACACAGTACATAATACAGTGGTTCCTTACCTCTGGCTTCCCCACATGATCTAACTAACATTGTTTTTTTTCTTTTTGAAATTCGGGCTATCATTAAAGCTATTATTGTAGTTTCTGTCGCCCCAATGAGGAAGTCTAAGTAATAGCAACAGAACTGCCGGCGCGTCCACATGATACACAGACTGATCTCAATAAGTGGCGTATGTATAACACAGCAATTTGTATGCCATTTTGGCGTGTTATCAATACACATAATCGCTTTTTAGTGTCTTTATCAATGCCGTTTGGCCTCCATTGACTTACATTACCTTGCGATTGTGTGTCAAGTTACGCCGTAGCGAGTAGTATGAAAGCCCGAAAATCTGCATAGGGAGGGTGGTTGGGGGGTGGATGGGTCAAACAACACAGGACTTTGAACCAGGAGACGGGGGATCATGTCCCGTGTGTCACGTTTCCTAAACCCAACTGTCCAAAAAGCGATTATGCACGCCAAAATGGCATATGCATTGCAGTGTCATACATACGGCACTTACTGAGATTAGTCTGCAACCTGTCCGCCATATTTGGCATAGACATACACGCAGATAGCTCAAAATGCGTACAGATAATACGCCACTTGGCTTTAGAAAGTGGCGTGTATGTTTAGGCGAAGTCATGATGTCACGTTGTAACACAAGCCTTCTGTGACCGCGCGGAGTCATATTCCATTCATTGTCATAGAAGAAAAAAGGCAAATTTTTACCTTTGGAAGCACAACTAATCAATTAATCAATCAATCATCACAATCCAATTAATTTTCTGCCGATCCACTAGTTAGTTAGTTAATAAACTAAAATCCTTTCAGCTCTGGTTTGAACTCTTCACATTATTATTTGATTAAAGGGTCACAAGCAAGAAAAGGGCGGTAACCACTGTACTATTAAACTTGATGTATATCCACACTACCCGTTAATATCGAAATCCATGTTTTTCCTGACCTTCCAGTTGTGGATTACAGATGTTCTGCTCTACAGTTGCAGCAAAAAAAGGTCTTTATCGCATTATCATATCGCAGTCCTTAAAAGGCCAAATGTGTTTCTGGATATAGACATTTTTCACTCTTTTACAGACATTTAGTGCAATTTCAACTTCAAAAGCATTTTTCCTTGTTCTCCAGACAAACGTTAATTAAAGTTTTGAAAGCTTTATTCTTCTGGATCCCCGTCATCGTCCAATAAGCTTGTCTTGCTTAGGGTCGTTTATAAAAAAAAAAAAGAAGGGATTTAGGCAACTCATTCAGCCCACAACCCCACCCCTCTGCAAAAATGCCACGCTACATAAATAAACAAGCAGTCAGGTATTTATCTTGGTGGCACAGGGCCAGGGAGAAGATGATCGCCACCACCTCCCCCCCTCCCCGTCCTCCTACCCCTCTCCGTCATTAGCCTCCTCTCTCTCTCTCTCTCCTCTCACTCTTCTCCCTTTGTCTGGATTGTGGCTTTGCTCATGTGACGACAGACTGCCGCAATGCCTCATCTGTCCTGGGAGATTTTTAACAAACATCTCCTCCTCAGGAAGAACAGCACACCCTCCTCCTCCTCCTCCTCTCACTGCTCAAGTCTAGGATGATTATAATTATTCTTTTACCCCCACTTAGTCACATGGTTTAACAGTCTGGTCGATATTCGCGTTAGGATTGCCTGCGTCTCTCATGTGGACATTCTGATTCCACCAGGGCAACATAGGGACATTTCCTCATCAATCGTCTGATAAAATAAAATAAAAAATGAAGGTGCAGTAAACACAAAAATCACACATTGTCCCGTGAGAGGGGGGCTAGGCAACACACACACACACACACACACACACACACACACACACACACACACACACACACACACACACACACACACACACACACACACACACACACACACACACACACACACACACACTGATGTGCCTGGTCAGATGTACCTATACCCATTCATCTGCACACATGCAGCAACTTATCTGGCAGCCCCATCTGTTGTTGTATACAGACACACACACACACACACACACACACACACACACACACACACACACACACACACACACAGGGATACAGATATACGGGTGATAGTTTGGCAGGGATTTGCATTCTATGAAGACAATGGAGTCGACACAGAAATGAGCAGCGGTGGATAGAGAATAATGGTTTACGTAATGAAGCAACAAGGGACTGACACTATTTACCTCCTTTCTCTGTGTGCGTGTGTGTGTGATGGAGAGAGAGAGGGGGAGGGAGAGACATAGGGGACAGTAAGCGAGAGAGACAGGAATGTATACATACAGAGCGAGAGGTTGTAAACAAAGGAAATAGGAAACAGAGAAAGGCGAAGACAGAGAGGGAGGGAAGAAAAGAACAAATGAGGAGGGAACAAATCAAGAGACAAAAAGTGTCAGTGTCCTGGCTGCAGTTGTGCTGCGGTCCCATGCAGGAGTACAGGACGTTTAACCAGGCAGAGAGGGATATAGCGAGAGGGAATCTGAAAAGAAAAGTGGATAGAAGGGCTCATGATCTACTTTTTTATCTATCTATTTTACATTTCAATGATTTTTATGTAAAAACTGTTGTCCAGGAACAGTAGAGGTGCAGCCATGATGTGCAACATGGCTGCAAAATACATCTGCACCTTTGATATGGCACAGATGTAAAGCGTCTGTGCTGTGGATATGTGACCCTGCAGGTGTGTGTGTGTGTGTGTGTGTGTGTGTGTGTGTGTGTGTGTGTGTGTGTGTGTGTGTGTGTGTGTGTGTGTGTGTGTGTGTGTGTGTGTGTGTGTGTGTGTGTGTGTGTGTGTGTGGCAGAGGGGAAAAAAAGGTATGGCGCTCTGTGAGGCAGACAAAAACAAACAGCCACTCATCTCACCGCACATACCACCTACACACACACACACACACACACACACACACACACACACACACACACACCTTGCAGAGCTGAGCACCCAAACCACCCACACACAGTGACAGACATGCGCAGTTGCTGCATGAAGCAAGACACACACATATGCAGCACATAGATCGAGACGCAGACCCAGCCTGGCATACACACACACACACACACACACACACACACACACACACACACACACACACACACACACACACACACACACACACACACACACACACACTGTCAAATGCTCTTTCGAGTGAGGAGGCAGACATTAACATGCCATAAATGGAGATGGAGAGAAGCTAGCGGGGAGGAAAAAAACTGCATACATACATTAATATGCACACACACACACAAATATTAAAAATACACCCACGTATGTTTGCCCACAGATGCACACACTAAAAGCCTTTACAAACAGCTCCCAAACACACACACACACACACACACACACCAGTATGCATGCATGCATGCATGCATTCACACCAAATTGTCTGAGCGTCCCAGCCAACACCCCCCCCCCTCCCCCCATTCCTCTCTCCCCTCTAGGGATGCTCAGACAGTCCTCTTCTTCCCTCTCTATCCATCTCTGATTTTTTTTCTCATTTAAGGTTTCAAACAAAGCAACTGAATAATACCAAAAAATGTGCAAACTGTCTCCTCTATCTCCTCCAATCCCTTTCTTTCTTTCTTTCTTTCTTTCTTTCTTTCTTTCTTTCTTTCTTTCTTTCTTTCTCTCATGCTTCTTCTTGCCTCTGTCCTCAGTTATTGGACTTGGTTAAGTCTCCACGTATCGTACCATGTGTTCCAGATTAGAGGTTGGGGCAGGGTGGGGCTAAAAAAAAAAAGATACCCCCAGTTACCTTCCTCCTCATGACTGTAGGACCTTTAGGGTGCTCGTATCAGGACCAAGGGTTCTTTGACTGATAGCCTTATTTTAAAAGAAATCTTGATATACATCTAAATATATATAAAAAAAACAAAAATAAATTGTCACGTAAACATCTTTCCTCAAAAGCCAGGCTGTAAAAAGTAGTTCAAACATCAATATAAAACATGTGACAGCGATGTTTAACAGTTCACCACAGCATTTCTGATGCCGTGCTGGCAATAAGGTGCTTGAGGTTTCTTCTCATTTTAAAAAAGGACACCAAAACAGGCCAAATATGCACAATAAAATTAAAAAGAACATCAGTTGTGTCTATATCAAGTTTATACCAAAACAAATCTAAAGTTCTTTCTTGTTTGGGTTTTAAAGTTAGTCAAGATTATTACGCTTAAAAAAAAACCCGACAATTTTGATACGATTTGTTTTTCGCACAGGGAATTTCATAGCAATAGTAATATTTTATAATAATATTATGAACGTGGTTGCAACAGCTGGATTATCTTTCAAATTAAACACTCAACGCATTCCCTTTCTTAACTATGATGATGATGGCACGTTTGACACCAGAGGCATTCTGCTGCACGCCTACAGTCCATATATCAACATTTCAATATATTATTACTGTATCTGCTGACCAAACACGCTGGATGTGACTCTGGTTGGTGTCCACTAGTTTTTTCTGGAAGGTTGGAGGGTCGGTCTAATACAGAACATGAGTCTTCTTTTTCGTAAATTCCAAAATATCTCCATATATACAAATCAATTTTCCAAACTATAAACATTGCTGAAGACCGTCCTATTCCAATCTGATCATTTTTACTCAAACGCTGTCATGCAGAGAAAACTCAGGACTCGGGGCTCCAGAGTAAAACTTAGTGCCACTTCATATTTTCTTTGTTTTCATCAAACAAAATAACAGTAATAAATAAAAGACCTTGAAAAACTAAAACGGCTGTTGGTCCGTAATCAATTTCTTTATACCCCAGTGACGCTTGATTATTATTAGTAGCTCATTTTGTCTAAAAAAAAAAAAAAAAATCGATTGAAGCATCACGCTGTGATGTAGGTTTGGGCATCGTTTTGATTTGAACAATTCTGATTCCAATTCCGATTCTTCCTTTCGATTCCAGTTCTTATTGATTCTCGTTTCTGATACTTTGAGGGGTGGAGTTGAAATAGGTCACATGCTTATTTCACAGATAAGAGGAGCATTTTCTTTTTATTAAAAACGGCGATTTACAGTTTTACTGGGCTTTTTCAACGTAAAATAAAGCCACACTTTAGAGCGCCGCTTACTGTGCTCCATGGCTGCAACACAGCATGCGCCTGGAAGTACGGCGGCCGCCACGTTAACCAAAACATGCACGTGTTCAATTTGGAACAGATGATCAGATTCCAAACGATTCCAATAAAGAAACGAGTAATTTTTTTAAACGATTCCAAGTTAGAACCGGTCCGATGCCCAATGTTACCGATGGGTAGGGTTTGGTACCGAAACACGGTCCCACTATGGAACTGGTTCCTACGCAACCGGTAGGAATCGGACCGGATTAGAACGCAAATTTTGGCTCCTCATTTCGGTTCCACATAATGTGTCGACTGAAATATTTCCCCTCTGTTGCTAAGAAACGGCCGTAAAAATATCACCCTTTCTCTGTAGTCTACCCTTAGCTAGCTACCGTAAATGTAGGCTACTTTTAAAATGTGATACTTTCCCTCTGGGCTCACCAAAACGGACGTAAAAGCATATTAACCATTCACTGCACGTGGTCGCTAGTAAACATATCACACTTTTTCAGTTTTTCAAGAATCGGAATCGTTTTAAAACCGGTTCTAGGGCTGGGCAATATATCGATATATCAATATCGTGATATGAGACTAGATATCGTCTTAGATTTTGGATATCCTAATATCCTGATATGACACAAGTGTTGTCTTTTACTGGTTTTACAGGCTGCATTACAGTAAAGTGATGTACTTTTATGAACTTACCAGACTGTTCTAGCTGTTCTATTATTTGCCCTTTCCCCACTTAGACATGATGTCATTACATATGATTATTTATCTAAAATCTAAGTGTGAAGATATTTTGTTAACGCACCAATTGTCAACCCTAGAAAATCACCACAATATCAAAATCGAGGTATTTGTTAAAGAATATTGTAGTATCTGATTTTCTCCCCATCGCCCAGCCCTAACCGGTTCTGCATCGGAATCGTAAAAATCCAAACGAGACCCAACCCTACCGATGGGTGCATGGATCAGACACGGTCTTGTACTGAATTAGATTCTGCACCATCAACGCCATCAGTCATTTATTTCAACTCTAGCTGAGCATATGAACTTTACTTCCAACATTATCAACATCCCTGTACAAAATTAAAAATGACTCAAGGGATTCAATCGAAATGTCTTTCGTACAACGGGGGCCAATCCCTGTCTGACATGACAATTTAGAGACTTCCCAACAGTCATGAGTTGGACTTGCACTGCGCTGGGCTCAGTCTTTACTTGTCCACACTGTGAACGAAATGCACTAAACAGTGAGTTGTCTCACTTTGGTGTGAGGAAACAAAAACATTTTGTGTCCTGGATGTAATCAACACAAATCAGTCCACTTCAGCACTGATGTTAGCCGAAAAAAGAAAAATGATTTTAATCTGCCACCGATTACGCTGGATACATGGAGAAACTATTCTTTTTTTTACCCTGCTGTGTTGAATTCTAAGATAGAAAACGTAGGGGCTGCACATAGTAATCTGTAAACACTATAACAAAAAAAGAGTTGCTTCCATGGGATTCCCACTGCTGCTTTTAACAGACAGGTGTGTCAGGTCTGTCATAAGAACGCCTTTACATTGATTGTCAGGGATTGTTTTTTATGATTTAAAAGCCATAACTGAGGTCAACCTTAAACTGTAATCTGGTGTAAAGAGGATTTGAATATCCATTTGAAACACAACAATGGTATTAAGGGACCAAAATATCAGTGGCACTAATCAAAACATTCCCGTGGAGCCCCATTGAGGCAAAGCAAAAAGCCCTCTCCATGGTTGAGCTGATGAGTGTATTCATCTGTACTGTGGATTCTGGAGGTACATTTTTCTACAGAGAAAATATTTGACTGTATCTGTATTCTTTTTTTCTTCTTCTGAAAGCTACCATTCAGCCACGCAAGTATCAAAGGCGAATATGACTGCAATATGACTTTCAGGGTTGTCTCCACGCCTACATTCTTCTGTGATTTCCATTATTTAGCAGCTGTCTTTTTTTTTTGTAATTCTAAATATCTCACATGAAGTCAGGAAATTAACTGTCAAACCAAGAAACAGAACTCCAGCCAGCGCAGTGACAGTTTACCTTTTCCATCAGATCTAATGTAGCCTCATTAAGCACAAAATATAAGGGGAGCGCTTACATGTGACGAACATCAGCTCTGCTTCGGTGTAATTCCCTTTTAATTCCCATGCTGCTCTGGTGTACTGTAGCTGATGTGGCTGACAGCGCCAAAATGCGTATTAGCGTGCGTGTGCTCACCGCAGTGATGGGTGAATGAATCGACCCAGCGTGTGTGAAAACACACCGTCTGGCCTCCCGCGCTCTCTCTCCTGCAGCGCACACACAAAACTGTGCGGCCATTCAAACACATACCTACACACACACAGAGCTGTATTCCTAGCAATGTACCAATGCCTGAATTAGCACCTTTGTCCGTGCCAGGCGAGCACGCATCCAGGCAGCAGAGCCTGAGAAAACTTGTTCTGCTAACTGGCATGGCTGCGAATATTCGAAGGGAAAACAATTTAAACATGAGCTGAAAACAAACAAATATAGCTTCTACACACACACACACACACACACACACACACATTTTGATTTTTTTTTTTACTTTCCTTAGGACTTAAAAAAAATGGATGATAACCAGAGATATAAATTGGATTTCAGCTTGCATTGTTTTCTTTTATGCGTTTTTTTTTAAATAAAACCACCCCTCTTCTCTTTCTGATACGTACAAAAACTTAGTTTGATTGTACTCATACCGCAGGAAATAACACAGTGCATTTATCACTCGCAAACTCTTTGACCATCATCAGTAACAAGTTTCCTTTCCCTCAGGAGGCTTGGCAAAAACTACACACAAAAAAAGGATTGAGCATTTAAACACAAAAAAGTAAAACTGTAATAGTCTTTTTTTTTTACGTTTTAGGGTCAGAAGGTTGAAAGGTTTTTTTGTCAAGAAATATTAGTTTTTTTTCCCCATCTGCCACAACATGGTCCGTCCGAGCTCACCAGCAGCTCTCTAAAGACGTAGTGGGTCAGTTTCCCAGCATGCCCGGCAGGGGTTAAAGAGCAGGTCAGGGACATCATAAACCATGGCAATATACATATCAATATTCATATCAACCCCTGACCTCATCAATCCCACGCTCTCAGAGGAGCTTTCATCTGGCCGTCCAGATGAAATAAGGCAAAACTAAAAACAAAGAAATACAAAAAGGGCTCTGTACAAGCTCACTCAACCTCCACTGATTTACAACGCGTTTGGATGCTTTGCCACGCATACATTCAATATCAAAACAACAGTGTTACCGGAGTTTGGGGAAGGAAATATCACTTTCTCCAAACAGGATTACCCCTCCCCCACCCCAGGGAATGTCTATGATTGATTATGGTAACAAAAGGGCCTTAGTGACAGTACACACTTTTAAAAACATAAAAAAACAAAGGCTGAAACAATCAGGTACTGAAAGGTCGCAGAGGAATGAAGAGGTGTGGGGGGGGGGGGGGGGGAACCTCTCCTCTCTGCTACCTTTCTTTCTGTCTTTCCACCTCTCTCCAACAGAAAAGGAAGGAGGAACAGCCCAAGGTGAGGCATTCTGGGCTGTCAAGAGAGACAGAAATGTGGACAAACGAAGGAGGGAGAGCAGAACAAACTGACCAATAGAGGTGTAAAAGAAGAAATAGATCCCCAAAACACATGGCAGCTAGGGGAGGAGTGACAACCGTCATCAGGACCACAGTGGCCACCGTTCTCTACTCATGCCATCCTTCCCTCCATCAATCTGTCCACTCATCTATCTGTCTGTTCACTCACTCAAAACAAAGTGCTGCCGTCTCCTCCCGCCCCATGGAGGGTGTCTGCTTGCGTGGCTCCGCCTCCTGCTTCATTATGGCTGGCGGCCGCCGCCGCTGCTGCCACCGCTTCCAGGGAGGCGGGGTCAAAGCCTTGCTCTGCCCCCAGTGCGTCGGCCTCCATTTTTACACTGTCGGCCAGGAAGGCGGAGTAGGCGTCGCTGTCAGCCATCAGCAGTTTGAGCTTGGGGATCCAGCTCTTGCGGACGACGCGGCGGGCGTTGGTGCACATGTCAGCCGCGATGGCGTTCATCTCGCTCTCCTTGAAGCTCGGCGCGAAGTTCTGGCAGTAGACTGGAGGACGGAAAAGTGAGAAAGATGAAGAAAGAAACCACCAGGGCAACACCAAAAGGCAAAAGAAGAAAAGGAATGGGCAGTGAGGAGTCTTAAATGTATATTGCAAAGCTACAAAGGGCAACTTTGCATGCGGGCAGTTCCAAAATCTCACTGAGATGTAATTTACAGTATTCATAGTATTAAAAACTGTGTGTGTGTGTGTGTGTGTGTGTGTGTGTGTGTGTGTGTGTGTGTGTGTGTGTGTGTGTGTGTGTGTGTGTGTGTGTGTGTGTCTGTATGACTCACATTTGACAGCGTGCAGCACTCTGTTGTCCAGGGGTTTACGACTCGGGTCGTTGGTTGAAGAGCGGATGCCAGTTCCACAGCTGTTAGCAAGAGTGCTCCTGAGCAAGGCAAAACAAAACACATTGGATATAAAAACATTTTTAAAAAAAAGGTACACACAAAATAATCCTTTTTTTAAGATTATTTTTTGGGGGCTTTTTCCTTTATTCGATAGTGAGGGGAGAGAGTAAGAGGTGATGGCACACAGCAAGCATAAAATAATCTTAAACAGAAATTTTAAGGTAACTAAAAGACGTGCTGTGTTGCATACTGAGACACACAATGTTTTCAAAATCCAAATTTTCAAACCTCAGTAGGTTAATAATAAAAATTTGATTCAATACCAAAAGTGGATTGACTCCTACTGTAGTCTAGTTCACAGCCTGCAGTCTATGATTTCAAGCAGCTCATACAACGCTCTCTCTTTGTTATTTAGTTTATCCCTCACACCCACAGTCCTTACTACATTTGACAAACCAAATGTTTGGCATGTGTAACGTGGTGAACACTGACCTGTCGAAGAATGCGGCCAGCAGGCGTCTGAGCAGCACTTTGTGGCGGGTGCCGGCGCTGACGTGGCAGTTCATGAGCTGGGCGCGGGAGATGAACACGGAGGTTCCGCTCACCAGCTCCAGCTTCTCGGCCGGGTCGCCCTCCTCGTACATCTTCGGGTGGCAGCGGTTCCCAATCTGGCTGATGAGCTCGGCGGGCAGCGACGCCAGGTCCTGCCGGGACCGTGCCCCTCGGCCCCCCCGCCCGCCGCCTGAGTCTGGAGCCAAGTCTGGAAGAGCCTCCACCCGCTCCCCGACCACTGAGGAGGGAGGATGATGCACTGTACAGTTAGGGCTGGGTATCATTTGAAATTTCACTTTACCACTGCCAGAGGTTCAGAGCGGATACAACGCCTTACTTTGAAGAATAGAAACAAGGAAAAGATGCCAAACCTCTCAAATGTTAAAAGCTGCCATACAAAAAAAAATGTTGCCTAAATAAAATAGTCTAAAAATTAAAAATGATTGTGGTTGTTTATACTTAAATAATGGCTTTCACACTGTTAACCACTTCTCCAAGTACTATTATATCTAACAGTTAATTAGGGGAATACATTTGATTAGCTAGACTGTACACATAAATCAAAATGCACACATTCGGCAGTTCAGCACAAATTAAATTATTATGAATTCATATGCTGATAGTGAGCTAACATCAGCAACATGTTTTAACAGTAAAAGACCTCACCCTTAGCCCCCTGCCTGACCCTAAGCCCTGCTAACTTTTGAAGAAAACCTCCATGCTGTAATTGTAACCATAAGTGAGATAATTCACTCTAAAGTGTATGCTGAAAGGATTATAGAACAGCAGCAATCACACTCCACTTTGCATTGCATGCTTCTGTGCTTCCATTCATGCATAAAACCATTTAGTGGACTTTCTAAAGTCTTTTTATTCTTACTTTAGTAGGTCCGAATTAGAGAATATGAATCCAGTTGGGTACCGAACCATCTGATGATTCAGTTTAGGTCTTGGGAGACACATGTGGATCCAGGCGAAGGTCTTTTTTCCCATATTTTGAAATCAATCCTGGACCTTAGACCTAAAAAAGCCCCCCCAGACCCTTGGCCCTTGAAGTTCAAACCAAACAACATGTAAAATGTCGTGCTGCAAAATCTTCTCACTAACTTGATTGCTGATGATACTGTTCACATTTCTCCTGTATTTTGGATACATTTCAGTTTCTATAATTGTCAGTGTTTTGAATATTTAACACCAAGGTCGTTTTGATTAAATAAACTATAAACAATTGATAAGCTTGAGGCATGATCCACAACCTTTAGTGGTTTCAATGTTTTGAACATTTCATTCTCCTCAACATCCTTCACAAGTTTGGATAAGCAAGCTTTACAGGACTGGAACTTTTAAACACTCTACAACAAGAGTCACAGATCAGAAGACGTTAGATGAAAAACACAGTAACCTTGAAATGAACACCCACTCTTAGTCTGACGTATTCATCTGCTGTCGGAGCTTACCTGCTGCTCCAGCGTTCAGCATGCTGTACATGGTGTACATGTTGCAGATCTGTCTGTACTGCTCTTCAGCGCTCTCATCCGCTACGTCGTCCTCTTCCTCATCGTCGTGGTAACTGATCGGCGAGTCGCTGGTGTACATGCTCAGTGTGCCCGGGCTTGTGCCCTCAGGGGTCCCGCCGTTGTTGTTATTGTTGTTGTTATGGTTACTGTTGAGTCCGGCTCCTCCCATGGAAGTGGCAATGCCGCCGCCGCCCATCATAGCAGCATTGGCTACAGGTCCCCGCCCAGAGGCATCCTGGGTAGCATTGTTGGAGGAGGAGGACGAAGAGGAGGAGGAAGAGTAGCGTGCGGCCTTCCTCATCCCACCTCCCCCGCCCCCTCCACACCCCCCTCCGCTGTCACGGTTGCCCCCCTCCCACAGCCGCTTGGCCACGGGGGTGCAGACCACCGAGTAGGGAGAGCCCTCCTGCTGAGGGGAAGACAGAAACACTGGTTATTCATCTTCACCTCTTCATCAACAAATATAAAACAACAACTTTAAATGCAAACGGTAACAATGAAGACATTAATATCATTTAGACAGCAACTTTATTGTGGCCAGAATGCCAAAACATCTTCGATATGGCTTCCCAGCTTAAAGGCAGAATGAGTAGAACTTGTCGGCTGCAGTTTGTAAACACAACATTCAAAGGTGGCCCCTCCTCCCCGGCTCAATGAGCGCTTCCACATTCACTGTTGTTTCTGAACTGTTGTCCGCTTGACGTTTAGTCTCTTTTTTTTGGCGCTCTGTCCGCCATTATCATAGCTTCCTCTTGGATGCATGCTTGCGATCTGACACCTGGTTGTTACGTTTTTATAGAGGTTGACGCCCAGAAACGTCCCAAACACAGCACAATAAGAAATTACACCTGGGGGAGTGTTGGTGTTTACACTGCTAGCACAGGAGCTTTTGACAGCTGGGAGGAGGAGGTTTGAGGGTGTTTGAGGGAAGCGGTGCCAGTGTCGTGCCAGAACCGGAGCCAGGCGAGCGGGCAACGAAACCGGGTTCAACACCCTCTACGGACATCACAGCCGAGTCAAAGAGACAGAAGAGGTCGTTGACGGAGGAAGCAGCAGAGAGTGACCGAGCGAGGGGCCGCCCAGCAAGACTAAATCTTGGACTGGCTTTTTAGTCGTTGACAAGATCTTCACGATATAAAAGGCTGCAAGACAGACGCCGAGCTGACCATCTTGCTGTTGGAATAGTAAGTAATATTACTTAACTTGCTTGGTGTTTGGCTGTTAGCAAAGTAGTCAACTCACTAGTTTTTGATCAGGAGTAATGTAGTCATAACAAATGCACGTGTACAGCTGTCCATATTTACAACAGCATTGTATAAGTGATACAACAATACAATGAATATTTGTCTATTGTTGTCATAAGTGAGTGAGCAAGTTTCAACCTGAAATTTGATTTGAAACGTCAAGCGTATGTTAATAAGTAAATATGAAACTGCGATGAAAACCAAAATATGCACTTTAGGCTGGTGCAAGTAGTGCCTGGAAGGTGCAGTACATGTCTACACACACACAAACGGATCCACATGCACAAACAGGACCGATACACATGCATTATGTATGGAAAGATGTCAGAGCGAGGGGGCAGCCTCACAGGATGGCGCCACGAGCAGTTATAGGTTTGTGTCGCCCCCGACAATAAATGTAGTGAGACAAACAGTTGTCCCCTTGAAAGTTAATCAAAGCCTTTTCAAGTCTGAAACTTAAAGAGACACCTACTCACGATGGCCCGTTTCAAATGACGTTAATACCAAATGATGATGTTTTATTTGGCCAGACTACTTTGCATAATTCAAAGCCTAGATGCTGTTAATTACATCATCAATGCAACACTTTGCTTCTTTTAAGATGCTCGTGACAGCCTACCTGCTGCGGCTGTGGGGTGGGCTGAGGTGTGGAGGCCAGCTGTTCTGTCTTCACCTTGGACACCAGGGGGAGGGGCGTCAGACAAGAGGCGGGCCTCCCTGCGGCCGGGGCGACGACGCCGACTCCGCCACCCCCCATTGTTTGAGTGACGGGGCTCTGAGGCTCGGAGGGTGGGGTCTCCTCGGTGTGGAGACCCTGGGAGTCACAGCTCGGAGATGAGACCTGGAGGTGTGGTGATATAAAGAAGGATAAAAACTTAATTTGTAAATATACATTCATACATATATATACGTGCATGTATAGTATATAGCATGCCATCATTTAATGTTTATGCAGGTTTAAAAAGTTATTATTACCCATACTTAACAGGACTGGATATCAACTGGAATTAGTCTGTAGCATGAATAAACAACTATTAAGTATATACGTTTTCAATATTCCTTGGTAGCTTGCCAAAGTGGCTGCTGAAGAAGCCAAGACTCTACAAAACACCACCATGTGTGATAAGCAGCATTTTGAAGACCAACGTGACACATCCTGCAGTAGCAAATAGTCGTTTTTCTTATACATCACATACACACATAGCTGGAATTACACTAACTCAGTGTCTGGTGGTGTTAAGGTACTTTCAAGAAAATCAGTTTTCCTCGTTAATATGTAGATGTATGCAGCGAGGCACTCCAAATCTAATCAGATCATCTGCTACTATAGACGGTACCTGTAGTGTCAGTGTTTCAATTATTCCTGAGTCACAAGAACGTGTAGGCTATACAAAAACATTCACTGCCATGACAACATAATGACATGCACAATGTCACACACAACAGGTGCAATGGGTGGCAGCACATAAAAAAGGCTATTTTATTCATGCCTGGTTCATTTATAGCATTATTTCCAACTTATTCAAATGATTCTTATATCTATAGAAACATATCCATGTTATTATTCAACTCTTAAATCTTTGTTTATGAATGCTTCATTAGCAGGTTACCTTGAGGAAAAACTCTGTGCCTTTCTCCATGATTTGCTGGATCTGGAGGAAGCCAGCGGTGTACATGAGCAGGAACTGGTCTCCAACATTCATGCTGAGGCGTCCTGTGTAGCAGAAGGCCAGGATCTGCTGGAAGCTCTGCGGCTGCACCGCCGGGGGCAGCTCCACCACCGAGCTCTTTCCCCCGGCATTGAACAGATCCCGGAAGTAGGAGCTGCTGGCCGCAAGGACCGCACGGTGGGCCTGGGGGAGGTAAACAGCAGGAAAAAAGAAACTTGGGTGTAAATATATGTTGATTATGATTGAAATCCATGCAAATGTGAATATCACAGCTGATCTGGGTAAATTTAAACAACCAAATATATATTTGACTGATTAAATGGTTTGCACTTGTGTGCGCAGTTGCAAAGCCAAAGATTTATTTCCCAGAGGTGGCCAGAGGGAGCTCAGGAAATCTATGAGAAATTATTTAAAGCAGGGCTCTGGCAGTGTTTTTCACCTGGGTCATATTTCCCTTCTCTTACCAATTGATTTTGACCAAAATCATATCAATATCTTCACTGGGAAGCTATTTTTATTGTACCTTACTGCGGCCCTCACAGCCAATCCTCCAGTGCCATGAACAATTGAAATGAAAACCAAAATCCTTCCCACACGTTGTTTTAACACAGAAATTGCATGCAAGAAAAATAATAAAAACAATGCACACTTGTGCATTGTTTTTGTTTTTTCAGTTTTGATTCCAATTCTACTTTGGCCACTCCTTTATTTCTTTTGAAAAAAAACTAATATAACTTTATAACTTTTTTAATGCTACATTTTTGAGACCTCTATAAGAAACATGAGCAATACAAAGTTCTTTCATCAAAAAAATAAAATAAAAATGAAGTACAGTAGTTCTTTAGGCAAATCACTGTGCAGCTCCCAAGTGAACTTTTTATTTAATTTTGGCTGTAAATTGCCATTCCTTGAATAGGTTCAATTCAGTTCTTTTATAGTATCAAATCATAACAGACGTCATTTCACACACTCACAAACACTTTACAGATAGAGCAGGTTTAGAGCACACACTACATTTTACTAAGTTGGAATAGGTAAGAGTTAAAAAAAAAAAAAGTTTGGACCTTGAAGGCGTGTCCCTTGACGACCACGGAGACATCACAGTAGAGGCCCTGCAGCCGCTGTTCGTTCAGACACTCCAGGATGTTGTTGCCAAAGTTAGGGATCGCCATCTGCAGCGTCTGAGCCATAACGCTCTGCCCAGCACCACAGGGTCTGCGGGAAACAGAAAGGTAGAAGTTGGAGTAAAGATAACCGGGTTGACAACCTTGAAAGGTTGGGAGAAAAGAGAGGATTGGATGGGATGTAGGACAGAAGAATGGAGAGAAGAGGGAGATATGTGGAGGGAAGGAGGAATAGATGAAGGGACAATGGGGACGTGTAGATGATTGAAGGGAAGGTGAGGAGGAGCGTGAGGAAATGGGTAAATGGAGTGACAGAGACGTGGTGAGGAAAAAGAGCACAGAATGAGGTAGCAGGACAGGAGAAGAACAGCGAAGAAAGGAGTAATGAGACAAGAAAAACAGTAAGATGGACTGGAGGATGTGCAAAAGGCAAAAAAGACAAAATGAGGAGGAAAGAGACTTGAAATATAGAAACAGGGTAAGTGAAGTGTATGATGATTAATGAATTAAGTATTTGGTAAACAACTTTAATTCGAAATTCTAACTTCCAAATGAAAGAGAATTTCAGGCCACCAGCGACCGTTATATAAGCCATTTTCTCTTTTTTCTAACCTCATTTCATTACATCTAATTCACAGTTAATAAACTGTTTGGTTGGTTTTTGGCCTACTTTGTTATTTTCTCGTCGCTCCTTCTCAGTCAAAACACAGCCTCTTACATAACTCATCTATTTCACTCATCTTCTTCACCATCCAACAAAGAAGCCTGTGATCACAAAAGGAGGAAACTGCTTCTAATAGAAAATAAAAGAAATCTATCTTTTGAAATCTTTTTTTGCTCAAGACTAGAAGCATCACTTTCAAGTGGACCCTTTATTTTTGTTTATAAATGCATAATGTGTACATAGTAAGGCTGGAACGATATGCTTTTGCCCTGATTCAATTCGTTCACGATACATGGTTGCCGATTGGATTTGTATTGTGATTTTCATTTATTGCATTTCTAGTAGCTAGTATTAGTATTGCGATTCGATAGTATTGAGAATGGCGATTGTCTATTCCTTGTTTAACAAAAACTAAAGTTACATAATACACTTCTAGCGACTATATGTCATGAGACATTTATGAAAATGATTTGCTTTCTAAAATTAATGCACGTCACATGTCAGTCAGTCAGTCAGTCATTTATTTCATAACATGTATTTTCTGCATTTTCTGCTTTCAGTCAAAAAGCAGATATGATGTAGTCGCCATCAGCAGTACCTTATAAACAGAAGATATTTAGGTGAATCATAGGTAAAAAAAATAATAATAATAAAAAAAATACATATGATTTAGCATTTTTCCCCCCACCTCTAATGCCAATTATGATGAACAAAAAGATGAATCAAAGCCATGTATACATACAACTACTTTAATGCCAAGTATGACAACCAAACAGGTGAGTCACTTGTCTACTGAACAAACACATTTAATACAAGATCATGACCTCCATGTGAACAACTGTGTACGAGCTTAGAGGACAGTAGCTGGTTCTGAGTAGATGATGCTGAGCTGCCATGCCCTGGCTACAACCCAAAACAAACTACTAATAGGAAACAATATGATAGTGATTAGCCTTGTTCCTCCACTGGGAGGAAGACTCGCAGCAGGCTGCTTTAGCTACATCACCTCCACTTCTCCACACTAGGGCTGGGGAGAATGCAAACTGATGCAGCAAGAGGTCAACAAAAATGTATTTTAAAACTTTGATCCAACACTTAACAGTAATGCAGGAACTGTCTCAACTCCTGCTGAACTGCAGCATCAACCTAACTTCTTGTGGTCTGCTTGACTGAATGGAAAAAGGCAAACTTCATGATAATAAGAAAACACATTCAGGATCGGATATCTCTTTAAATACGGAGAATTTCTAGAACTGTGTGGTTTATTGTTATTCAATGTCTTGGTCACAACTTATCCGAGGCTCAAGGGAGATTTTGAATGGCTTGCTAAAATACAGCAGCCTATATAAACAGTTGTCAAACTATTTCTCAGTAAAATTATAGCTTTACTACTGCCCACAAATTTAAGAAAACGAAACAATCAATCATCAGCTACTGTATATACCGCTCAGGCTGCAACTGATGACTTTCATTATCAATTAATATCTCCATTATTCTGTGACTGATTGCATACTCAATGTCCAATGCCACTTCCAAGAGCCCAAAGTGTCCACTGCCAAGTGCTTATTTTGCCTGCATAAGCATTAAAAACCCCAAAGGGATTCAGAGTGTAATGATATGAGGTAGAACAACACTGCAAATCCTCATAATGAAGAGGCTGGAGCATACAAATTCGTATTTATTTCTTTAGGCTAGAGGCTAAACATTTTTATTTAATAAATTACATAAAAAGATTATATATTTTTTGTCAATTTATTATCAGTTGATCAACTAATTCAATTCAACATTTTCATTATACTTGCATACAACAAAACATAGTCTTGTTCCAAGACAGTGCCATGATTAGGCCTAGGCCACAATTCCAGCGCAAAATGAACCTAGGGGTTAATAACACATGTTATTCTCTGGGATATGTTTTCATGCTAATAAAATGAGTCTCTAGATAGATAGATTATAAAGACAGTAGCATTCCGTGTTTACATCCGGGCGCCATCTTGAAAAACAGTCATGAGCAGTCGAACCACCAACGCTGTCTTTATAATCTATCTTTTTAATAAACTGTCTGTACACTTCCAAAGTTCTCAATGCTTTGGTTTGCATGTAGCGACCCTCATTATGCTACTGTTGAAGTGTGGTGCTATTTTGAGCCTTGTTAGAGGTATATAATAGTGATTTACAAAGTGCCCTGAAAGCTAGCGTTAGCAGGTAACCACTGGTTTGGCGGTAGCTTGTCTAAAGCTAGAGATGCATTTGATTAGCATGAAAACAGATCCCAGAGAACTTTTGACTCGGTACACGTTATTAACCCCTAGGTTCATTTTGCGCCAGAATTGTCCTTTAATCAACTAATTTCTGCACATTGTACCACAGTATTACGATCATAAAAATGTATTATTAATTTACACAAACAGATAAAATACCCCATGTCCAATTGTTTAGGCAAACAATTGTGTTTGCAAAATAACATCAATGTTCCCCTTCATTAAGGCAGAATTCTGATGTAGTAATTGATATGTAGTGCTTGTGTAGTCAGCACAATTGTGTATTACAAGTCAGACAAAAAAAGTGTGCAATGAAAAAATGCTGAGTAAGAAATAATGCCATAAAAGTCTGACAGCCCCGAAATGTATCCTCCTTATAGGAAACTGTATATCAATGTGTGCCTAGTTCCCACTAAACAACTTTTACTCAAAGGCAGTTCAAAGGCAAATAGGCTTTAGGCTCACCGCCCCCGTTGCTTAAGCACGTGTGTGGTGCCGGTGCATTGCAGACGCATTCCAGATATCTCACACAGAATAAAGTTGTTATTGCACCTAGAGTGAAATAGTAAAGACATGTGGAAACAGGCTATTTTGTGAACGTGTGTGCCAACAAACACATGACTACACTCCAACAGTACAGAGATCTGACAACTTTGAAAGTCGTGTAGCGTGAACTTTACCGTAAATGGAACGAAAACAGTTGCTGACAAGCTGTGCATCACAAGGTGTTAATTTAGTTAAACCTGACTGAATAGCTGCACTTAGGACAGTCTGCACCAAAACCAAGGCCAACTTGAATTTTTGTTTAAATAGGATGGTAAACCTCCACAGCTGGAAAATGCCATCCACACAAATGGCCTTAAATTTAATGAAAATCAACAAAAATAACCTACTGATGAAACCAAGACTGGAAATAGCCTTGAGACAAAAATGTCTCGACCAATTACATCTTTGAGAAACACGAAGAAGCTACTAGTTTAAATCCCTGCACCAATCGTTCATTAAATACATTTTTAAAAAAACTAAGAGAATGGCTCTTCAACAGCTACCACCCAGGTGTTCCTGAGCAAGGCTCTTCGAGAAAAACGGCACACTAAAAAGCATTTGATCACTAAAGTTTGGTAAAGCTGGCCCAGGAAAAAAAATCACAGAGACCCAGGATTCAGGATGCAACATTTTGAAGGGAGTTAGACATTCCAGATTGGGGATAAAAGGGCAAAACTAAAAAAAATAATTCAACTAGCAGTGTTCGTTGGTATATTTTCTTTCTTCTGTTTAACATGCCAAGTATGACTTGACTGAGCAATTCTCAGCTCTGCCACAAAAACATTTGATTATTAAAGTAAAATCTTTTGTTTTAACTTTTGTTGTTATTCCGTCAAACAGGACGGGCTATTTCGAGAGACACCATTTCACGCCAATGTAGAGGGGGGAAGAGGTACAGATGTCGATTTCTACACATCCAAATGTAGTATTTCTAAACATCCAGAGTCAGTATAGTGCAGCAATCCTTTAAGCCTTTGTTGATCTGTAGGTGGCGACACCTTTCATGTTATCTGAACAACTAGGCATGTAACATCATGACAATGCCTCTAGTTGCAAAAACTTAAGGCTCTGGCAGAGTCAACGCGAGCAACGCGACGCGCTCCCTTTTTTCTACACAGCAGACGCAAGCGTCACGGGAAATGCAATGCACCGCCCACGCAACAGGGGGTAGCAAAGTGTTCCACGGTGTTCGGTCGGCAGAGGCAGGGTCAGAGAGTCAGACCCTCCCGGGAGGGAGGACTTGTCAGGGGGCAGCTGGCTGACTTCTTCTTATCAGATGCTGGCGTGCATCTCCACCAGTACAGTGTGCTACGATAGGGTAGCACTGACCAATACATTGATAAATGGTCGCTTAAACATGGTTTAGCAGGTTTTATGAAGATGTAAATATATTTAGGTCTCTCTTTCTCTCTCCTGCTGTATGCTATTTCAGCAATTTGCACACAGCATTGACTTCTATATAGGCTACGTACACACACGCACGCGCACACACAACGTTGACTACATACCAAAACATTTACTCAGCAGCCCTATGCTTGATGAATTCGCTCAGCTAAGTTGATTCAATATTTTTGGGTGATAATACTTGCAGTGTTGCCCCCAACGACAACGCATAGTATTGTGCGTATCGGCGCGTCGCGTAACAAAAACTGGGACGACACATTTTGCTATGCATCGACGCATAATGGAGGCCGAAGCGTAGCGATGCGTAGCCTTGCAGACGCGTATTTGTACCAATGCGTTGACTCTGTCAGAGCCCTTACTTCACAACCTCAAATTCAGTATAAATCATAATATAGTTCACTTTGTCAAAACAAAATCCACCTGGGAAACTTAAGACAAGGCCGGTCTTTGGATAGTAAGATTACCAAAACAAGTAATTACAACTCTTTCACAACTTACACTAACACTATGGACTTACTATAAGAGCATCTTGAGTAAATTTCAACTATTTTAGTGGAGCTGCTCCTTGCAAAAGATAATGGTTGTAGGAAGCTTCCAGGTGTGAATGTGAGTGGAGCAGGGTACTGTAGCATGCATGCTCAGCAAACCTTCCCCAGTTGATAAATAAAGGTTGAAAAAAAAGTGGGCTAAGCAGTCCTGCGCTCCAGTCTAACTCCTACATAAGGGCAGCACTGAGAATAAAAAAGGCCATCAGCATTAATCATCATAATTAATTTTTAAAGTTTATAGCAACTCATTCATTATATATATATATATATATATATATATATATATATATTTATATATATATATATGCCTACTAAGAAGGCCAATGGGCTACGAGAAAGAGCAGAGCATGACAACTTGATATATACTATATGAACATTGTATTTAATTTTTTAAATATAAGGCTAATAGTTGAAAACTCTGGACTACTGCCTACACAGTAAAGTTAAAAAAACAACCTTGGTTATAATCATCTCTGGGTGTTAACTGCAGCAAGCAAATCAGTTGGAAAAATATACTTAAACATTTCCTGAATGCTAATATTAGTTTGAGTAGGCTACTAATTGCATAAACTGTCATAACAATATTATTAAGCTTAATTAATTGGGCAGCCATATTCTGGACAAAAAAACAATTAAGATGTCAGACTGCTTATTGAATTGGGAACACTTTGTACAATTTGATCTGAATAATATTGCCATCATATCAAAACACCATTTGTGCCTGAGTGTATACATTACAGTTTAGTTTTCTACTACTTATTTTGTTAAAATCAATAATGTTTTGACGTAACTTCTTGGCCATTGAACACTGACACATTATTGCGCTTTGACAGTTTGTGTCCATTTAAAGAAATGAATAGGCATGGCACTAATGTAATAATTATGATTCAACTGAAGTGGCTCAGAGGGATATATTCTCCATGCATTTTGGGTCTTATCTAGGATTTGTTTACATACATTACTCCTACTTTAATTAGTATATCATGATCATGATATGGTAATGTGGATTTTTGTCTCATCGAAACAGGTTACAGTACCTAAGTGTAGTACCTAAGTGTGCTGATAGGGCAGCAGGATTAAGATGAATAATTGCTGGTTTTGACCTGTGGACTGGCTTGGAAAACTCCAAGTACTAAAAATGCATGATCTGCTCCCTCACATCTGCACTGTTCATGGCCTTGAGCGAGCAATGGAAACGACAAAGTGTCCCGGTGGAGCTTCTCAGCGACCATTAGCAGATGCCTGTGGTGGTTTCCAGGTGTAGATATGTGCAATCATGTGAATAATAAGCAGGCAGTTGCTGAGACAAAGCATTTGTGTGAAAAAAATCTCCCCTCAAGAATCAAAAGGCAAGACCAAAAGAGGTAGCAAAACAGAAAATGATATGGTTAAGCTGATATTCGCAATAAGGCGCCGGGATTTGTGATTCAACTTGAAATTGCTTGAAATTGTGTATTTTGAAAGCCTAAAAGCAAACTTTTTCTTTCAGCCGAGTGAACTGCTTGACTCATTTGATTTTGACACGCTGTGGAGCATTGAGATGTCATCCAAGGACATCCTACCACCCACCTTTCCCTCACCACGGGTCAGACAGGTCACAACAACTTCCAGGAAACATAAAGGGAAGTTTATTCACACCACTTGACCCTTGCCCTGCAGTCCCCATGAGCCCCCATTATATGCTCTGACTTTATGCTAAACTGTGTGTGTGTGTGTGTGTGTGTGTGTGTGTGTGTGTGTGTGTGTGTGTGTGTGTGTGTGTGTGTGTGTGTGTGTGTGTGTGTGTCCTCTACAACTTGTAAAGTTCATCTCCAGTGCAAAACTCTGGTTTACTTTATGCAAACTAACCACATGCCAAAAAAGTAACTTGATCACTGCAATATAATATATGCATATAATCAATCCAAGCAACTATTTGAGTCAACTCTAACACAAGCATGTGATATCAACATCAATCACAACCTAATCATATTCAGTTTCCTGGTTTTAGGGGGGTTAAAGGTAGCCTGTTAGCAAGTAGCAAGCTAAAGCTAAGGCTAACACTGACATTAGTAAAACACTTCACCTATGTATATAATTCACAAGCATGCCTTTAAATCACATGTAATGCATTCCAGTCGTGTGTGGTATTTGGTTTAAAGACATTCAAGGCTGAAAATGCTGTATTTGCCGACACTCATGGGTAAACAGGCACCAAAATGTGGCTACAGTGTAGCCTCCCTTGAGCACGACTAGAGCTGAAACTTCAAAAACGAATTATTATTTATCCACATTAATTATACATCAATTAAATCTCACATGAAAGACTAGCAGAGCCGATATCTCGCCGGTAGACGCCTCGGGGAGGAAAAGAGCCCGCCACCAGCGGGGCTGCAGGGCAGTCAGAGCGGGCAGAGAGCTCTCGGTGCCCCGCCGTGTGCCAGCCTCGATGCCCGGTAGGATTTGGGAGTCCTCGGCTGGCCCGGGCCGGTGTGTGCGTGCGTTTAGTGGAGGGAGTGAGGGGGCGGCAGCGGAAAAGGGACAAAAAAGGGAGCTCTTCTTTACCTTCTATGGCAACCCCGGTATGCCAACCCCGGTTTCAACTCTCTCCCAACACGCACACATGTATCGCCAGAGCAACCTGGTACACGAAAGCTGTCACAAAAATAGTCGAGGGGATAATAAAATATTCAGCAGTTTAGCGCTCGCCCCTTCTTTCTCCCCTCTCCGTGCCAGCGCGGTGTGATGTTCTTTTAGACCGAGTTCCCTCCTCCTCCTGCTCCGGCCGAATGGCAGCTACCGATACGGGACAGACACGCGTTGTTCCCCTCCAAAATGTCGCTCATGATATATCACAGTGAATAAATTATTTATCAAATCTCCACCAAGATTTGACTCAATACGCCACACAGGCTTCGTTCACTTGGCTGCATTAACTCCGATGTGAACATAATGTGTTAAGGTTTTTTTTCTGTCGAAGGAGATGGGATCTATAGCGGTAGGCGATACTGGTAGCCTACTCCATCTTTATAACCGACATCAACAGGTCATCCCGGGACACAAATGCACTGCAACTGTGGGCGAGACAGACGGAAGGATCCGGCATGGCGAGAGAGAGAGAGGAGGGAAGGA
Source organism: Gymnocephalus cernua (assembly GCA_023631565.1). Lineage (NCBI taxonomy): Eukaryota > Metazoa > Chordata > Actinopteri > Perciformes > Percidae > Gymnocephalus > Gymnocephalus cernua. The sequence continues at coordinate 37,227,330 of CM042427.1, read as the reverse complement.
AAGTAGAGGGTTGGCTGTAAAATCTTAACCCCGTTTACGGACAGGACATCGTTATATTGGACTAATCAACGACTGCTTTTCAATTAAGCACGTTAAGAAGAAAATATCCATCCCCATCCCCAAACAAGTAGCAATAGTTTTAGAGAAAGTTAAGGAATGCAGGAGAAAGAAGAGCGGAGGACTCAAGTCACTCACCAAGGGAAAGAGGGGGGGACAGCCCGCGGCGACGAATGAGTGAAGCCGGTGAAGTGGTTAAAGTTTGGTCTGTCCCCATGAGCCCATCCCCCATATAGCTAGCACAACTTTACCACCCATATCCCCTAACAAAACAATAAAATAACAATAGCTTATCCCCCACTTCAACACACAGCCGCAGACCATAACGTTACACCACCCCTCAAATTCAGCCATCCGAATTCAAGAAACACAAACACACACACAAACAAACAATTCGGTGTTCGGATAACTGACCGACCCGTCTCGCCTGCTCGAGTCCGAACTGTTGTCCTCGGTGACCCGCCGTGCTCAACTCACCCCTTGGCTGTATTCCGCTGGAAAGTGTTTCAATGGAGGGTCAGCGCAGAATAAGCAGTCTAGTGTCTCCCTCCGCCTCGCTTCAGGCAGCCATTCATTGTGACTGTAAACTGTGAACCAGCAGCCTGAGCACGCACACAATTCATGCATACACATACAGACACGCGCGCGTGGGGGGCACGCACGCACTCACACATGCGGACTGGGAGAAGAGCGCAGAGCTATCGAGGAGGGGGACGCAGGGGAGCAGAGCGGGGAGTTTTTTTTATTATTATTATTATTTTTTTTTAACTCTCCAATGGGGCTGCAGACAGATCGCAGAGCTACCGATCGGCTATATCGACAGACAGACAGACAGACAGATGGGGAGGCTTCTGCATCGTTTCATTATATTTGCCAGTGCTGCAACGAATTAACACTGCACCTGTAGGCTACAGTAATTGGACTGCTTCCCATCAGTAGGTTCAATTATTATCCTATTCCGAGACCTTAAACTTCCCCCATAAAAACTATTATTTCCCCCCAATTTAAACTATGCACATAGGCCTATCTGGTGAAAGTTCATGCCAGTCAGCCTAATACTCACAATTTGAACCAAAGTAAGGTGAGTTTACCTGGGTGGTTAAATCCATTGTCATCACAGCCCTTAAATAGCATGGCTAAAGGGAAATTAGGCTCACCTCCAAATTAAATTTGTTTTCCTCAGCATTACTAAAAATAACATGGCATATGATTTTGGATGAGTAGCCTAATGGCAGAAAAGTTGACTTTAGTGCACTTGAAATAGCCTACTGTTTTTACCCAGTCACAACAAAGGCGATATAAATGTAATATGCGTATATTGGGTTATTTTTTATTTTTATTTATTATTATATATTTATTACATTTTTTTAGATTAGCTATTTTCTTTTGAATCCAGCCTAAAATAGGATAGAAATTATGCATTTAATGTCCATCTAATGTAACGCATAGGCTATAGACATAAATAAGTAATGAGATTACAGTTGAGGGAGTAACTGATTACAGGTCAGAGCCCATGCGCCGCTGCAGGCAGGTAGACAGGAAGCGTCCCCAGTCGACCCGACTGTCTGAGCCCCACCCACAAGTCCACCCACTCAACCCACTCTCACTACTCACCGGGCTGTCCTCTCCCTTGGGTGGTGGAACCGGACCGTAGAGCCGGGTGCCGCCGGTTCGATCCCGTTGTCTTAATGTGTGTGATAGTGCGTCTAGACTCCGGGCAGGTGAGCCCTCCGGGGCCTCAAGGCGCTGCGCACAGTGAATACTGAACAGGATGAGACTGCATTCAGGCACGGCACTGCGCTCCTCGCTCTCTCTCTCTGTCATGCCAAATACTATTAACTCTATAATTCTCCTGTGTCAGATGTATAGCGCCACGCTCTCTGGGCATTTATTGTCACAGCGCCCCCATCCAGATGTTCAGGCGTGTGTTCATACAGTAGAGAGGCAGATTGCTTTTTCACCCACTGTCATCCATGTCCTATTTTGTGGGAAATTGGTGCAAACTACTACATGGATGATATGACAATAAGTGTGACCTAATTGTTTTTCAGTGTGGTCATGCATGTATTACATAGACATAAGCCTATATTGTGAGGCAGTGGTAGGAGTGTTTTATCAGGTAAAAAGTAGCACATTGTATAAACACTCAATTACAAGCAGAGCTGATGCAGCCATGATTTTAGTGGTTATAGTCCCCCCCAACATCCACACCACCATGTCTTTTTTATTTTTTATGAAAGGTCTCTCTTTTTGATTAGGCTATTTGGATTCTTCACATTTTATTTCAGGTATAGCCAACTCTCTGAAAACGAGTTCAGGAATGAACTTATATGGGATCAATTAAGAAGCTTAGTTGAAGTACAGAATGTTATTATCAGCAAAATGTTGAAATACCAAATTCATTATGCAGGCAAGATTGGCTGTTGAGTTGTGAATTATTGCTATTTATTGTCAGGCAGCATCATATTAATGTTAATATAATCATATGAATTGTTTGACATACAACCCCAAATCAGAAAAAGTTGGGACAGTATGGAAAACACAAATAAAAAAAGAAAGTAGTGATTTCTAAATGTACTTTGACTTGTATTTCATTGCAGACAATACAACAGCACATAATTTAATGTGTTCCTCATGATTTTTATTGTTTTTCTTTCAAAAAACAAAATTCCTATTTTGGTTCTTGCAACACATTTCAAAAAAAGTTGGAACAGTAAAGCATTTACCACTTTGTAATGTTGCCATTCCTTTTCACAACACTTAAAAGACGTTTAGGGACTGAAGACACCAAGTGATGAAGTGTTTCAGGTGTAATTTTGTCCCATTCTTGCTGCAAACAAGTCTTAAGGTGGGCAACAGTACGGGGTCTTCGTTGTCGCATTTTGCGCTTCAAAATGCGCCACACATTCTCTATTGGAGACAAGTCGGGACTGCAGGCAGGCCAGTCAAGTACCTGTATCCTCTTCCTCCGCAGCCAGGACTTTGTAATGTGTGCAGAATGTGGTTTTGCATTATCTTGTTGAAATATGCATGGACGTCCCTGGAAAAGATGTCTTCTTGAAGGCAGCATATTGTGCTCCAGCATTAATTAACAGAAGTGCAAGTTACCTTTGCCAAGGGCACTGACACAACCCCATACCATTACAGACCCTGGCTTTTGGACTTGTTGCTGGTAACAGTCTGGATGATCCTTTCCTTCTTTGGTCCAGAGCACACGCCACCGGAGTACACGTTTCCACTGTGTGATGGTCCATCCCAGATGCCTCTGAGCTCAGAGAAGTCGACGGCGCTTCTGGACACTGTTAACATACACAGTACAGTTTTAACTGCCATTTGTGGCTGTAACTACGTATTGTGGTACTTGACAAAGGTTTGCCAAAGTAGTCCTGAGCCCATGTGGTGATATCGCTTATAGATGAATGACGATTCTTGATGCAGTACCGCCTGAGGGATCGGAGATCACAGTTGTTCAGCTTAGGCTTGCGCCCTTGTCCTTTACGCACTGAAATTCCTCCTCATTCCTTGAATCTTTTAATTATGTTATGCACTGTTGAAGGTGAAATAAGCAAATGTCTTCCTATCTTTCTTTGAGGAACATTGTTTTTAAACATTTCAATAATTTTCTAACGTATTTGTTGGCAAACTGGCGATCCTCGGCCCATCTTTGCTCCTAAAGGACTAGACCTTTCTTGGATGCTGCTTTTGTACCAAATCATAATTACAATCACCTGTTGACATCACCTGTTTCAAATCACATCATTATTTAACCAATTTACCTGATTACTAGCCCTTAATTGCTCCTGTCCCAACCTGTTTTGGAATGTGTTGCAGGTCTGAATGACAGGAAAGGATGTATATTTACAAATGAAATTAAGTTGACCAGACAAAACATGAAATATTTTGTGTTCACATTGTCTGCAATGAAATACAAGTCAAAGTACATTTAGAAATCACTACTTTCTTTTTTTATTTGTGTTTTCCATACTGTCCCAACGTTTTCTGATTTGGGGTTGTACTTCGGGGTAGTTGAAGCCGTAACAATAAATCATATTTGGTTTTTAAACATGATCATGTGTTCTCTATGTAAAATATGAATATGTAAGTGAACGCTGTCAAACAAATGCAGGGTAGTTGAGTATAAAGTATAGGCTAATATTTGCCTCTTAAATGTGGTGGAATAAAAGTATAACGCTGCATAAAAGGAAAACATTCAAGTGAAGTACCTCAGCATTTAAGTCAATAACCTATAAGTAAATGTTACACCACTGGTGTTAAGATCACATAACATTGAGATGTACATAACCTGTACATTAATGTCCCCATTTCTTTACATTCCCTGTGCAATGTGCACCTTTTTTTAAAGATGGAAAATTGACCTGACCCTTTGTTTGAATGAATATTAGGCCTACAACTGAGATTTTGACTATTGGCTCTTTTCCAGACAGGGCCCCGATTGCAGGTGATAAAGCATGGCCCATTATGTCAGTTGATGTTGTGCTTATGTTAAATATTACCAAATTCAGTTTTTATTTGACAAACAGGCCTACAAGCACAGCAAACCTGGGTCCCATGCAACTTGCTACTTTGGCAATCCTTGTTCAATGCAGTTCCTTGATGATTAACCTAAAGCTAAAAAAAAACAACCATGGATGTTATAAAGTTTGTTTATTTTGCACATTAAAGAACACAATTAATATCAAATAAGGTTTCCCCTTTTTCAATACACTTTGTCCATTACTGTGCCAACACCTGGTAGAAGGTTTAAAGGGCAAAGCAATATAGCCTACTCCTATAGCTTATTTGTTGTCCTTAAACAGCCTCACACTCATGCCATAAACGACCTAAATTCACTTTACTGTTCCCAGCCGCTCAGCGCTGACCTGCATTGACTTTATTTTCTCTCTAAGGCAGTTTATATCCTCACATCATAGGGCTGGGTTATTTTGGTTAATCCATAGGCTATGTTTAGCCTTTTCATCTGAATGCATTACCAAATTCAGGCGATGCGATTAAATTAGATTATTCATGAAAGCATGCCTGATGTGTTTTCCAGTCTCCTTACATGTTCACTGCTGGGGAAAGTGGGCCAGTGAGTGTGTGTGTGTGCAGCGGCTGACAGATCGACCCTCTCTCCTCTCTTGTCCTTACATTACACCGTTTCCCTGACATCGCGCTGCCGCAACTCTTTACTGGCCTTGCGAGTTTCCGTAGAGAGACACTCCAAACATGGCTGCCTCCATGTGCTAACGTGAGAGTAACTAACCAAACCGTATGTGTAGCAGCAGCGAGGAGTTTTCAGTCACTGCAAGACTATATCGCCTTTATATCATCAACCCTCCCTTGACTATTTACAAAAGAAGTGTCCGCCTTGAGGGTGAGGTGTCACAGGTAAATAATGCTTGTTAGGTTTAGCGTAGCTAGCAAACAGGCTAATAACTTTGCTGGTAAGAAGTAACATTACGCATCATTTCTGTTTTGTTTAACGTTTATTGCTGACGTTTGTTTTCATTTTGCCACTTTAGTAGGCAAAGTAACCCACGTTTTCACTCCGCTGTATTGACATGTCAACTAACTGCTGTACTGAAAGAAACGAAGCTAAAGATACAGGGCAGACTAGTCTCATTTAAGGTATACTAGTGTCCCAAATTCCCCATACAATGTCATTAGTTCAGGGGTCCCCTTAACTGGAAGAGAGACGAATCAGGGACCCCATACTACATATATTGTATAACATGTTGCATATTAAAATGGGCCTACAATAACTTGTAGGGTGGCCTAAAGCCTTTATATACATACCTTTTTGCATAGAACACTAAGCTATTAAAATAGTTGTTGGAATGATTTTATAAATTAGGTTTTAATGTTAAACATACATGTGTCTCAGTGAATCCTTAGGAATAACTGTATCTGTGGATGGCTACCTTACCCATAGGCTAGTTTGCTAATAATATGTTGGATTATTTTTTTTAAGACATTTCTAATTTTTGAAAAAAACTTAACCATAATTTGGAGGCCCCCCTGCATTGACTCTGAGGACCCCCTAGGGGTCACGGACCCCCAGTTGAAGATCCCTGCCTTAGTTAATTATGAACCTGTGCTACCCTAATCCTTACCCTAACCTTAACCTGTCTCAAATAAGACCCTCATCATTTGGGGCACTAAGTTTTTGGAAAATAATTTGGGACACTAAACTGCACGTAAACCCTCATTTAATCCCTGGGTTGAAACACAGCGGCTACATGTAGTTATTGATCGACTAATTTAACAGTGATCATGTACAAATTTGATCATAAGTGAATAATGCAGTCTCTTATGTAGTAAACATTGATGTTGACATTGTTACGAGTATTGAACCTAAAAAAACAGTGAAACTTTTAAACAAATCTTACACTGTGTTCTCTCCATTCTGAACATAAGACAGAATAAGAATTTACTTTCACAGCGTAATGTGTAAAATTAAGAGTTTTTGTGATCATTAGGAGCCGAAATCGCTATTGCGATTACAATTTAGATTTATTGAGCAGCCCTAACTCAGAGACAGTGTTGCCATTACATTGGTTTTTTTCACCAGCAGTGAGAAGTTATTTTTTTTTAACTGTAAATATCAAGCTCCGTTCATATTTTGGTCACAATTCTATCATCAAAAATATTTGTTTGTGTTGTGTATGATAAAAAAACAAAAACACAAAGTGTCAAATATTGACATTGGTATTAGTTTCAGAAATCCAGTGTTGGATGGGTTCTACAGTACCAGTCAAAAGTTTGGCCATGTTTTTCTCATTCATTTGAATGGGAAAATGTGTCCAAACTTTTGTCTGGTACTGTATATTTAATTTACACACAACTGGAGACATTTGAGTGTAACTTCGAATTATTTAGCTGCATTCAGACGTGTCATTTGTCTGTTTCCAGGCGGTGTACCTTTATGCTGGTACGGACAGCTCGGCTGTTCCCCCTCATCATCTCCCATCACCTTCATCCTTCCTGCACCCGTTCTGCCACACAGACGTTTCAGTTGAACGTAGGCATTGCTGCTGCTGCCAGCAGGGGGCTGAGATCCATGGAGCCCCTAAAAACTGCCCCAGAGGTTCCCACCACCAAACCATCTGCCACTACTGCCGAATCTTCAGCAGAAGATACGAGCATGGAACCCACGGACACAACAGCTGACAAGGAGAAGCCGCTTCCAGCAGGACTGTTACCTGGGGAGACAGTGGTCAAGGAGGGCAAGGCATCCATCTTGTTCCCCAGTGCTAATGAGGTCTTTTACAACCCAGTCCAGGAGTTTAACAGAGATTTGACGTAAGCATAAACACTGGATGCTTTGGCCTTTACCCTGAACAAACAAAATTACTTTACACCACAGATACAAGTCTCCTTAGATTAATTCATTACAGTGGAGATATACCTTTTAAGCCTGTCAACAATTTGGCATTGTTCAATAGACGGTAGTCTTCAAAGTGCATGTGTCTTTAATTTTTACGCTAGAGACATAAAAAAGTAATTTAGCAATATGCTTTCTGATAACATGCTAGGTTGTTAAACTGGAGAGTGCATACCTCTGCCAAGTACAATGCTCTAGATATAGGCTTTTCGCTACCATTATAAGGCACCCAAGCTGTTTTGGGCACCACCTAAGCCGAATAAATGTAAAATCAATGTTGGCATCAAAACTAACTAAATGACTTTTCTCAGATCTAATTATTGTAGTCTGTCCCCAGTGGACTTCTTTGGCAAGTTTTGTCTTGAAGCTTTTTGAGTGTTATTTATTTATGATTTGCTCTAGCTTTTCCAACGATTTAGACACATATATGATCATAGTAATGGCCCAGAATGATGTGAAATTGTATCTTCCTTTTATTGAAAAATGTAACACTTCCTTGAGGGAGGACCCCTAAACCCCCTGCCAAATATGTGCACCTACATCTTTCACAAACCTAGGGAAAACACTGCTATATATATATATATATATATATATATATATATATATATATATATATATATATATATATATATATATATATATATATATATATATATAAATAAATAAATAAATAAATATAAAAAAAAACAGAGAGCACATGGTGGTGCCATCTGGACCAAAAAACAATTACTTCTTTCTTTGTCCCTTGCAAAACTTTCTATCAAGTTTCATCAAAATGTGTCATGTCGTTTTTAAAGGTGCCATAGGTAGAATTGTGAAGATCCAGGACTTCGACAACTTCTCAGTCCCTCCCCCCTTTCCGCTGAAGCCCAAAACGGTCTCCAAAGCCCCTCCCCCCACAAGGGAGAATAAATGTGTGTGCATGAGCAGTGATTGACACACAGTTAGACACCTCCCCCCCCCGGCCCTGATTGGTGCATCTGAACAGGGAGTGGTGGAATTTTGCAAATCGCACTACAGGCTGGAGGTGGAGCCTGAGGAGATGGATTTTTTTTTTAAATGACCTGCTTCATGTAGTTCTACTGGAACATAGGGTCAGTTTCAGCAAATATGACAGAAAGTTAGTTTTAGAAGTCTTACCTACTGCATCTTTTAAAATGTATTCTGCTACTACAAAACAACACACAGGACTGAACACCTAACCACCTCAGTAGAGGAATTAATTCACTGTCAGCAGGACAAGACATTTTCACTCAGTCTCACATGTCGTATCTTTTATTCTGCTGCCATAATTCATTTTGCTGGCCTGGTTTTCCCTGCTTAGAATTGCATGATTGTAGTAGTGTTTTACACATTCACTCCATCACTCAGTGTGCCAGTCATGCTTTGGACAGTATTTTATTTTAATTTTATTTGTTTTATACAAAACAGGGACAAGTCTACCTCTGAAACACAATAACCTACACTATAATATTGTAACTGTGATTTTTAACCCACTGTCAGACTAGATTAGTGTCTTTCATTTTGGGCAAGAAGCACTAACGTTTTGTTTGGATGACAGCAAATGTCATGAATTATTAGTAAGTTCTGTTCTTTAACCCCGTTGTGATATCTACAGTACATGCTTATACATAGAAACATCATTTTCTATTCCCAGATGTGCTGTGATCACAGAGTTTGCCAGAGATCTGCTGGCTCAGCGCGGGGTGAAGGTGGTGGTGCCCGGAGAGAAAGAGAGGGTGGTGGTGTCTCTGTCAGAGGAGACCAACGAGGACGACACACAGACAGAGGAGAAAAACGGAGCGGAGTCTCCAGCTGTAACCGCAACAGTGGGGGAGAAATGCGAGGTACAAAACAGTTGATTTGCAGTGTAATTGTGAAGTAGCAGTTTTTTAATTGCTAATTGGGATCATAATAAGTACACAAACAGTGACCAAAAACTGTAAAATGAAAGAGTAAAGCCAGACTCAAAAGAAGAAGCAAATGTTAAGAGGCCGTGAGTGTAGGGCTAGGTATCGTTCAAAATGTTCGACTGTCACTACTATTTTAGTGATTTATAAGTAACCTGTTTCTTGCAGATTGTCACATTACTGAGAATACAGCTGTTAGAAGGTAATATATGAAGTCGAAGCTAACTCTGACAGCTGTAGGGCAGCCACCATTAACTTTAGCTGTCTCCATGAAGCTCCTATAACTCGTGACGCGGTTAGGAAACAAGAACGAGCTAACTAATGATAACATAAGCATTTTGGCTCAGTGGATGTTGATTTTAAAACTGTTTCCCATCCTTCTTCCGATTTCCAGCCGCAGCCGGTCACTCCCCCTGCACTATCGTTACGTGCTCCGTGATGTTAAGACATCACGACGCCTTGTGTTTCTCACTCCCGCTAATGTATTGTTCATCAGACGTAACATGACAAAAGCATTTTGTTTTCACATGTGGGTAGGCCAAGGTGAGAAGATGGAGATTAGCTAACGTTAGCCAACATATTTATTTAAAAAATGACATTCGAATAGTAATTTCAGAATTAATTACAAATACTGTCAGGGCTAGTGGTTTGAGTCTCACTGGGGTTTCCCAAGGCTAAAAATATACACACTGAAGCCGGCCTAAAGCAGTTTAGATGAGGGCTTCCATCAAATGACTTATGTTAATGTTGCACAAGGTAATTTCACACTCTGGTGGCCCTAAATGGTACAGACCGATAATTAGATCAGTTTTTTAAAACGTTGAAGGATTTCATTATGTTATACTAATGTTATCAGATGTCAATGAAGAGCTGTGTTTTATCTGTTATTCACTGAATGAGGTACAAAAGATGCTCAGCCATTGTTGGTGATTCCAACTTTCTTTGGATAGTAGAGAACAAAGCGGAGCTAAAAGGAGGTTGAATATTGGACTTGCATTCATCAGATGGACACAAACACAACTCCAAATGAATGCTAATGTTGTTCAATGTCTGCTGAATGTTTAAACAGGCGACTGTTTTCTAACAAGTTTTCCAGATAACTAGGGCTACAACTAAGGATACTTTTCATAGTCGATGGATCTGTGTTATTTTCTCGATTTAGCTGTTTGGTCTATAAAATGTCAGACAATTATGAAAAATGTCAATCAGTGTTTCCCAAAGCCCAAGATGACGTCCTTAAATGTCTTTTTTTGTCCACAACTCAAAGATATTTAGTTTACTGTCACAGAGGAGAGAAGAAACTAGAAAATATTCACATTTTTAAGAAGTTGGAATCAGAGATTTTTAACTTTGGTTTCTTTCATAAAAAATGACTCAAACCAATCAATTACAAAATAGTCGCCGATTAATTTAATCGTTGACAACTAATCAATTAATCTTTGCAGCTCTACATAGGGCTGGGCAATATATGGATATCATGATATTGTCTTAGATTTTGGATATCGTAATATGACACAAGTGTTGTCTTTTCCTGGTTTTAAAGGCTGCATTACAGTAAGGTGGTGTAGTTTTCTGAACTTACCAGACAATAGTAGCTGTTCTATTCTTTGCATTTAACCACTGAGTCATTATATCCACAATATTGATGATTATTTATCAAAAATCACATTGTGTTAATATTTTATGAAAGCACCCATACTCAAACCTAAAATATTGTCGCAATATCAATATAGATGTATTTGGTCAATAATATCGGGATATTTGATTTTCTTCATATCGCCCAGCCCTAGCTCTACATATCGCTAACTTTCTAATAGTGCGTTCCATTTGAACTCGGATTTTCCGAGGTCAAAGTCAGAAACACGCCCCCTGACCTCGGATTTCTCAAGAAGCCATGTTGGATTTTTAGCTCGGGGTACTCGGTGGTTGCCCGAGTTCCGAGCTAAAAATCCAACATGGTTTCTCCGTGCATTAACAGTTGGGATAGCAGTAGTAACATACAGTTACTAGCACTTCTGTGTTATTTGTGTCTCACACTATAAGGTGGGAATGTGTCGATATTGTGTTTCCGCTGTGTTTCTGCTGCCACCCAGTGGCCAAAAAGAAAATCAGTCCATGCAGCTTTCAGATTAATCCCTTCGGCCCTCCCTAAAAAAAATCAGACAGCTGATTCAGAACGCTGCTGCTCAAGTCCTCACTAAGACCAAGAAAGTGGATCACATCACTCCAGTTCTGAAGTCTTTACACTGGCTTTCTGTGCCTAAAAAAAAATATTTCAAAATACTTTTGCTGGTTTATAAATCACTAAACGGTTTAGGGCCGAAATACATTTCTGACCTGCTAGTAAACTACGAACCCCCCAGACCTCTCAGGTCGTCTGGGACAGGTCTGCTTTCTGTCCCCAGGGTCAGAACTAAACAGGGAGAAGCAGAGTTAAGTTTCTATGCTCCACATATCTGGAGCAAACTCCCAGAAAATTGCAGGTCGGCTGCAACTCTGTTCTTTTAAATCAAGGCTGAAGACCTTTCTTTTTGATGTTGCCTTTCTTTAAATAATTGTTAATTTCTTATACTGCACTGTAAATTAAATTTTTTTAAGTTTTGAATTTTTGTAATCGTTTTGAACTGCTCTTTAATGTTTTATGTAAAGCACTTTGAATTGCCCTGTTGCTGAAATGTGCTATACAAATAAATCTGCCTTGCCTCCATTTCAGCGCGGCCTTCGCGTGCTGGAGGGTCTGGCTGCGTCCGGTTTGCGCTCTGTGCGTTTCGCTCTGGAAGTCCCGGGCCTGCAGAGCGTCACCGCCAACGACTTCTCCACCAAGGCTGCGGCGCTGATCGCCCGCAACGCCCAGTACAACGGAGTGAGCCACCTGCTCGAAGCTAGCTGCAGGGACGCCAGGTACCATTGCTCGGCACTTTTCAGGGAACTGCTTGTTGCTGCCGGGATTTATCTGCCTCACTGATTTGCTGTCTTGTTTGTTTATCCTCCTCCTGTATTTATCCAGTGCTACTCTCATCTTCATTCCTCTCCAGCCTTCACCTTTGACCTCTTGTTCTATTCATCTCTGTGTTCCTGCTCTCATCTCCTCCACGCTTGTCTCTTTGCTTTTCTTCTTTCATGTTCTCTTTTGTCCCTTTTCTTTCCCTCGTGCGTGCCACTCTCCCCTTTTCTCTTTGGCTTGCTTGTCTTCATGCCTCTCTTCTTCACTTGTCTGTCCTCTTTCTTCTCCGAAATAAACTGCTCTGTTTTTGAAAGTGGCCTTGACTCATGTTGTTACTACTCCTCTCTTCTCTCCATCCCTATCTGCTCCACTTTCAAATGAATTTCTGTCTTAGCATCTTATGTTTCCTTTCAGCGGTCATGGATTCATGGCTATTACTTTTCACTTCTCTCCTTTTTTTTCCTGCAGTATGCTGATGTATGAGATGCGAGGGAAGAAGGAGCGTTTTGATGTAATCGATCTGGATCCCTATGGGAGCCCCGCTTCCTTCTTGGATGCTGCCGTGCAGGCCGTCAGCGAGGGAGGTGGGTAGTTTACTCTGTCAATAATTCAACCAACTCTTTTTGCTTTTCATTCTTCTGTCTCTGGGTCTGCTCTAGTCAATTTGTAGTTTTGTTGCCCTGCTCCACATAACAGGATTCTTTTTTTGTAACAGCACTAAGCACACACTATACAGCAATCTGGGCAAGAAAAACAAAAACAAAAAGTCACAATTAAAACACATGCACATAAATAATAAGTAAAATAGGAAAAAGTAGATATAATAAGGCTTGATAATAATATTAATTATGGGGCACTAGTCAGTTCAAATTGAATAAAATGCAGGAAATGAGACTAGACCTGGTAGAATTTACCCCTACGATCATTCAGTCTTGCAATAAGATCTTCAAATGAGGCTGTGTCATTAACTTCAGCCAGTTTGTAAAACTAGGCCTTACTTTGCTTTTCCAGTGTCTAAGAATGATTCGTACTGCAGTGATAAACCCAGCTGGTGTCAGAGCGGACGCTGCTTTAGAAATCTCTGGTGGCACAATCTCCACATAGACACAGCTGGGGAGATGGCAATGGTGTGGCTAACCAATCGGCAATCATTTTAATGATTTGTTTCCAAAAAGGAAAGACCAGGGAGCAATCCCACAAAAGACATAACAGGATGATTATCTGGGACTGTCATTGGTAACAGTCTGATGTTAAATGCAATACAGAGGTTCTTTTATTTTTCAGGATTTTAAAAATGTCCGGTGTGTTCCTGGCTTAGGGCAGAGGAGAGCATCCTGTCGCTTCTATTCAGCGTCCTGTAGATTCTCCCGGTTTGTCCACATTAAGAAAGTGATCAATCACAACAGTCGGTAATGAAACCAAACTTTAAGAGTGAAGATGCAAACTGCCTCTTAAACAGCAGAGACCGCTCCGTCCAAGGTACACTGGATCAATAAATGTTTTTCGCTGCTAAGAATTATCACTGAGCAGCCGGGTTGATAGATATGAGTATGTGCAGTTTCTACCCACATATCTTAAAACTGAAAATGGTTATTCTTTTTAACTCTGTGTTCTCTATACATCTTGTACTCACTGTCTCTCCTTGGTTAAGTTGACGGGTGGAAACGTTATCAGTTGCATTGCTTTTGGTTTTTAAATGGAATGAAATGCATGAAACATGGCCATGAGTATGTGTCATTTCCAAACAATTTTACTTTGCTCAATACTAATCCATCCCTGAAAGAGACTTTTTTTTTCTCACCCTTTTTCTTATGGATTTGGTTGACATTATTGAACTCTGTTTTTGTGGTTTGACTTAGTGAAGGAGATCACATTATATTTCTTTCACGACATTTTCAAACATTGGCATAAAATCGAGCTGACAGTTGGATCAGAAGTAGGTCAGACATTGTTTGTTTATTTTTTTTTATCCCATTTGAGTCTCAATATGAGTTTGCTATATAGCACACAGTACAACAAATCATGGTTACACGTGACAGCCAATCTGATGCCATCTGAACTGCCCGGAATTTGAAAGCCTCCACCCATGCGGGGCAACCAGAAGCTTAAAACAAATCCCAAGAGGTTATTTATTTTGGGCATTTTAGGCCTTTATTCATATAGGACAACTGAAGACATGAAAGGGGAGAGAGGGGGAATGACATGCAGCAAAAGGGCCGCAGTTCGGAGTCGAACCTGCGCCCGCTGCGTCGAGGAGTAAATCTCTATATATGGGTGCTTGCTATTCCAGGTGAGCTACCCAGGCGCTCACCCCAAGAGTTAATTTAACTTATTGTTGATGTCTTTACTATTCACTGGTCCTCTCTTTTGTCATCTTTGCTGACTCACTGTGTCCTCTTTGTTTCCCTCCCTCCCCAGGTCTGTTGTGTGTAACATGTACAGACATGGCGGTGATGGCAGGAAACAGTGGAGAGACCTGCTACAGCAAATACGGTTCAGTCTCCATCAAAGCCAAATACTGCCATGAAATGGTGAGTACACATATACACACACAGAACGTGCATGCACGCAGAGTACATGCACAGACACGTCAGCGTGTTTGCATTCATGATGTCTTGATCTTTTGTCAAGCAGTGTGTGAAGTATGTGTGTGCGTCTGACGGAAACACAGTAAACGTTGTCATAGACTCTGGCCTGTGAGATGTGTGTGTGTGTGTGTGTGTGGGGGGCACTTTTTCACAAGGATAGAAAGATGAAGGAAAATCCTCTGCCCCTGGCGTCTTTTTAGTCACTACAGCAAACACTCGTTGAGCAGCTACTGTGTCAGAAATGCAGGAACAGCCAAACAAACTCATGTTGTTTTTAATAAGTAAGTCAGTCAATAATTGCCCTTTCTGTATCATGCCAGGAGCAGCCGCGATCTGGTTTCCCGCTGCGCATGGTGCAAGTAGTTTTTCCTCACAGCAGCGCGACAGCTGAGTTATTCACCTTGCCGAGGAGTTGGAGGTGTAAAGCCTGTTGCCTGCGGCTCTCGCATTTCGGATGAATGATCCAGTCTAGCGCTAACCACAGTGACAAATATGTTCTTTCCTGAACCAGCAGGGAGTACACTGTGATAAAGTCAAGCGCTCCCTTTTATTTATACTAGATTTAAAAAGTTCTATTTTTTTTTTCTTTACAAATAATTTCATGTTAGTGGATGCTAAAGGCTTGGGTGTAGGGCTGCCACTAACACTTATTTTCATTGTTAATTAATCTGTCAATTTATTTTCTAGATTGATCAATTAGTTGTTTGGTCTAGAAAATATCAGAAAACGGTGAAAAATGTTGATTGGTGTTTCCGCAAAGCCCCAAGATGACGTCCTCACATGTCTTGTTTTGTCCCCAACTCTAACATATTCAGTTTACTGTCACAGCGGAGTGAAGAAACTAGAAAATATTCACATTCACAGAAGCTGGAATCAGATTTTTTATTTATTTTTTATTTTCATTAAAAAATTATTATAATCGATTATCAAAAATAGTTGCCGATTAATTTAAGTTGACAGCTAATCGATTAATTGTTGCAGCTCTACTTGGGTGATAATCATTCCGCTTCATCATGATCATTTTGTATGTATAAAAAAAAGTATTTAATGTGAACACAAAGTCAGTCAGTCAGTAATGAGCTATTATCAGGCCTGTGATGACACAAATACGCAACATGGTTGTTGTCTGAATAATTGATTAATTAAGTCCAGCTTCTGGAAGGAGAAGATCTCCAATCATGAGAGCAGTCCCAGTGGCGTATGGGCAGACACATGTTTTTAGCCGTGCAAATGGTGCAAGAAGGTCCGACATTTCTCAGACATTTTACATTAAGAAAAAAAGAAGAAGAAATGTGTGTGCTTCTTTCTTCTTATTTTCTTCCTCTGCAGGCTCTTCGTATCATCCTCCACAGTTTGGACCAGAGGGCGGGGGTGTACCAGCGGTACATCCAGCCCCTGCTGTCCGTCAGTGTCGACTTTTACATCAGGGTCTTTGTACGCGTCTTCACAGGACAGGCCACGGTCAAAAACTCAGCAAGGTGCACACACACACACACACACGCACACACATACACGCACGCACACACACACACACACACACACACACACACACACACACACACACACACACACACACACACACACACACACACACACACACACACACACACACACACACACACACACATACTGTACTTACAAAGAATATATGATGAAAGTTGAATGATCCTGAAACTGGGTCACTGCAGCAACAAATACTAAAAATAATGGCAGCAGCAGAACTTAGTGAGATAAAGACACAAAGAAAAAAGATCAGAAATATGGGACGTACTATCAAAATGTAATGTTTATTTAGGAGAATTTGTAAGGAGAGTCAAACTGACAATATGAAGCGTGCCTGTATTAATAGGATTCAGGATATACTCTTATAATCTTACTGTCTCTGCACTACAATGGTACTGTTACCACACTGCACATAGCTGTAAATATCTGTCTATATGGTTCATACTGAATATCCATATTTATTCTGTTTTTATTTTAATATATTCTGCTAATACACTGCATATATCTATATTATTCTTACTACTATTATAATGTTACTGCTGCTACATTGCACATATCTACATATTCATACATTGCTCATATTACATAGCCATATTTATTCTGCTCTGATAAGGTAACTGCTAATACGCTGCACATATTTACAGTATATTTAATTTAAACCACCACCTGTAAACCAACTGTATACTACTGTCAACACTGCACTATATTTCTTGTCCTGTCTATGCACCACCTGTCTATACTTTGTATATCACATTGCACTTTTCTGCTTTTTTTGCACTTCTGGTTAGATGCTAACTGTGCTTCGTTGTCTTTGTACTTGTACTCTGCACAATGACAATAAAGTTGAATAAAAAAAAAAATCTTATGCATGTTTACTAGCATATGTGCTCACATACAAACATGCAGAGTGGTTAAATCTTACATTCAGCTTTTTTTCCCTCCTGTCTTGTGTTGCAGCAAACAGGCTCTGGTCTACAACTGTGTCGGCTGTGGCTCTTTTCACCTACAGAGAATGGGCAGGAGAACAAGCAATGGAAAACAGTAAGACAGTCCACGCTGTACAACTGGGTCTTTCTGCTGGTTTTCAAATATAAAAAAAAATGCGGACACTCTTGGACTTTTGGTAGATGCTTTGAGACGTCAGATCTAAAATGTTACAGGGAAATAGAAATTCGGTATCAGTCCCCCGAATCAAAACGCGAGGGCTTCTTCTTTCTTGAACTTCTGTTTTGCTCTACCATCAAGCAGGCAGTTTAAATCACAGGTAGTAAGCTCCATCATGTAGCTGTAGTGTATTTTGAACATGTAAAAAAATTAATTATACATACATACATACATACATACATACATACATACATACATACATACATACATACATACATATACAGACATACAAACATATAATAAAATTAAAATAACAGATAAATAAGGACAGGTACATCTCGGCACAATCTACCAAAATTATTGTAAGTCATTCAAATAAGAAATTCCCATGTTCAAAAAGGAGTAGGAAGAAGAAGAATTAAAAAATCAAACAAAATTCTGGTCCTACACCCTTTTTCTATTTTCATCCTTTAGTTAATACAAAACAATTTGATGCTTCACTTACAGTATTGATCACGGAGTGAGAAGCTGTAGTTCCATCTTGTTTAGCCGAAAATAAACTCAGCTGGATGCTGTTCACTGCTAATCTAATGTGAAAGAGTTTTTAGTCAGGGCTGTAGGGATAGCAATGGAACAATGACAATGTGTGCAGACATTCATCACTTTGATGATTCCTTAACTTTCCCTCTAGCACCATCATCAGGTCAATATATAAAAATATATTAAAAAAAAAAAAAAAAAAAGAAATATATATATATATATATATATATATATATATATATATATATATATATATATATATATATATATATATATATATATATATATATATATATTAAGATAATTTTTTTGGGCTTTTCCGCCTTTTAATTGTTGACAAGACAGCTAGGTGAGAAAGGGGAGAGAGGGGGGGAAGACACGCAGGAAATCATCGCAGGTCGGACTTGAACCCTGGACCTCTGCGTCGAGGCATAAACATCTCAGTATATGTGCGCCTGCTCTACCACCGAATAGGGATGGGCATTCGATTACATTTTCTATGTCGATCGTCGGGAGAATTAATGATCAATTATCGATTAATCATTAATATTTTTTATATTAAATTAATTATTTATTTAACTTTTTATAAATTAAAAACGCAACGAAAATACAAAAATACGCGGTGTTTTTTCCTGGATGAGATCTTAATTACAAGAAGAACAACTTGTGACAGAAACTGGAGGTTTGGCTAAACTTGAAGATATGCGCTGCGGCGACCGCTACCTGGTGACGGTGAGTCCAGCCGCCAAAAACACCCACCGGGACGCACAGATACCTCCGCGCTAACTTGGCCAGCCTGGGCTGGGGGAACCTTATTCCGTTCTTCGTAGTGAGTTTCTACCAGTCTGGTGATGGTACGTCGTGATGGAATGTGACATGATGGTTCCAATATCCATCTCAATGAACGTGCAGATCCCTTGGGTCATTTCCTCTGCTCGTTGTGCATCGCAGCTCCTCCGTGCTAACGCTGCTAGGTTGAGACTGAGAGCACGATGCACCGCTACCGACGTTAACCAGGGTCAGATGCACTTTGTGGTACATCATTTGAGTCGTGGCCGTGTTGTACTTATACATGGGGTCGCAGTGTTTGCAGTTAACTAAGTCGTTTTTTAAATCAAAATGGTCCCACGCCACACTTCGCCGTGACCTCTTCATGTTTACTTTGAATCAAAACAGAAACCGCATGTAACTTAACCTGAGCAGCCTATGGCGCCCCCGGGTGGCACAGTGGAATTAATTTCATTGCTGCAATCACACTACACAACGCAACCTGCATTAGTTTAATCGATGACAAATTAACGTGATCGATGAAATTCTTAATGATCGATCGTCGATTAATCATTACCATCCCTACCACCGAACCAACCCGGCCACAAAAAATACTTTTGTTTTAATCAAATACTTGTAAAACTATTGATATCCAGTCAGCCTTAGCTGTACTTTGTTCACTGCTAGTTTAGCTTTTTTGTTTTTTTATTCTCTTTAGTTAATGTTTTAACTGTTTTTATGTAAAGTACTTTCAATTGCCTTGTTGCTGAAATGTGCTATATAAATAAACTTGCCTTGCCTAGTTAGCAAATGTTAGCATGCTAACACATTGAGGTAAGATGGTAAATATGGTAAACATTACACCTGCTAAACATAAGCTTGTTAGCATTGTCACTCTGAACATCATATAAATAATACATTTATTTCTATGGTGAGCATGTTAGCATGCTGACGGTAGCATTTAGCTCAAAGCACTGCTGTAACTAGTACTTTTAATGTGTTTCTATTTCTATTTATGATTGTTGTTTTACTATTTATTTCTTGTCTTTTTACATTCAGATTTATGTTACTGTTCGTTCATTTTGTACAATGACAATAAATCTTATTCTGATACTGTATCTGCTTGAAAGTAAAGATGAATCTGCTATGATTTCAGTATGAAGTATTCTCCTGCCGCCGGACCCCCAGTTGGACCAGAGTGTGAGCACTGTGGACAGAGACATCAGGTGATACACGCATGCACGCACGCACACACCTACACACACACACTCTGCGTTGAATCTACGCCGTACCTGTATCCTACGCCGTATCCTGCACCGTAGCCCAAGCCATAGCCTAACGTGCACCTCCCCAGAAATGTAACTACATGTCTCGGCGACGTAGGCCGCGAGAACTGTGATTAGTCCACTTGGCCGTGGATTGGTAGCATCGTTTTTACCCCTACTCATTTCCATGTTTTTCTTCACCGTAAACATCATGAAATCAAGGAGTTGGTTAACTTCTCCTGCTATAGAAAAGCTCAGGGGAGACACTTCTTTCTCCGTCTCCGCCGCCAGGGCTCGCTACTCGCTTCAAAGCTCTGCTATTCACTTAAAGAGATACGGGAACGGCGTAGACCACGTACGGAGGCTACAGCGTAGGCTCAGCCCGCGTACTGCTATAAATCAGCCTTCACACATTATGTAAACTTGTCGGAATGGTCTGTATTTATAGTTATACACATTTGATTGTTGTTGATTTTCTGTCATTTTTATTTTCAGAATGTGGATATTGGCAGGTGTCAACTGTGTGCAAACCTCTCTGCTTGTTTGTAGTCATTACTGTACACACACACACACACACACACACACACACACACACACACACACACACACACACACACACACACACACACACACACACACAGGGTAAACCAACTGAAGCCTGTGTCTGTCCTTTCTGTAGCTGGGGGGTCCTATCTGGGCGGAGCCCATCTATGACTTGGCATTTGTCCAGAAGGTTTTGTCTGCAGTGTCGGGGAACCCGTCCCGATTTGGGACGTCCAAACGCATTGAGGGTATGCTCAGCATGGTGACTGAGGTATTTATTTGCCTTTTTGTATACGTTCTCGTTGTATGTTTTCATCCTCTGGTATCGTCATTTCATATCTATGTCTTCTTGGCTTACAACTCCTAAGTGCTGCTTCCCAATAGACTAACACATTATTATCACCTGTGCTATGCTGTTTGTTTCAGGAGTTGGAAGATGTGCCTCTTTATTACACCATGGACTGTCTGAGCAGCACGATACACTGCAGTACTCCACCCCTGCTCCAGTTTAGGTAATCACACACACAACTCTTTATACAGTGTTGTCATGATGCTATAGTGCATTATTTTTGATTTTTTTTTTTTGATTTTAACATTTCAGAAATGGGGTCATTGGTTCAAGTAAACATTAGCACAGATAAGAACCACAATGTTTTCGGACTGGGATTTATCGAACTGAAAAACATGTACGGGAAAGAAAGAAATCTGGCCAAACTATAAATAAACTACATGAATGAATGAATGAATGAATGATTATATTAAATTTAAAGCTGCACTCATCCTTTTTACACAGTGGATACAACAGTGGATCAAATGTCTATTTGTATCAGGAAGTGTGTTGTTCGTAGTGACAAACCCACAGACACAACTGTGCAGTTCCCCCAGTTCTATGGCCTCCTTTAGCCTTTAACCTTTTTGTTTTGGTTTATCCCTCTGAAACAACTAATCCCAATTTTATCGATATCGCAATATGGACTAGTGCAGTATCCAAATCGCATGGGGGGGAGGGCCGCAATATTTGTTAAACGCAAAATAATGTGTGAATATTGTGGTGCTGCAGAGACGTCCCGGCATACAAATCCTATCCTACAGACAGTTTGGTACAGATTCATGCAAAAATCACACTACATGACTATAGTACATTTTTAGTTGAGTTTCAATGAAAATGAGAATGATGATCCAAAAAATTGATCATTCCCTCCAATATCGTGAATCAATTCGCAACATCAGTCAAAATAATCGCAATTTCACATTTTCCTCATATCGTGCAGCCCTACTCTCATCTATTCTCAGATTGTTTTCAGCAAATCACATAACAGAAACACAGTCATGATATTTAGCTTGTTCTGCTGCCATCAAGCGGCCAAATTTGGATGCCGCTTTACCAAGATCTCGTGAGTAGATTCATTTGTCTCAGTGAGTGTCAACATTTTTCCAGGATACATTCAGTGTTTTATTCAACATTTCCTGTTAGCATTACAATAGTCTCGCATTTCCAGACCTTCCTCCCCAGCGCTGCGGAGGAGGGTCTGGCTAGTCCCCACACAGTATTCCAGGATGGGAGAAAAATGTGCGCTGGTTTATTGGCATTTCTTTAAACCAATCACAATCATCTTGGGCGCTGCTAGGCCCCAGACACAATGACGGCGCCTCTGCAAAATAGCCTCGGGACGGAACTGGTGGAACGTGTACGTTCAAGTTGTTTCAGTCGTGCGAGAAAAAACTCAGACAGTCTAGCTAGCTGTCTGGATTCACCCTGCAGAGATCTGAGGAGCAGTTCAGAATGCCAACACAAAGAAAGCGGAAGGTAACGAACATCTGGCATAAAATGAGGGACATCTGGTGGAATTTCCGGCAACACCGGAGCAATCCCAGAAGTGAAAGTTCGTCGATATAGACCAGTAGTAACAGTTGTGGTTCTTCACTTTTTTTTCCACACAAAGCAGTTTTGTCTGGTCTTTGAGAAATATTTGTAAAGAAATCCGCTGTTGTACCACCTTCATCGTTCATATCATGTTCCTACCCTACATTAGTTGTACACAGTCAACTGATTCTTCTCTCTCTCTCTCTCTCTCTCTCTCTCTCTCTCTCTCTCTCTCTCTCTCTCTCTCTCTCTCTCTCTCTCTCTCTCTCTCTCTCTCTGTGTCTGTCTCTGTCTCTCTGCAGGTCTGCTCTCCTTCATGCAGGTCACAGGGTTTCCCTCTCTCACGCCTGTAAGAATGGCATCAAGACAGACGCTCCTCCTGCAGCTATCTGGGACGTCATGCGATGCTGGGTAAACATCACTAATTTCACAGCAACGACAAAAATCAACTACTGTAGCTATTTTTAATTAAGTCTGAACCACTGTGTCCAGATTCCCAGGAGTCCATTGAAACTGGTCTCCCGAAACATAAAATGCAATGCAATCATTTCCACTTACACGGTGTGTGTTTGATTGGTCGTCTGTCACAGGAGAAGGCCAATCCTGTGAAGAGGGAGAAGCTGTCAGAGACGAGCCCCGCTTTCAAGATCCTCTCCACAGAGCCCAGGTGAGACCACGTACTAGACTTGAGAGTCCAACCACTTTATCAGGCCCACGACATCAAATGAGTGATACTTACTGAGATAGTTTATGCTCTTGTGTTAAAGAACACAGAGCCCTGAACACCTGTGGTATTAATTTAGCCAGCACCACTTCATACAGTATGAGCTTGTGGACTTTCCTTTGTAAAAAAAAAAAAAAAACCTTGAAGTGTTAAAAACCTTCAAATTTGGGCTGGCAGTAGCTCAGTCCGTTGGGACTTGGCTTTGGATCAGCAGGGTCGCCGGTTCAAGTCCCCGTGCGGACCAAGTAGGGAGTGTGGACTTGGTAGCTGGAGAGGTGCCAGTTTACCTCCTGGACGCTGCCACGGTGCCCTTGAGCAACTGCTCGGCGGCGCTTTAAATGGGCAGCCCCCCCCCTCACTCTGACATCCCTCATTAGTGCAGAGATCTTCATTTGCACCAAATTATTGTTCAGTTTTTTCAAAAACTAAAATGCCTTGACATGAATCCAACATAGTATTATCAAATATAAATCTGCCTATTTGGGAAAACCCCCAACACTGGCGATAGGCTTACTGGCCCATAGGTAAGGTAAGGTGGTCACTAAGGTAGCTTCACACATCCAGTTAATCCTAAGGATGTATGTTTAACATTAAAACATGATTTATAAAATCAACAACAATAATTATTTTAATAGCTTAGTTTTCTATGCAGTATGTATAGTATGTATGCAAAGTATGTATAAAGGCCTTAGGCCCTACATTGTAAAAATGTAATGGAATCCCTTTTCAGGATCAATAAAGTATGTCTTAATCTTAAATGTACCTACTTAACATGTTTGTGCTATATTGTGTGTGTGCAGCCTAGAAGCCTGTTTCACTGTGAGGGAGGACGCCAACCCTCAGTCCCGTAAACGCCACCTGACCCGCTTCCAGGAGAATCCGCAGGCTTTCTGGGGACCCAAAGCTCGAGCCAAAGCTGGGTAACTAACACACACACACACACACACACACACACACACACACACACACACACACACACACACACACACACACACACACACACACACACACACACACACACACACACACACACACACACACAGAGACACACACAGACACGGGACTGCTGGGAGCTGTAATTCTGGAAATGTGTCTGAAAAGTTTGATCAAGAAAGACTTGTCTTTTCAGTTTAAAAGCTGATAAGAATGAATTTCAAGCCCCAATTCAAGTCTGAAAAGGATTATTAGTTTTAGAGGAAACGTTTGCATTAAAGGGCTGGCGTCTCATGTTTGCTCTTTGTGACGTTTTGGTCCATTTGTGCACCAAAACACCACATTGTAGATGTCAAGAGGATTTTTAAAATACTTTTATGATCCTGAAGACAGATCAACTCAAATTCAAAGATATGATAAAGGTTTTTTGGGGGACTTGTGAACACCCTGAACTAGTCACTTAAACTACTGGTAATTGTCTTTTTAAAGAATAATGCTGTGAATTCAGATTCACATGGTGCTTTTCCATCCTCTTCATTCCTTATGTCTCTATCTCTTTCCTACCTTTTTCCCCCATTTCAATCTCCCTCCTCCACATTCTTTCCTCCATCCATCTCTAACCTTTCGTTCTGTATTTTCTCTCTCTCTCTCTCTTCCAGTGGCGGTATCGCTACTAACCTGCAGGACAAGAGGAAGAAGTGCCAGAACAAGAGAAAGAACCAGATCACAGACTCCTCGGAGGTGAAAAACCTTCACTGCAAGAAGTTCAGACAGGTCAGCACCTACAGGCAGCTGTGCTGCCATCACATCAAATCGTTTATTTTAGACAAAAGGTCTCGACTGAGAAAATATATTCAGCAAAAAAAGGACATGTGGCATCTATATATGTCCCACAGTGCCAGTCTCTTTACTGCACTCCCTAAACAATGCCTGTCCATCAAACCGAGTGGGCGGCTCTCTGAAGTCTCCATGCCTGATGAAGTTTCTGTAGCTGGAACTCTTTTGTTAATTCCCTGCAGCTCCTGCTGAACATGAGACACATTTCTTCCTGTGAAACAAAGGCTACAAGGCGTTCTTGGAAATAACCACGTAGTGTTTTTTTGTTGTTGTTGCTTTGTAGACAAGCCGTTCTCCTGGAAAAGTCCAACCTGACTCATTCCTTTTCCTAGAACAGCACATTAACAATTTGTCCGTGGCTTTGTACCTAAAACGATCGGATCTTTTGTGCTGGAAGATAAAACTAATTACACCAAAGTCAGTTAATGATCTATGAATTATTCAGAAGTCCTCCCTTCCATTCTAAAAAACAAATCAGCCTGCATCTGGTGCACTGTTGAGAGCCACATTCATGAATTGGCTGAAGGAAACGGCTTTGGCTGTTACAGTGAACGAGTTAGACTTGGCTTTTTATCTAACAGAGGAACAGAAGACGGCGCTCAAATTGTTCCTTTACAAGAAGGACGTTTTTGCTGTTTTGCCGACCGGATATGGCAAGAGTTTAATCTACCAGTTAGCTCCGCCGGTAGCTAAGCGTATGGGGCTCTGGATACGTCACCCAGTGTATTGTTGTGATTGGTCGTAGTGTTATCCAATTGCGTGCAGTAAGATTTTCAAATGCCTGCTTGGTGCCGCCCCTCGAGTTGAGCCATTTCACAAGTTGACAGCCAAAAAATGGTCAGGGGTTTCTCAACTGATTTAGACTAATTTTGGTGTTCTGAGTCCGAATATCACATGCATTTTGCTCTATCAGGTCAACTTTTTGAGATACAGCCATAGTGTTACGGATTACGTACGTCTACGTTTTACGTGTGTGGTGTGTGCGAGAGTTTCAATAACAAATCCGTAGCGACGAGGAGATATTTTATTATAAACAAACTAATCCAGTTAAATCATAGAGGGTACAAATTAAACAAAAAAACATAAATTTGCTACACAACAAGATACTCCCTATTTATAGCCTCCCTGTCCAGACACCCGGGAAAAATAACTTAAAGAGGGCACCCAATCACTAAATTCGCGCTGCAACATGCTAAAAATATAACAAAGCGCTCCAATCTACAAACAAACGCGTGTCATACTGAAGACACGCACTTCCTCACCTCTCCCTGACGTAACGTAACAAGTCAAAAGCAGACCATACTAAAAAAAAGAATCTCGCGTATATGGGACAGTCGAGACAGAGCCCAGCACTATGTAAAGAAAGAGTGGCCGGCGCGAGAGCAGTTAGTACCTGGGGCGAGAAACATCATAAACGAACCTCTTGTTGACCGGGAGAAGATATTGATCCCACCGCTACACATGAAGCTTGGATTAATGAAACAGTTCACGCGCGCTCTGGACAAGGATGGGAGGTGCTTCAACTACCTGTGCCGAGCCTTTCCTCGACTGACCATTGAGAAGCTGAAAGCCGGCATTTTCGATGGCCCACAGATACGGCAGCTCATAAAGGACACAGAGTTCCAAAACTCCATGAACAGGCTAGAGTGTGCCGCGTGGACATCATTTGTGCAGGTGGTGAACAACTTCCTGGGGAACACGAAGGCAGCAAACCACGCCATACTCGTCAGCAAGATGATAAAGGCCTTCCAAAAACTCGGGTGTTTGATGAGTATAAAGGTTCACTTCCTGTTCTCACACATGGAGAAGTTTCCTGAAAACCTGGGGCCGATGAGCGACGAGCAGGGAGAAAGGTTCCATCAGGACATGCGCCAAATGGAGGAGAGGTACCAGGGAAGGTGGGACGCAGTCATGATGGCGGACTACTGCTGGTCGCTGAAGAGAGACAACCCAGCAGCTGCTCATACACGGGAATCAAAGAAACGCCGATTTATGCCGTGAACTCTAAAATTTTGTGTCACGTAACGCTCATTGTTTTACTAATATTATGAATTCTGCTTATCAAATTTGATGGAGTAAATAAAAACTGAATGACTTTGTATACGTTGACTTATATTTCTTGAGGAAAACGGAAAAAACGTCAAGGGTTTCTCAGCTGATGATCCGCAGAAATTTGTTTTTTACGCAAAATCGATTTAAAAAAAATTTCTGTAGCAAAAAATCCTGACCTGATTGAGCAAAACCAAGGTCATTTTCGGACTCAGAGCATCAAAATTAGTGTAATTCAGCTGGAAAACCCTGGACTATTTTCAAAAAATATTTTTTTGTTACCCGGTGTTTTCATTACTTGGGTCTGGATTTCCCGGCTAACTGTGCACATGTGCAACACAAACCTGAAGACGGTTAGCGACTAGCTGAACACAGTGGAGCATTTAGCGGGTGTCTTCAGCCTTGATTTAAGAGAACTGCGTGTCGCAGCGGACCTGCAGTTTTCTGAGACTTTGCTCCAGATACGTGGAGCATAAAAACTGAACGCTGCTTCTCCATGTTTAGTTGTGACTGTGGGGACAGAAAGCAGACCTGACCCAGACCACCTGAGAGGTCTGTGCGGTTCATAATGTAGCTGCAGGTCAGAACTTGTGTATGCAGCGGTTTGCTACAGCCGACTGAGTTGTTGCAGCTGAGGATCATTTCAGCACATCGTGCTCTTTATTATGATAGTATTGGCAACAGGAGTCTCACAGAATGAAAGGGAGACAGTATTTACTCAAATACTAATCACACGTATAAAAGTCTTCATGTCCTGGGTGGGAAATGAAACCGTCGACACATGCTGCTGAATTAGTCGTCTTCATCTCCATCAGCTGCGTTGGCAGGGCGCCACTCACTGTTGGTTTCCTGCCAGAGAAGCTGAGAGCTTTCACCAGACGCAGCCCAAAATGTACCTTTGGCTATTTTAGAGACTGGACTGTACCATCAGCCTCTCTGAGTATTAGGGCTGGGCACCGAATTCAATACTTTTGAGACCGAAACAGGACTTTTAAGGCTGATATCGATACAAATATTTGGTGATTTAAAAATCCGATATATCGGGCGATATATATTTAAAAAAATATATAAATCCAGAAACGCGTAATAGAACATAAACAGATTTCCCTAACATTAGTTATTTGAGTCCTCACTAAAATAATATGATAATGTAGTTTAAAAATAGACTTGTTTGTTTTATTGTCACAACAGAACAGAGGAACATCAAAATATATTAAAGTTCTGATAAATAAAATGTATAAAAATACAAACTTAAGATATGAAACTTAAAGTCCTTTGAACAAAAACACAATAACAACAAAAAAACTCGGTGTTTCCAGCAGGGACGCTGTAGAGCGCCCTCTGGTGTGAAACGCCAGCACTCATAACATGGTTGAAGGGTGCTTCGGCCGTTTATTTTATTTTCTAAATATTCATGTATCGGCCATTATAAATGCCGATACCGGTAGTTTGGAAAATGCCGGGCTCCACTTTTTAGGCAACGAATTGCCTCTAAAGTATCATCGTCGTTCAGTACTAGGGCTGCACAATATATCTGTTTTTTTAATCATCATCGCAATATCAACTGTCGCAATAAACACATCGCAAAAGGCTGCAACGTTCTGAGATTGATTTTGATGAAAGGAAATATCAGTAGAAAACTGCACTTTAAAATGTCATTCTTTTTTAGTGGTGTCTTTTATATTCAGTTCAGTGTTCAATTTGTTCAATAAAAGAATGTTGGAAAGGCCTTTCTTTCAATTGTTTTTTCAAATTCAACAAGCAATTTGTTTTATTTTAGCAGAATACTGAAAGCAGAAGAAATGCAGAACCGATTGCACTTTAATATTTGTTTATTTATCCCATGATATAGTTTATTTATCCCATAATATATAATCATCGCGATATTCAAAGTTATCGCTTTCGGAGTATCAATAGCCAGCCCTACAGAGTATTTTAATGAGTGATTTCTGTTTTTGTTCAGGGAACATGCACAAATGGAGACAAATGCAGCTACTCCCACAACCTGGAGCAGACAACGAAGGAGGAGAAAATGGAATGATTCTGTCTTCTAAATTAGTATTATTATTTTTTTTAAATCATTTTATTTCTGGACTTTGAATGGCCCAGTGCAGCCTGGACAAAGTGAGTATGGTGCACTGCAATCAGATTGTATTTGAATAGGCCCAAAAACCTAACAACAGTTATAATATGCAGAACATGTCCATCGTTCAGTCTTATGCCAGAGTTTTTTGTTATTTGACTGTTTCAGTCCAATAAAGCCCCCCTCCCCCACTGACTTTAAATGCTTGCTTTTGTTGTTCTTTGGATAGACTGAGTGTTTTAAACACCATGGGATGTTAGCGCGACTGTGTGTTCAGACTTGGTGTCAGCAGGGAGCTCCGTCTTATCAAAGCTTAGATGTCTAAAATATCAGAAATTTCAGATTTGGTAGCTGGTCACAGACTTGCTTTTTCCATGCTGAGTCTAATGAATAGTTGAGAGGCTGTAAATGGACCAATTTAATTGGGTTTTTAACTATTTGGGATGCATTTAAATGTAACACAGCATGCATTTAACTTGAAATGGCAGCAGTAAAATTTTGTCTCAAAACTTGTTCTTAAATGATGTAAATATATTCCTGTCGTGACTCCACGAAACGCCGCGGGTAGCAATGATGGACGACCCCATTTGAAAGCGTCTTTGGAGAGAAAACGGCATCAATATGTCCGTGGACGCGTAGCTGTAACATTAACATGCAGGTCAACACAAAGTGAGAATAACAGACTTTATTATCAGCTGCTTGGCGATCAGTGCAAAAATCATCTTCAAACTATATACACACATCGGCAGAAATACAAATGGTTGCTCATATTGCACACGTCAGGCAGTCAGTACAAGTTGGCACCAGTTGAATTTGTACACAGAAAAAGTAAGGATTGGTGTGATTAGAAGGGCAAACATTCTGATAAATCTGTGAAAAAGTCAAGTTTTAGGATTGAAAAAAAGTCAGTTTTAGAGGGATTTAGTATCATTGGTGTGTCTGCAATACTTCAGCTTCAGCTAATTCTGGACATCCTGTATGTCTCAAAGGAGAAACACATTCAGCCATTCAGTGTCACTAAGTGGAAAATAATCATCTTTTCTTTTTTCTTCTGTGGACAGCCATGAGGAAGAGAGAGAGCGAAGGCTTTTTTGGGGGGTTACAACAAATTCAAAATCACAGCTGTGTTTCCAAAAACATCTCAAGATCTGTGTGTGTTTACACTCAAAATCTCGTGTGTTATTTTTTTTGTCAACAGAAACCCTTTCCATCCTTTCTCAAATGTCCATACATGTTCTAACTGGTGTAGAACTGTCCTCACTTGATCCAATCAAACAGGCGAGAGGCCACAGGAACTTGGATTGATTGAAATTGCGTCGCTAACTCATTTGCAACGTCTTGTAAAAGGTGAAGGCGTGTGATTGGCTATCTGAAGCTGACCCTGAGCAGGAAGGTTCGGATCTCCATTGGTTTTAAAGTCACCTCCCATACGGAGGGGTCTGGGAACGTCTTCAGCAGCGGCTTCTCGTCTGGAGAATAGATACAGCGTTAATGAAATGCACAAAAACAAGAGATAATTTCTACAAATATGGCATGCTGGAATTCTGGAATTATTGAATAGTGATAAAACTGAAGAAGAAAAACAAACTGCAAAATAGTGACGCGAGAGAAAACTCAGATTGGACAGATAGTCTAGCTAGCTGTCTGGATTTACCCTGCAGAGATCTGAGGAGCAGTTAACCAGAGTCCTCAAATCTACTGAATTTCAAATTCTAACAAAGAAAGCAGAACGAAACGGAAAATATGTGCATCCGGCGTAATTTCCTGCAGCACCGGAGCAATCCCGGAAGTGGAACATCAAGGATATAGACTCGGTGGTGTTTTAAGCCCCCAACGTTGACTTCAAGGCAGTGCTGCGACTTTTGACTTCAAGGCACCTAACCGCTGCCTAATCCTATTTCCTTCCAGGCAGCGCTGCCTGGAAGACGACGTTGGGGGCTTAAAACGCCAAACGCCGGGATATAGACTATCGTGATATCAACTGCCGCAATAAACACATCGCGAAAGACACTCAGAGATCAGTTGAAAGAAAATATCAGCAGAAAACTGCACCTTTAAATGTAACTCATCCTTTTTTTTTATTATTAAATATAATGTTCAATTTGTTCAACCAAAGAATGTTGGTAAGGATTACGTTTAATTTGTTTTAAATTCAACAAGCTATTTGTTATATTTGAGCAGAAAAGGGCAGAACTGAGTACACTTTAATGGTTTGTTAGCGTAAGTAATATCGTTATTGCATATTGTACAGCCGTAGTAGAAACTTACCAATGGCAACAGGAAGCTGAAACTAATTAATTACACCTCCTCTCACAAAAGGAGTCTTGCGAAGCCACTAAAACACCTCACAGTTTACTATTAAAGTGTTGAACCATAACAATGCATTAATGACTCATTATATTACACTGCCTTCCTAATTGGTCCCTGCAGGGAAATAGTCTTCATGGTTAAGTTGACTGTAATGGAGCAGTGATTACCGCCCTCGTAGCCTTAAAGCACCAGTGGATTTCAGAGTTCACCCTTCTCTTTTCATTCTCCTGTTGAGACTGAACCCTCCAACACCAGCCAAGTTTTTTTTTTTTTTTATCAATACTTTCTTTTAACTTTTTTCATGACATTTCTTTTTTGAAGATTATTTTGTGGGGCTTTTTTATGGCCTTTAATCAACAGGACAGTGTGAAGAGAGGAAAGGGGAGAGAAGGGGGGGGGGGGGGGCATGCAGCAAAGGTCGGATTTGAACTCGGGCCGCTGCCAAGGACTCAGCGTACATGGGGCGCACACTCTGGGTGAGCTAAGAGGTCGCCCCTTTTCCTGACATAACATATTTCATGACATACTATACTATGACCTTTTTTGGACATATACTACGAGTTTTTGGGACATTTTTTATGACATACTACACTATGACTTAAATAATAATTATACATACTAAGACTTATTTTTTACTTTTTAATGGGGTTTGTGTGACTTTTTTTTTACTTTTGACGACATATGATTTCTTTGACATTTTTTGAAGACACTGTTTCATGACTTTTTATGGCATACTATACAATTACCTTTTTATGGCTATACTATACTATGACTGTTTTTGACATTTCTATGACATCAACTTTTTTATGACTTTTATGGCATACTTCATGACTTTTTATGGCATACTATATACCAATACATTATTTTTTTTTAAAGATTATTATTTTTGGCCATTTTAGGCCTTTACTTTCATAGGATGAAGACATGAAAGTAGAGGGGGGGGGGGGGGGGATGACACGCAGCTGCATCGAGGAGTAAACCTCTATATATGGGCGTGAGCTACCCAGGAGCCCTACTATGACTTTTTTTATTAAATGACATACGACTTTTAATGGCATGTTATACTATGACAAGTCACAAGCAGTCTCATCCAAGATTTAAATCGGGAACAATCTGATCAAGTATATTTTCAATATACTTGACTTTTTATCACTTTTTTAGACAAACTTTTAAATTATATATCTATATTATGACTTTAATGGATTTTTTCGACATACCATGCTTTAATGGTTTATTTCAATATACTGTGCTATGACTGTTTCCATGTTCAGAGCTGCCACAGTGAAGTTAATGACAGGTGTCCTGTACCTGTCTGTGGTGTCCAATGAAAACGAGTCATGTCGTCTTTCCACTGATTGGCTGACAGGTTCAGTTCAGACACACCCAGCACCTCCAGAGTGGAAAACAGCTTCTACACAGACAGAAACCAAGATGGAATAAGGAGTTATGGCAAAGTATTAATGATACACACTTCATTATAATTACTTTACCACTTTATATTTTTTAAATTAAGTATTTTTATTTTATTTTTTTACAGTAAATTATCTATTTATAAAATGTCTACCCAACACGAGGATAGGCATGGGCCGGTTTCCAGTTTCAAGGTATACCACGGTTTGAAAAAGTCACAGTTCCAAAACCACAAAAGAATTCCATCATACCGTTCCTGTGGTAGGAGCAGTTTTTTAATGAGTCTTCAAGGACAGAAAGTGCTTATTATAACTGGCCTCCTGGTGTACTTACAAACTTTCCAGTGCCTCGTTGTATGGGTACAGAACCTATTTGTACTACTAAGTTTGGTACCATTCGGGGTATTATTAATGGGGTAATTTAGAAGATACACCTTTGGATCCATTAGCGCCTGCACTAAGCCATTCGGCTGATAGCGCTAACTCGCCCAATGTTAGACCAAGGGAAAAAAGCTTCGGGGGGGGGGGGGGGGTGTTTGGCTTGAGGTCATGGTGCAAAGGACCCTAGGGTGAAATTACTCCGAGGCATCCCATTAATTAAACAGTTAAATGAGCTCTATGTGTCTCTGAATGTCTGACCTGCAGGTTGACGGTGACGGGCTGGGAGTTGACTTTGCTCTCCTGGCTCTGGAACTGATGCTCCAGTCTCAGCAGCACAGAGTCTTTGTCCCACTGAGTCAGTGTGAGCAGGTGGACAGCAGGGGGCAGCGCAGCCTGCAGCCCAGAGAACTAGAGACACAACACACAGAGAGCAGGACCACTGACGTGCTGGAACTCCAGTCGTAGAGCTGGGCCATATGGAAAAAATCTAATATCATAATATTTTTGACCTATGGAAAAGGATTAGGGCCACCTGTGAAAACATGTATTTGGGTTCTGAGTTTAAAGTCAATTTCTTTTTAATCTGGGCTAGAACTTTTTATGTGGAGTTTGCATGTTCTTCCAGACTTTCTTTGACATACTGTACTATGACGTTTTTCGTATCACATATACTATGACTTTTTTTTATCACTTTTTATACTATACTATGACTTTTTTTTCAATATACTGGACTTTTTTTATCACTTTTTTTCGACAAACTATACTATGACTTTTTAAAAGTTAATTCACTGACTTTTTTATGACTTTTTCAACATACTAAACTATGATTTTTTTTCGACATGCTATACTATGACATTTTTTTTTATCTTTTTTTTGACATACTATATTATGACTAATGGATTTTTTCGACACACTGCTTTAATGGTTTATTTCAATATACTGTGCTATGACTGTTTCCATGTGCTCTAGATGGTGGCACAGTGGATCAGTTGTTAGCTGATTGTGGGCGTTTGCATGTTCTTCCAGACTTTCTTTGACATACTATATTATGACTGTATGACTTTTTTTTAATCGATATACACTACACTGTGACTTTATCACCTTTTTCAACAAACTATACTATGAATTCTTATTGGTTATTTTCGACATACTATATATACAATGACTTTTTTATCACTTCTTCGACATACTATAATATGATTTTTTTGACATACAGTACTATACAATGACTTTTTTCAGTATATTATACTATGACCTTTTCATTACTTTTTTCAACATACTATACTATGACTTTTTATGACTATACTATTTCATAGTGGGGGGTCTGGGTGTCCTCCCCCAGGGAAGTTTTGAGCATCAACAACTTCATTTCCTGTATTCGGATACACTTTTGTGAACCAATTGACGGTGGAAATACCTTTATTTAGCCTATGTGTAGAAGAAAAACACAGATGACAATTCAAAAGATATCAAAAAT
Source organism: Gymnocephalus cernua (assembly GCA_023631565.1). Taxonomy (NCBI): domain Eukaryota; kingdom Metazoa; phylum Chordata; class Actinopteri; order Perciformes; family Percidae; genus Gymnocephalus; species Gymnocephalus cernua. The sequence goes on along the minus strand of CM042427.1, from coordinate 37,192,657 downwards.
ATAATGTAAAGTATATTGTTGCGCATCATTGGGCATTTTTAAGTGGGTATATGGAAATCCTTGTGCTTTCTTAGTGGGTATACTGCGTGTACCTGTGTATCACGTAGACTACACCACTGATCCCACCGCTCCTCAGCACTCACCTCCAGCCGAGTGTTTGGGTGCAGATCTCCGTCGGTGAAGGTCAGCAGCGGCTGCAGCACCACCTGCTGGGCCAGGGGGCGGTGTGCATCGGCCGCGCTGGGCGGACGGTCCAGGGAGAGCTGGAGGCGGCCTCGGACCACCAGCCCCTCGGGGAAAACGGCAGAGCTCTCGTTGAGCGGCTCGCCGACGCCGCGGACGTCATCGTACAACAGCCGGCGGTGGAGCTGAGGGGGGAGGAGGGGGGAGTTGAGAGGGAGAGAGAATCTGTATGTGTGCATCCAAATCTGTGTCTGTGTGTATGCATGTGTTTATGTGAGTGTAGGTAGGTAGATATACGGTACATGTATGTGTATGTAAACATGTATAAATAAATGAAGCATCAATATGTTTAGTATTTAACTAAAGGATAAAAATAGAAAAAGGGGGTAGGACCCATCTTTTTTTTTTACTTCTTCCTACTCCTTTTTGAACATGGGAATTTCTTATTTGAACCACTTACAATAATTGTTGAAGATTGTGCTGAGGTGTACATTTTTTATTTATCTGTTATTTAAATATATATATATATATATTTTTTTTTTTTTTTTTTTTACATGTTTAAAATAAACTACAAACTAAACAAAGCAGAGGTGGAAAGTAGTGGATTACAGTTACTCACGTTACTGTCACTGAGTAGTTTGTTGTGTGTTCTTTTACTTTTTAAAGTAGTTTTTAAAATCTGTAATTTTACTTTTAGTTAAGTGCGGTTTCTATGAAGTATTGTACTTTGCTACTTTTAAATACGTTACTGAGGTAAAATAAAAAAAAGGTCTAACGTTTTGCGCCATTTCTTTGGCAGAGCATCTGTCCACAAACTAAAATCGATATGGCTGTGTGCCCTCATCAAATCGATTACATTCGTAAAATTAGTCTAAATAAGATATGCGTGTGTCTCACCATGATCTCCAGAGAGCCGTTCTGGAGGCTGCCTCCTCCTTGGGAGCGATCCGTGACCACGGTGAGTTGGTCCACGTCATCCTGAAAAGAAACACGCACACAGTGACAATTAGTAAAGTAAGGAGTAAGAATATTAAATAAACAGATGAACCTAAAAAAAATGTCATCAACAAACCTCAATTATTTTGAGAGAGGGGGAAAACATACTTTGAACAAGAGTTAATTGTTAAGATTTCATCTGGACTATTTCTTTGGTTTAAAAAAAAAATTGTCACACACACACACACACACACACACACACACACACACACACACACACACACACACACACACACACACACACACACACACACACACACACACACACACACACACACACACACACACACACACACACACACACACACACACACCTTGATGAATGCACGGGAGTTGATGGGGTAATAATTCCCAGCAATGGGCTCCGACTGACAAAGGTTCCAGGTGGGCCGGAAATCTTTCCTTTAAAACAAAACAACAGACACACAGCAGCTATCTGAGCTTCATTACTCACTCAATCTGTCAATCATGGTCAATTTTTTTTATATTCTAGCGTAACCTTTAAAATACTATAAGTAACATCTGCCAAATGTTAACTTAGTTGCAATGTATTTTCAACTTAAAAAAACCCTCTATTTAGCTTACTTTCTCTGCAGCATCTCTCTGCCATTGGAATCGGTGTAGAAATATTCAGAGGTTTTAATGCTGGTGTCCAGACGAGTGATCACCTCCTTCCCCAGGTCGTCACTAAAGGATAAAGAGAGGGAGTGAGAGATGAAGTGATGCAGTTTGGCTGTGATTCTGCACTTAAAGTATTGGGTTGAAGTCAAAATCCCTAAAAAAGGAACCTATAAAGACATTTATATACTGCAACTTCTACTGACATGTGTGCCAACATATACTCCGATTATCACATATACAAGCACATGTTAAAGGGTAGCTACCATTTTTTCAACCCTGTTTTCCTATGTTTTTGTATCTAATTGACTGATGGGAACAACAATCTTTGACATTGGTCCAGTATTAAGCGAGATCGGTGAAACAAGCTACTATGTAAGTTAATAGGGCAGCTTGTATTTACCTTCACAAAAGTGTTGTTTTGCCACTGACAGGCTCAGAATAATATTCTAAGTGTCTACCAACATTATGGAAAGGATTTCTAAGGAGATAGGCCTTTCTGTTAAAGAGTAAGATCATTTTTTAAACATAAAAACATCTGCAAAATTGCGTTCACTAAACCCACCAGACTCCATGTAAATAAACAGTAATTTCAGCATCGTAAAATACACTTCATTCAAAGTCGGCAGAAACAAAATGAAACTATGAAAAGACATTTGGGTCGTCTCTTTACTTTTACAACCATCACAACTCTAGTTTTGGTTGAAATAAACACATAGTGTACCGATTTACATGTGAAAATATGTTGGCTCTATACACGCTAAAAGTATTGTTCTTTTAAATGGAGTCTGGTGGGTTTAGCACTAGCGACGTCAGAGCTGTTTCTGGTTAAACAGAAAGGTCTCAAAGAGGTTTTAAAGGTCTGTCTGAAGGGATCCTTTCCATAATGTTGTCAGACACTTAGAATATTAATCTGAGCCTGGCAGTGGAAAAACAGCACTTTTGAGAAGGTAGATACAAGCTGCACTATTGCCCTATTAACTTACGGTACATTGTAGCTTGTTTCGCCGCTGCCGACTGCAGCGATCTCGCTTAATACTGGACCAATGCCAGAGATTGTTGTTCAATCACTTAGACACAAAAACAGGAAAATAGAATCCAGGTTGAAAAAAAACGGTAGTTACCCATTAAGCGGTATGTGTTAAACACACACTCACTCGATGGGCAGCGGTCCGACGGTCCACTCCAGCTCCAGGGCTCTGCTGTCGCCGTAGAGACGGACCACCTGAGACACCCAGGGAGCAAACCACTGCCTCACCTCCTGCACCACGGGGGTCTGGAGGGGAGATGGATACAATATCAATGAATAATCATTTTATATTAACACTGTTTTAATTATTTTATAATCAAATAAAAGTGCTTAGTAAGAGTGTGCAAAAAAACCAATGCCGTAGCTGCTATGCTGCCCGCTCTCTACCTGAATGCTCTCCGTCTTGGCCGTCCTGCTGATGATGAAAGGCGTGGAGGAGTTGGGTCTGAAGATGTAGGCCCCTGAAGGTTGGTTACTCTTTTTGTTGTTTCCGTCACTGGCGTTATACCTGGGACATGCAACATACACACAAAAAAAAATGTAAATAAATCCATGCAACAATAAGACGGGATCATAAGTTGGCTGTCTTTGGGGAAATAAAACGTTACACAAAATCTACAGGTGTCTTGTTCAAACATACAGTAGAGTGTGTTTCTATCAGAGAGACACTAACCAGTAGAAATTCTGTGTCAGTTTGATGGTCTGTTTGGTCTCCAGGTTGCTGAGGCTGCTCAAAAGACCGGTGTCGGGGTCAAAGGTCACTCGTAGGAACTGGAGCATGTGGACACACAAATACTCCGTTTTCAAAGGAAAATACAAATGTACCATGTCATGCATATACGGCTTAGAAAATGCATACAGGTGTAATTTACATGCACAAAGTGCTCAGGGTTAGCCCTTCTCTAAAGGAAATTCATCAATGCAATCATTTCTAATGCAGCTCCATTCTGTAAAAAAGGCAAAATCAAATTTGTATAAAACTTGTCTCTGTTATCCACTTTGTAGTCTGGATGGTATGAACAATTCACTTTATGAGGTTTTTCAGGAAAGCTCTAAGGAAAGCTCATCGTGGGACTGACTCTAATGGCTGTAATTCTGAACCAAGGCTGAATTTCAGGAAAGAGACTTCAGATACAGTATTAGGGGACCACTGAGGTCTATATAAAAGAGACTTCAGATACAGTATTAGGGGACCACTAAGGTCTATATAAAAGAGACTTCAGATACAGTATTAGGGGACCACTAAGGTCTATATAAAAGAGACTTCAGATACAGTATTAGGGGACCACTAAGGTCTATATAAAAGAGACTTCAGATACAGTATTAGGGGACCACTAAGGTCTATATAAAAGAGACTTCAGATACAGTATTAGGGGACCACTAAGGTCTATATAAAAGAGACTTCAGATACAGTATTAGGGGACCACTAAGGTCTATATAAAAGAGACTTCAGATACAGTATTAGGGGACCACTAAGGTCTATTATAGACCTTAGTGGTCCCCTAATACTGTATCTGAAGTCTCTTTTATATAGACCGTCTATATAAAAGAGACTTCAGATACAGTATTAGGGGACCACTAAGGCCTATATAAAAGCATCCAAAAAGCAGCATGTCATAGGACCTTTAATGGATAATCGCCAGAACATCTGGCGCCGCCAACTAAACTAACCAGCTAATTTAAATAGCTAACATTATTACATTGTGTGAACAGGTAACTTCATTTACTATTATATGTGGCGTTATCTTTTTGAGGGTGCAAATTTTCCACATAAAACAAGCACCTTCCTGAAGCTATTTTGCAGAGCCACCGTTGCTGCGACCGCAGCTTAGCGCCGCCAAAGACGATTGGGATTGGTTTAAAGAAATGCCAACAACCCAGAGCGTGTTTTTTCTCCAATCCTGGAGTGTACGTGTGGAGTGGCATTGCGAGACTGTCCACTTTCTAATGGTGGATGACACTTTTTTTTACTGAGTTCCTGAATGTGGACAAAGTGCTTTGGAATTGTTTAAATCGTTCAGAGTTTCTATACAATACAACACATGTTGTTTATTTTCCTGTCTGTTAAAGCTTTAGTGCATAACGTTTTGATATTAATGAATGTCCGTTACATTCAAGCCATTGCCAAATGAGTTGCTACAAAGCTAATTAAGACTATCAGATCCACACAACTCTCTCTGTGTTTCTCAGTATGACATTGATGTTCAGAAGATTGTGTCGTCCGGTGACTTTCGCATGCAGAAACTCGAGTGAAGATAGTTACCTCTTCTGAAGAGTCCATCATGTTATTATTATTATTATTATTTTATCCTCCGTGTCCTCCTTGGCTACTAGGAACTGCGTGTTAGGGGGGTGGGGGCTATATGCGATCCCGGAAGGCTTGTGTCATGTGGATGCGCCAACAGTGTTGTCATTGCTTAGAATTCCTCATGGGGGCGACAGAAACTACGCACTGTAGCTTTAAGCATTATGTACTGAATTCCCATGGTGCAGCACAAAGCAAGTGTGTGATAGCGCTACGGTAAGACCTTGTTCTGGATGGCTGTGGGCGTGCGGTGATGTGTGGAGGCCGGTGGAGGCCCGTCCTGCAGCAGGGACACGGAGTAGGTGGTGTAGCCCAGAGGAGGAGCCTGCACCTGGAACAGCAGCTCATTGACAGCAAAGCCTCGGTTCCTCCTCACGTCCCGGGTGGATGTGGACACTGGAACCACCTGGAACAGAAACACAGAGACACTGTGATGAAAGTCCTACAAAATGCTTTAAAGTGCTCATATTATGCTCATTTTCAGGTTCATAATTGTATTTAGAGGTTGTACCAGGATAGGTTTACATGGTTTAATTTTCAGAAAACACTATATTTTTTTAATGATTCTTTAATTTTAAGAAATGATCATACTGTACTTTTGGAATCTTACAGTATGACATTTTATTAAATTTCAACTATAGCAACCATTCCAAAAAAATGACATGTCTCAGTGTTGCCAGGCAGATGACATGATTACTAATTGAAAAAGTTCATTAGTCTAAAACTATTATACATTAAATTACACTATGGCCACAGAAAACTTCTGCCTGCAAGTAATTATTATCCCAATCTTAACAAAAACTATTTCCATATAAAAAGTGTACTTCCTTAAAATGTGTACAAAAAACAATTAAATTGCCATCAAAGCTGAATAATCCACTCGTACTCATTATCAAATAAGAGTCTTTGCAGATTGGAGGCTAATCAGTATCGTCTCCATCATGTGCCTGACATCTACAAAGCTTCTCACACACACACACACACACACACACACACACACACACACACACACACACACACACACACACACACACACACACACACACACACACACACACACACACACACACACACACACACACACACACACACACACACACCTGGCAGTCCACAGATTTGCCTTCAGCATCTGATACGACGTATGATGTTCCATTCACCGGCAGCCTGACCGGCCACGTGACGGGGCGAGCGAGAGGGTTGTACACATTGACTGAGAACTGAGAGAGAGAGAGGGGGAGAGAGAGAGAGGACATAAATATATTGATATTAATATGTTTATATGTTGTGCAATGTAGTTTATATTTACACAAGATATAATTCTTTTTCATTTTAGTTGAATGTTTATTTACAAACTTATCTTGGAAGATTCAGAAAAAAGAATGTACTGTACATCTGTCTGTTTGCATGGACTCCATGACTGTGTGTATGTATACTGTATACATACGTGTGCCCTTATGTTGTATTGTGAAAAAAGACACTGTGCGGCCCAGTTGAACGGTTATGTTAGGGCTAGGTTTTGAAAGTTAGAGGTAGTTGTTTGGGGAATTCATCTAGTAGTAAAAGTCAATAGTAGGACCCCCACAATAACAGCAAGCAAAGCAAGTGTGTGTGTGTGTGTGTGTGTGCTTGTGTGTGTGTAACCTTTTTGCTGGACTCGGTGAGAGGACACACACTGATGTTGAGGTTGTCACAGTAGATTCGCTTAGCAGACGAGCCACTCAGAGCAGTCAGACTGTTACTGACCAAAACCTGAGAGAGAAATTAAAGTCAGAACTCCAAAAAAAAAACAAAAAAAACATTATGTCAATCATATCGAAAACAAACAAAATCAATGGACATAAAAAGGATACAACAGCTAAACAATTGGCTTGGTAGAAAGTTACGACCAGCCGTGTGGAACTTGAAATACCTGACACTGCTGCCAGCCGTTAGCTAGCCTCCGGGCGTAGTCGTTGGCTACGTGTTGCTTCTCTGTGCCTGACACCGCGTCATGATGCTGAGCCACCGCCATGGCTTTCTCTGACAATAAAAGCACAAACAAGTACCTGTCAGTCAGTCCCGTCTGGTCTCCAGCCACATATATTAATTAACACCATTGTGACATTTATCTTGAGAAAGAGGAAAAAAGCTCTTTACCGAGATGATCCGTAGATGAGGATTTGTTGTTTGTATATACTATGTGTGTGTGTAAGTGTGTGTGTGTGTGTATACATGTATTCATGTATTTCTCCGAATGATTTGTATATGTGACCGGAAGACGTTTGCTAAATAAGTTTGTGGTGTCTTGTAATCCCATGTGGGATGGGCCAAATGTTTGGCATGACACAGAAATAAAATTAAACTAAAACTATAACAATATTACTTGTTTTTTATTATTAAACCTTTATTTATCCAGGTAAACTGTGATAAATAAACAGATAAAGTGTCCTAAGTTCTGCATTTTTGTGTTCTGCTTAAATACAACAAATGCTTGTTGGATTTAAAACAAATGAAAGAAAATCATTTCCAACACTCTTTTATTGAACAAATTGAACATTAAAGCTTTAGTGCGTAACGTTTTGATATTAATGAACGTCCATTACATTCAAGCCATCACCAAATGAGTTGCTACAAAGCTAATTAAGACTATCAGCTCCACACACGGAAGGCTTGTATCATGTGGACGCGCCGACAGTTTTGTTGTCATTACTTTTAATTCCTCATGGGGGCGACAGAAACTACGCACTACAGCTTTAAACTGAATATAAAAAGGTACCACTAAAAAAAGAAAGACAGCACTTTTCTACAGATATTTTCTTTCAACTAACACAAAAACAATCTGAGTGTCTTTCGCGACATGTCGCAGCTTTTTGCGATGTGTTTATGTTGATATTGCGATGACGATAACAAAAACGATACATTGTGCTGCCCTAACAACTATGACAGGACAATTAGGATATATGTGGTGATCACATATACCAGGTATAACATGTGACCACTAGATGGAAACCCAATGGATTCCCTCCCCACTAGCCAGATGCCTTCAATGATGTATTACAGAGAAAAAGTAATACAAAACTAAATCTCACTCATGGTCTGGCTTTCGCCATCCCCGAAGGGTCCCTTCCTGGAGACCGGACCGCCAAGTATCTCCAGCTGGTTACACGTCTGTAAAAAAAAACAAAAAAACAAAGCCACAGAGTTACAAAAGTATGCAGACCTCCGCACCAGAGTACAGATGGAGTCATACAACATGTAGTACAGACACTTGTGCTCCCAGAGGATGAACCCTATTGGCTTTGGTAACCCGCTGAGTAAAAAAACAACTAAAAACGTTTAGAACGCGTGCGTTTAGAACGTGTCCAAATCCACTTTTGCTAGTTTGATGCCGGAAAAAAGGGTCCGTTCGACAGGCGCATGGTTCAAAAGGGTTGTACTTAGTATCTTCAATAATTCATAGGTGTGTTTTGGGCGTAACATGCAATCAACCAATCAGACTGTCATCTCCCATTCCCTTTAAAAGCCAGGCGCGTTTGGACATTGGCGCATTGCTATTATGATGGAGGATTTGTACAGTAATATTTTTATTTTTAATCTTTTGTTATTTTGTTATCGTTTGTGTGCTGCTGCGCTTCCCTGTGTGTGTGTGTAACAAGCAGAGTGTGGCTCGCTGTGCATAAGTCTAGGTGCATTTTACTAATTTGCTGTTAAAATAACAATGAAAGGCTGCGTTATTGACTTTAGACCAGGTTTTTGTTGGTCAATGGCGCAATCACTTCCCGCTGCCTCAAGATAGCAATACACCAAGAATGCACCTGAACACACCTCCCTGTAAGACCAGCACGCCCATGGGCGCAAAGATGCGCGCAGGTGCATTTGCTATTTAAACGACGTGGGCGCTGGACAGGAAATTGACAACTGCGTCAGTCTTAAACTAGCAACTAGGCCTTTATTGACAGGACAGATGAAGACATGAAAGGGGAGAGAGGGGTAACGACATGCAGCAAAGGGCCGCAGGTCAGAGTCGAACCCAGGCCCGCTGCGTCGAGGAGTAAACCTCTATATATGGGCACCCGCTCTACCAACTGAGCTATCCGGGCGCCCACGAAGGACCTCTTATAAATATTCCAGGCTCGCCCTCGGGACCGTGAATCGACGGACAGATAGGAGCAACTCAAACTCAGAGTTTAGTGGGTGTGAAGCATCCACAGATATCGGTCTGGCCTTCCTGAGTACCACACTGTTAAATAGATGACTGAGCTGCTTTTCTGGCCTGCCAATCACCTTCCTTGCTATTTTAACAATTTTGGAAAGCTTGTTTTTGTCATAAATGTTTGATTTGATATCAATATGTACATGTACAATTTTTTTGCAAAGGTGTAATCTGCTCTCTTATTGTTTGACTTCAGATGTCACTACATCTTCTTAGTATATTCATTTATTGTTTAACTTTTGTTATTTAAAATAAAATACAATTTCAGTTGCACTTTTGATAAGAGGACACATTGTCCATTTGTCATAAGGCAGCTCATTCTGTTAAAACAATCGGGAGAAAATCATATCGTGAATTTAAAATGGGGAAGCGTATCGCATCGGGAGTTGAGAGTATCCCTACCTGCAGGTTGCTGTTGCTGATCCTCTCGTAACGCTTCAGCGCTGGCCGGCTGGTGAAGTAGCCGGTCCAGAAATCGTGAGCGGCGTCGGCATAGGGGAAGAAGTCATCTGTCTTCAAAGCCCTGGGTTGAAAAGAGGATGAAACTGCAGCAGAAATACACACGATTGCTCTTTATGCTGTCATTATGGGTATAGTCTATAGCAACATTGTTTCATTTCTGGGATTGTACAGGTGCTGCCGGAAAATTTTGCCGGATGTCCTTAATTTTTGGACAGATGCCCGTCACCTTCCACTTTTTTTGTGTTGTAATTTTAATCTCCGGTGAATTTCTGAGGACTCTGGTTAACTGCTCCTCAGATCTCTGCAGGGTAAATCCAGACAGCTAGCTAGACTATCTGTCCAATCAGAGTTTTCTCTTGCACGACTAAAACCTTTAAACGTACATGTTCCACCAAAACAAGTTCCTTCCTGAGGCCATTTTGCTGGGGCACCGTCATTGAGTCTGGTGCCTACTAGGGCTGCACGATATGAGGAAAATATGCGATATGTGATAACGTTGTTGAATATCGCGATAATGATATTACTTGCGATAAATTAACAGATATTAGAGTGTACTCAGTTTCTTTTAGTATTCTTTTAAAATACAACAAATTGCTTGTTGAATTTAAAACAATAATTTCTAACATTCTTTTATTGAACATTGAATTGACAATGGTTGGCACTACTAAAAAAGAATGACATGTACACTTTAAAGTGCAGTTTTCTACTGATATTTTCTTTCAACACACACAATAAATCTCATAGTGTCTATTGTCGAAACAATTTGTGATATGTATATTGCGCCAGTTGATATTGTGATGACGATAAAAAAAAACGATATATTGTGCAGCCCTACCGCCGAGCTCCACCCAAGACGATTGTGATTGGTTTAAAGAAATGCCAATAAACCAGAGCACGATTTTCTCATATCCCGGAATGCTGTGTGGACTAGCCAATGCGAGACTATTATGGGTATAATTCTGACATTATCACTCCAACAAATGCATTTAAAGTTGACAGTACCAGGTGAGGTTAGCGCGGTGCAGCTCCTGGAGGTAACAGGACGGGGTAGAGTAGAGCACGTTGACTTTGCTGCCACTGGCCTGCTGGCCGTTGACGTAGTGGATCAGCTTGTCCAGGTTCTTGTACCACAGGTTGGCGTTCTCATACTGGAAGTCGGAGCCCATGGTCATGATAATGTGGTTGGTCTTATACACCTTAGCCTGAGAGAGAAAAATAAGAGGCAACAAACACATGAGAATGATGTTATACAAGTATTTTTAGCGTTTGCCCCATGTATAAAGGCTCAATCCTGTACGGTCAATAAAGGCCTAACATTTTTTTTAAAAGATTACTTTTTTTGTCAAATTAAATGCTGATACTCTCTCGTCTCCACAATACCTTACTTTGATGTAAACTTGAATTGTTACTTTTTAGGTTCTTTTTGGTGAACTTTGAAAGCTTGACCGTGAGAGAGGACCCAGCATCATTTCCTCACACAGAGTCTTACTAAAATAAGCAAAATTGCTTATCTTGTTTGAGTGCACTCTTTCTATGTGTCCTCCCTGCTGGTCATCAGCTCAGGCCCTTTCTAATCCTCGTTAACTATGCATCTGAGTATGCTAGTATGACATGTGGAATTCCCCAAGGCTCCATCCTGGGGCCTCTATTATTCAATATCTACATGTTGCCCCTTGCTAAAATAATGGAAAAAAACAACATAAGCCATCACAGTTATGCGGACGACACACAAATGTATATAACCTTGTCGCCCGGAGACTACAGCCCTATACAACAACTAGCTAGGTGTATTAAACAAACCAATGACTGGATGAGCCAGAATTTCCTGAAGCTAAACAAGGAAAAAACTGAGGTGATTATTTTTGGACCAAATAAAGAACGTTTAAAAGTCAGCGCTCAACTCGAAACAACAATGTTAAAAGCAACAAACAAAGCCAGAAATCTCGGCATAATAATGGACTCCGAACTGAATTGTAGCAGCCACATTAAGACAGTAACAAAGTCAGCTTTTTACCACCTCAAGAACATATCAAGGGTGAGAGGACTAATGTGTCAACAGGATCTGGAAAAACTTGTCCACGCCTTTATCTTCAGTAGACTTGACTACTGTAATGGGGTCTTTACTGGACTCCCAAAAAAATCTATTAGACAGCTGTAGCTGATTCAAAATGCTGCTGCTCGAGTCCTTACCAGAACCAAGAAAATGGATCACATCTCTCCTGTTCTGATGTCCTTACATTGGCTTCCTGTACACCAAAGAATAGACTTCAAAATACTGCTACTGGTCTATAAATCACTACATGGTTTAGGGCCAAAATACCTTTCAGATCTTCTGGTAAACTACGAACCACAGAGACCTCTTAGATCATCAGAGATGGGTCTGCTTGCCATCCCCAGGGTCAGAACAAAAAAGGGGGAAGCTGCTTTCAGTTTCCATGCTCCATAAATCTGGAACAAACTACCGATAAGCTGTAGGTCAGCTCCTACCCTTGATATTTTCAAATCAAGGCTAAAAACCTTTCTTTTTGATACTGCCTTTTATTAACTTCTGGTTTTAACCTGCTTTAAACTAATTGATATTAAATATTTATTAGTTCATTTTTCTGTATTAACTACTTTTAATTTGCTTTTAATTTGTATTCACTTTTATTTCTGTATTAAATGCTTTGAATTTGTTTTTACTTTGTAGTAACTCTTAACTGTTTTCTACTGTAATATGTGAAGCACTTTGAATTGCATTGCTGCTGAAAAAGTGCTATACAAATAAAATTGCCTTGCCTTGCCTCGTTCGGACGTCACTTTGTTGTGGATTTGCTCAGGCTCATTTGTCGAATCAAAGGATCTAGTCCTTGTGTCATTGTATTTATTGGTGTTAGCTTGTTAGCTTGTACTTCAAGAATTAACATTCCTTTTCAAATTACACACATCATTGTGTAGAGTGAGCTTGTCCTTATGTCCTTTATGTAGCTTGTAATAAAAAAAGAACTTAATAATATTTCTTTCCAAATGATTTGTTTAAGTAAACATAATTGTGTACCTGACATAAATGACATAAATGTGAGCTTGTCATTAGTGATCATATCCTTTACACACTCACCTATGAGATATAGTGTGTTTATGTTCGTGTGTGTGTGTGTGTGTGTGTGTGTGTGTGTGTGTTACCTGACTGTTGGCGATGGTGAGGAAGCGCTTCACCACATCATCGACATTATAGTCTTCCAGGTCAGGGTCGTCTCTGATTGGTGGATCGTCACAGGACTGGTCCCAGCAGAAGCCCTCAGGAGGGTTGTACCCGTTGGGAAGGATCCCTAACAGGGGGGGGGGGACGGAGACGTTGGGGGCTTAAAACACACATAAACTTTTAAATACTAAGACAGAAACTTGGGACGGCACGAGACAATAACACATTGTGGTTAAAATGTACTGCTGTCTAAATTCTTTCCTCAATTGAGAGTTCATTAAAAGCTCCTGTGTAATTCATCAAAGTCTCCCAACCCTGAGTTTTTCCTTAACAAGAAGGAGTATAATAGGGGCTCTTTAAAGAATAGGTCAAGAAGTGAAGGAGTATGTGTGCATGTGTGAGAGTTTTGTTACCGGTGAAGAGGTCAGCCATGGGGGGTGTGAGGCTGTCGGAGGCCCTCCACAGAAGCTCCTGCTCCCTCGCCGCCATCCTGCGAGCCCGGTCCTGGTAGTCCAGACGACCAAAGAAGAAGCCATCGTACCCCATCTGGAACAACACACGCGGAAAACAGTTAGTCTAAAGCTCAGGGGCGAATATTGACAACAAAATAAACTAACAAGTTTATACTTCCTCCTACTCGTTTTCATGCATGTAAATCAAGGACATTCGCTAATTAAATGAATTATGCTATCTCTTTCTCTATTTTAACCTTTAAAACCTTGTGTTTTCAACAACTGCTGTTGTCTTTTTTTATGTTGAATTTTACATACTCTAAATAAATAAATAAATACAACTACTTAAAAACCTTCTTCTAATCTAACCCTTGCTGAGAGTGACGTGTATTTCGTGAAATGTCAAACCATTCCTTTGAGATGAACTACCTGGGCAAACATGGAGGCGTGTTCGCGGGCGTGGCCAAAGGGGTCGATGTGCCAGGCGACACGGGGGCGACCACAAGGCCCAAAAGTCTCATTGAGGAACCTCAGGCCCATGGTCATCTGGTCGATGACGGCGCTGTAGTGGGTGGTGGCCTCGTCACTCATGCACCAGCCGCCGTTCACAAACTCCAGACGGCCTGGAGGAAAGCAGCATGAGGTGATCAAACCCTTCCAGTGGAAATGTAAATATACAGTAGGGCTGGTTTAAAAAAGGAGAGGGAGGGAGAGAGAGAGAGAGAGAAAGAGAGAGAGAGAGAGAGAGAGAGAGAGAGAGAGAGAAAGAGAGAGAGAGAGAGATAGATAGATAGATAGACAGATAGACAGATAGACACTTTATTGATACCTAAGGGGAAATTCAAGATGCATGGAGAGCAGGTGAAATATATGATTACTTTAATTGAATTTTGGGTGTATTATTCATTTTAAAACATTTTTAAAAAAAAATTCAAATGGTTTTCACAACAGCATATCCTGACTAAACTTTGACATAAAGCAGTCTGTGATATCCACTCAACATTGTCTGATCTTAACTACTTTTTTTCAACTAAAACATAGGTATAATGTCATGAAAATTAGGTTTATTGACCATGAATCAAAAAAGCACTGGGAAAAAGAGACAAAAAAGTTAATTTTCAATTTTGACGAAAGTTAATGTTCGACGGAAAGACAACACAAGGGTTAAATAACCCTTAAAAAATAGGCTACATTTTGTTGAGGGAAAAACTGGCATGGTCATTTCCAAAGGGGTCCCTGGGACTCTCGCCTCAATATATCTGAATGAAATGTCACTCAATACTCACTGACTGTAGAGTCTGTAGAGCCGCACTTTATTGTGTGTTCACGTTAGTCTGGCTATCACCAGCTCAATAGATGTATGATTGAGCATTGGTCTGCCAGCCTGAGCTGCAGGGAGAAATCAAATCGCCAGCAGATCGCGCTGGGTTTACCCAGTCTATGTTCATGTTAAATAAAAAGTACATTAATGTAGGTTTGGGGTCAGTTCTTAATGATAATTTTGATAAAAATGATCAAAATTTGATAATTTTAATAATGCAACAGGTTAGAGGGAACCTTGTACAATTGTAGAATCTCTTTTATATAGATAGAAAGATAGATAGAGATACTTTATTAACCCCGAAGGACTCTGGTATTGTAATTGACATGTTCCTAACCTAATTAATATTGAATCAAAAATAAAATTTAAATCAGGAATAAAAATTGAACCGGGAATAAAATCGATCGGGACATTGTGAATCGGAATCGAATCGATTCGGAATATCAATGACGACACCCAGCCCTAATATACAGTGTTGGTTCATGCACCTTCATTAACCAGCTGTTTGACTGTCTGCTGCATGCTGGAGCTCTGCTGTTTCCACCAGCGGTAGAAGAACGCCGTCTCCACGTAGATAAACCTCCTGTCAGGGTTCTTCAACAGCTGATCCACCACTGAGTCCAGGATGTACTGCACACCCGCATGCTGAATGTCATTACGATCTACACACACACACACACACACACACACACACACACACACACACACACACACACACACACACACACACACACACACACACAACAACCTCATTAAAACAATTCTAATAATGACTTTGTCACAGGTTTGCAAATATATTTAATGATACACTTGTAAAACTTTTTAGGTTGAAGTAAAGAACACCAGTATAAAGATGATTTCATGGAAACGACACAACTTAGAAACAGAATCTGTTTCCTTAATTAAATTACATTCTTTTTTAACCTTAAAACCCCCTGTGCATAAGCTGCAATGTTGCAACAAAATAAATGAATAGATGAAAGTTTGCCTTAATCTACATCCCTCCCCATACACACAGTACACATTATCTATCACATAAAGTGCAGATGATCTATGCTTACATAACCACACACGGGTCAAGAACAGATGATGGTCGCCTGCTAAGCACACAGCCGCTCTCACTGTAAAAAGACATGTGATGCACTAAAACTATAAAACTGTTACAGTACAGTGTTTACTAGACAGCAGCTGGCTTCATCAACAAGAGACCTGGGAGCCTGTGTGTGTGTGTGTGTGTGTGTCAGACTGACCTCCATAGTAGTACTGGTCAACAGTCTTGAGCCAGCCGACGTCATCGTGTGTGTGGGGGACCAGGTGGACATTCAGCATGTTGGGCTTGGTGGCATGACATGACTGTGCACGCACGCACGCACACACACACACACACACACACACACACACACACACACACACACACACACACACACACACACACACACACACAAATACACACTAAGTACACATCTAGATCCAAAGCACTGGACTACATTACTCTACTGATAGGGAAGGCAGAAAGTAAGTAGAGGCATACTATTAAAAATATATAGGGAGAAATAAATACTCTTTATGTTCATATTGTCGATATAATCTCAGTTCCTCATACAAACTGACAAAACAAAAAGGCGGAAGAGTAAAACTGAAAGTAGTTCGAAAGAAAGACTCTTTAGCTTTAGCTAACGGATGCTAAACGACTTAAACACACACAGAGAAACGGCAGAAAAGTACAGAAAAGGGTTAGGGTTAACCCTAAAAGTACAAAGTACATAAAAGGGTTAGGGTTAACCCTAAAAGTACAGAAAAGGGTTAGGGTTAACCCTAAAAGTACACGCGGCTGACCTCGTATCCGCAGGTGAGGGTCTGTTTTGTGTCCTGGCCGAGAGGAAAACATAAAACCCCGCAGAGGAGGAACGGGAGGAACGGGAGAGCAGCAGCCAGCTGCTGCGACCTGGCCGCCATGTTGGAGAATGAACCGAAAATCATGTGACATCTGTTTACGTTCACTGGGGTCAGGTGATAAGACTTCCACAGGGGTAATAAGGGATTTTTGTTCCCTCAGTTCAGACTCTAAGGCAGGAACATTTGAGGCAGAGCCACCAGGCTGAAGCGACTCCCAAAACAAACACATTTTTGGAGAATTTTTTTTTTTTAATCTTTTATATTTCAGAGTTATTTTATACAGAACCTTATTGCTTTTCTGTACAGCACTGTGGTCAGCAATGTGCTCTAGAAATAAACGTTACTAATTTACTAATTACTTTTGAGGTGGGGACTGAGGAATGTTTGACAAACACAGACTCTCATACATTTGTATAGTCGGAGACTGTGGGGTGCATGATATATTGACTAGATATTGTTATCGCGATATCACGTTGTGCAATATTATATCCAAAGTGTCGCAATAAGTATGCAATATTTTTTTTACATTTACTTTTATTGTTTCTAATATGTCCTGTTCAGTAGACATGGTCGTTATTAATTTATTCATGTTGTACCAGTCCAATATGACTGTCAGTTGAAATAAAGCTTGTGTTGTAAGAAAACTTTGTTTTATTTGTTATGAATCTATTTATTTATATATTTAAAAAATATCAAATTAATATTGATTTCGCAATATTCATAATGAAGACTGCAATATCACATTTTGTCAATATTGTGCAACCCTAGCCTCCCCTCAGACAAAGCTTGGAAAAAGGTAATTAATTGAGTTACAAATCCTTTTTTTCATTAATTAATTTGATGTCAAATGATCTAAGGTGCTGTAATCCACGGTTAGATTGTCATACCTCTCCCTCTCCCCGTGTTTCCTGTCTCCCTCCACTGACTATCAAATAAAAGACAAAACACATTTACACACAGGACTCTGTTGGAATGGCCAGAGCTGAAACAATCAGTACACCACTTAAATGTCTAGCACAACCAGTTTTTTATTGTGTAATTGAGCTGTGTAAAGTGCTGCAGTAGGCTCTAAAAATAGAAATGCTATCACCCATTAGGCACTAACTCAGTTTCTCAAAATGTGATTGTGAAAAGAGAACAATTTTGTCATTTAAAAATGAATGATCTGAATTGATTGTCCTTAAATAAGGGTTACCAAAAAGGTATAAGATGTTAAACTACAGCACACAACAAATATTTGTCAGTATAAAAACATAAATGTGGAAGATGGAAGTCCTCTACAAGTGAAATCCTGTCTTCTTTTGTGGGTGCTAAGTTAAGGCATTTTTTTATGAGAAGGGACATCTTTCAATGTCATTACTGTGCAAATTACCAGTCTGAGAAACTGTACGTCATGCCACCAATCACTAGATATACGCTACAACTTCAACCTGCATAACAAAGGCATGTATTTATCTGTGGTAACAACTCCTCTTGTATAAATCCTTGTTAATGTGTAATAGTATTTTCAGTTCATAATATAAAATGGCCTCGGACTGCCAGTTCAGGTCTCCATGGATCAGTTTATTGCGAGCCAAATGGAACAAACTCATCCTGGAAAAAGCAACATTCAATTACAAAATATTTTACAATTACATTAAGAACAGAACCACAGTGAGTAAACAGATTGAGAAAATACTACATGATGACATTTTACAGACCAGCACTTCTGTTAATGTTCTACAGCTTATGGAATAATGCACTTCATGGCAAAAAAGTGTTTCTTACTTTGGATTGACCTACTTTGGATTGACCTACAAATTCAGAAATATCATTTTTCAGAATTGCTTGTGTTGAATTTAACTTCCGAGGTATTACGTAGCATAGATAAAACACCTTTTAGGTTTGCTGTTATTTTAAATACATTTCCTGTTAATGTTTTAATAAAGCTCTTATTTTTTAGACTACTTTTTACACATGCTATCAAACAAAGTTACATGTAATAATTATATTCTATGCACCCTTCTTGTTGTGTCTTTGGAATTAAAATAGTCAATCCTTTCCCATTCCAGATAGTTTGGTGTACACACAGTGCTCGGTCAAGTGATCACAATCATCTGGACTAGCGCCATTTAAACACAAAACTTCAATGAGGCAAAAAAAAACATTCCCATAATCAAAGAAAAACTGTGGCTACAGTATGGCATCCATTCAGATGGAAGTCAAGGGCACTTGGACATTTGGAAACTGTGGTACAATTAGCATGCCAAGTAGATCCTGGTCCCTGGAAATCCAGAGTTCTCGCGAGAGCACAATTTGAATTTGCTCAGCAAGTCACTCTGGCATTGAGTAATGATGCTCATTAACTATGCCCTTGTAGCCAAGCTGCACCAATCACATCGGTGTATGTGATATAGGCGGGCCAGAGGCGAGCTAAACAGATGACGACAGTTTAATCTACCAGTTAGCTCCGCCGGTAGCTAAGCATATGGGGCTCTGGATACGTCACCCAGTGTATTGTTGTGATTGGTCGTAGTGTTATCCAATTGCGTGCAGTGAGATTTTCAAATGCATCCTTAGTGCAGCCCCTCGAGTTGGGCCATTTTCATTACTCAGTGCCAGACCCTTAATCTTTTGGATTTGGGTCTGGATTTCCAGGCTATTATAATCCTACAATCAAAGAGGAAAAAGTTGCAGACTTAAATAAAATGTTAAAGTTCTGATTCTGATGGTTCTTCTTATCCAACACCCATCTGATGTTCTCTTATCCATGTGAAGAGTTTGAAGTTGCAGAAAGTCAGTTTTTCAAATCTAACCTTGAATGGATATGAGGTTAGACTTGACTTGATTAGCTATGATTGGTGATTAGATAACGTTAGGATTGGATTTGGAAGCATGCAAAGTACACATTTGTTAGTTGACAACACTCAATGACAGTAAGTATATTTTAAATCCTCCACCATTGGTCACCAAATTATAGCCAGGTTGTGGAGGCTTGTGTGGTTTGCCGGACACTGATGATTGATGGTGTGCCTTTAAAAACATCACTTTAAAATATGTAATAATATATTATTATTGAATATTATTTATATAGTTACACAGATATAATGGTCCATGGGAAGAAAAAAAATCACATTAACAGAAATTTGAAATTGCGAATGAAGAAGACCTGCGAAGTGAATGCAGTGTTTAAAGGAATAGTTTGACTTTTTGGGGAATTATGCTTCATTTTTTTTGCCAAGAGCTCGATGAGAAGATCTATTCCATTCCCATGTTTTCACAATACAATACCATCGCCTGCAGCAGGTTATCTTAGCTTAGCACAGAGACTGGAAACATGGGGAAACAGCTAGCGTGGCTCTGTCCAATACGGCTACCAGCACCTCTGAAGCTCACAAACAGACGTTTATACAAGGTTTTAATATCTTTACACAAACCAAAGTGTAAAAAGAATGACAGTTGTGGTTTTACACACAGAGTTGCAGAGGACGGTGGATTTTGTCTTTGGCGCAGACAGTAAAGTGGTATCAATCGTCTCATATAACTCTCGGCAAGAAAGAGAGAGGGTACGCCTAGTTCCCAAATATCAAACTATTTCTTTAATTCAGATCTGCAATGTGGTGTAAACAAAAACTCACCTGGATAAAATAAAATGACCTCAAATGGCATGACAGTCATGACCCAAAGAAA
Source organism: Gymnocephalus cernua (assembly GCA_023631565.1). Classification (NCBI taxonomy): domain Eukaryota; kingdom Metazoa; phylum Chordata; class Actinopteri; order Perciformes; family Percidae; genus Gymnocephalus; species Gymnocephalus cernua. The sequence goes on along the minus strand of CM042427.1, from coordinate 37,172,352 downwards.
GTTAATCTGCTACAATATGGCCCTTTAATCTAAATCTGAAGCTAAGGTCACTTTAGCAGCTAACAATTCCATGTCACATGGCAGTGAAGTTGATAAAGAAAAGAATCTGCTGTCAGTAGTCACAGTTCCTAAATATTTAGCCTGTTAGTGTAGGGAGTTAAATATAGCATTCCACCATCTGAAACAATTTCCCATAAACGTATTTATAACAAATTTTACAACAAATAGGGGGGAATTTGTTTTACTTTTTCAGTATCTTTGTATTTTGGATTCAGACTAAACAACATTGTATCACATACTTTTCTTGTTGATTGGCAAATAAAAATATTTTTTTCAGAATTCAAACCATTAAAAAAAAAACAAAAAAAAAAACAATCGGATGTTTTTTATGTTTCTACCTACCATGAACAGGCTTTCACGGTCAACACTTTGACATGTCACAGTAAGAAAAGCACAGTGGTAAATAATAAAATGATGAATAATTGGTAGGGCTGGGCTGCTCGATTATGGAAAAAAATCATAATCACCATTATTTTGGTCAATATTGAAATCACAATTATTTAGCACAATTACTCATTGACTTTTGGAAAGATGTTGCAATTACTGAACTTACAAAACAGTGAAACAGTTAAACAAAATCAACAGTGACCATTGAACTGTGAATTTCTTTTTTCATTCAGAAGACAAGACAAAATCAGAGTTTAATTGCTAAAAGTAATGTGCAAAATAATTGTTTTTCTTGATTATTCAGATTTTATGATCGTTAGGAGCCAAAATCGTAATCATGATTAAAATTCCGATTAATTGCACATCCCTAATAATGGGTGAAAATTCAGTTCTTTTGGTGAGTGCAACTGTTCCACCTCAACAAGTTCCTTCCCGAGGCAGGAACTTGTCTTTGCAGAGCCACCGTCGCTGCGTCCGGAGCTTAGGTACGCCCAAGATGGTTGTGATTGGTTTAAAGGTGCCATATTAAAAAAAAAGGTGAGATTTCCATGTCTTTTTTCATTATAAAGCAGGTCGAAGTTAATACTTTGAAAGTATCAAACCGCTCCATCCACAGAGAAATGCACACAATCTATGCCTTTAAACGAGGCGTCAGAACTTGTGTACGGTTGTGATGTCACAACTATACCGTTTATAGGTAGAAAGTGCTGCTACAGTGCCGTTACAGTCATTCCTTGACTGCAGTGACGGTGCAGAGACTGTGAGAGCGCAGATGTGGAAGACCTGGAAAGGCTCACCAATCAGAGAAGACTGGGCTTTTTTAGGAGGGGGGGCTTAAAGAGACAGGCGCTAAAACGGAGCGTTTCAGACAGAGAGTGAATACAGGTAATACAGGTATATTCAGACAGAGACTATGAGAAAAATGATTAAAGCATGTAAACCTGTTCTAGTAAAAACCCCAAATACAAGTATGAACCTGAAAATAAGCATGATATAGGACCTTTGAAGAATTGCAAACAACCCAGAGCGTTTTTTTTGCCTATCCCAGAATGCATCTGTGGTGTAGCCCGACCTTACTCCACAGCGCTGTGGAGATAGGTCTGGCGATTCAGTAATATTTTCTAGTCTTCATATTAACAAGCTGAGTGAACAGCACTTTCTTGCAGTAGTTAAATGTAGATGTGTCCTGGATGAGGAAAGGTTAGGTCGGGTTTCCATTGTCTCCCACATGGGGGCAGATGAGCAGGGTGGAGTCCAGGTCCAGGCGGAAGGCCGGGTACAGCGGCTGAGAGAACGGGCAACGAAAGGTGTGCAGGAGTACCACTGCGTCCGATACGCTGTAGAAGGAGAGTGCTCCTTTCTGACGCTCCAGGAACACGCCGATCCTGGGGCAGGGCGGTGCAGCAACCGTGGTCTTACGGTTGTCGTGCCAGGCAGCGTATCCCGTGTGTGTACACCTTAGCCGCCAAGAGTTCTCGTTGCGCCCCAGCAGGCAGGGTTTCCCGCCACCTTTGCGTCCGATACCTCGATAGGTGACACCAATGTCGACCCATCCCCCGCCCCTCCACTCCACTTCCCAGTAGCTGGCGCCGCCAAACTGGCCCTCCCTGCATAGGACCTGGGCCACTGAATCAAAGCGCTGGTGGTGAGGGGGGTAGGGTCGGGTCTCCTCGCCACAGTGGGCGCCCGGGGGCCTCTCCAGGAGAAGCAGAGTAGGGTGGGCTGTGTCAGGGTCCAGGGACAGACAACATAAAACTGGAAAAGCAAGGAAATCGAAAGAGAAGAGATTTTTATAGCCCCAAAGAAAAAAACTATATTCTAAAAGAGAGACGGACGGACAGAAGGTTGTTGATTACTAATCAGGGAGTTCCTCAAAGTTCTAAATAGAACAGCCAGATTGGAAAAGTAGCCAAAAAGTAAAAGTGAAAAGCGAAAAGTGGGCAACATAAATCAAACTGATTGACTAACCAGTAGCCATTTAACCAAGCAAACATGTAAAAATATTATATATATGTTTGTTATTGTAAATTGGATAACTAGATGTTTATAAAAGAAGCAATTTAAAGATGTAGCCTTGGGGTTTGGGAACTTGTAATTGTCATTTAAAATAATAATTGAATTAAGATTGAATATTTTTAGTCACACTAGTGGCATGGCTTGAATGGTAATGTTGGTCCGTCTGTAAATCCACCACTTCGGTCCAAAAAAACTATTGAATGGATTTCTATAGAAATTTGGCATACATTCATGTTCCCCTTAGGATGAATCTCATCTCCCACCATCATTCGGTCAGAACATGTTTATTTGTCCAATACTTTGGGTTCAACTACAAACCTGCAAAACTAATGGCAGAAGTGGGATCTGGGTACTTAAAATTAAATTAAATTTAAAAAAAATGTCTGGGTTCCAGAGTCGAGTCGGACACCGACAGATTAAGCCATCCCGTAGACATTTTGGCACAGAGAGAATAAACTACACACATAACCTTAATCCTCCTCTGACCAAATGAATTATTAATGGCCAACCAGGCGTTGATACGCCGTCATCCTGTCAGCTGGCTTGTTTCTGTCGGGACAAGGTCGGGTTTTCAGACGGACCTGGATGTCATAAATACAGTATGATTCCCATCCATCATTGATGAGGATCCACACTGGGCTCTCAGATTTCCCAGCAGGAATCTCATTATCTGGGGAACTCGAGGCATGGAAAGAAGGAGGAGAAAAGGAGAAGGAAAGAGTGTCAGAGAAAGAAAGGAAGAAGAGAGAAAGCAAATGAACGACATGCAGGGTGGTCATTCTGAATGGGTGCACTACGAGGGAGAGAAGAGAAAGGATGAAGGAAAGTAATGTAATGATGAGGTGGAAAGTTTGAGAAGTAGAAGGGATGGAGGATAGACATGGTACTTACACCTGAGAAATGTTGCCCTCATCCTCTGATCAGCCGGCTGCAGAGACAAAGAGGACAGAGGGAACAAAACCGGCACTGCTGACAGGAGACACGTGAGAGAAAGACACAGAGAAACTGGTATTTAATACTTTTAAATAAACGGAATGGAAGAAATACATTGAATGGAAGTGAAATGGTGGGGGAGAGAAACAACAGGAATTGGAATAAAAAGGAAGAAAAAGAGAGGATGAGTGAGACAGAAATGATGAAAAAGGAAGGAAGAAGGAACAAACACAGTAACCAGTAACAGGACATTCTGATCTCAATAAGTGGCGTATGTATGACACGCCAATTCGTATGCCATTTTGCCGTGTTATCAAGACGCATAAACGCTTTTTTGCGTGTTTATCAATCGTTTGGCATCCATTGACTTACATTACCTTGCGATTACATGTCAATTTAAGTTCTACTGAGAAACGAACGGTAGCGAGTAGTATGAAAGCCAGATACTCCGCATAGGGAGGGTGGTTGGGGGGGTGGATGGGTCAAACAACACAGGACTTTCACCCCAGAGACCGGGGATCGTGTCCCGCGTGTCACGTTTCCTAAACCCAACCATCCCGTTCTTCTTTTCCTAAAGCCAACTTGTCCGCTGTATACGGTGTAGACATACACGTGGATAGCTCACAATGCATACTGATAACACGCCACTTTCTAAAGCCAAGTGGCATGTTTAGGCGAAGTCATGATGTCATGTTGAACAGGAAGTGCCTGGGAAATAATGGTTCCATAAATCCAATAAATAAGACTATTCAGTAATGACAGCTTGTTAACAAACAAACCTTACCAAGCATTTGAGCATGTAGCATTAGTACCAAACAATAAAGTCACTACATTTAGAATTTGTAAGTGAGTAGCATCTTTTTAAAAGGATTTTGGTGACATTCATTTTGTTAGTGGAAAAATGACACAATCTCAGTAAAAATCGGTGCACTTCTCGCGTTCTTTCAGCCCATTCATCTCGCGTTCTTGACCCTCCAGCCAGATGACGCCAAAGTATGAAATCCTATCACAAACTGTATAAAATAGTTTAGCATTTTGAGAAACATGCTAAATAATTGAGATAAGAAACACCTTTATTGATCCACAGTGGGGGGGGGGATTTGGTTGTTGCAGCAGAAACAGAAACAACAGACGTAAACACAGATAACTGTAGAAAGTAACAGAAATAAATTATAAGATGTACATAAACTAAAATAATGGTAGAATAAAAAACAGAAAATAGAAGAAAGTGAGTAAGAATATTTCCCAAAAAGTGGCAAACTTTTAAAAGCTGATATTCTAAATTAGCCTGCTGGTTAGTTAGCATGCTTACAAAACCAAAACCAGCTCTTTATGTGAGTTAAAGGGTCAGTCCACCAAAGATGACAAATAAATCCCACATTTTTCCACTTACCCCGAGTAGTATGATGCCCTGCAGATAGTGTTGGTTGTATTTGCTGCGGTTTGAAGTTCTCTGCACCTCCTCAATACAATGGATAGGAATAGTATTTGATATATATCTCTATATATATATACATATATATATATATATATATATATATATATATATATATATATATATATATATATATATCTCTATATATATATATATATATATATATATATATATTAGGGCTGTCAGTTTAACGCGTTATTAACGGCGTTAACGCAAACCCATTTTAATGCCGATAATTTTTTTAACGCACGAGTAACGGGATCTGTTAGTCCACTTCTTTAACTGTCTATGGCCACGCCATGTCCCGCCCTACGAAGCAGCTGATTGGTTTGGTTTAGGCATTTCACCGCGAGTGGTGAGGATAGTGGATTGGTCAGGGGATAGGACCTGAACAAATGGGGTTACGTTACCTTCGACGCCTGGCCAATAGTAGTGATTGAAGGGCGGGTCTTGTAATTTCGCAGACCGCAAACAAAACAGACACAAGCCTCGGCCGGTTTTAGCTTGCTAGCCGCGTAGCTTGTAGGCTCGTGACGGCGATTATCTTCAGAGCGAGCGAGTAGTGACTCTACAGTCAGTGAGAGGCGACGCTATGAGCCCACAGACAGTAGGACGAGCCACGCTCGCCTCAGGCATGAGGCAGTACTACCTGTAGTACTATCAGCAGGACTATCTGCAGTACTACCTGCAATGGAAGGTAACAGCGTTACATTATGTGACAGATTATTAGATCCAAGTGTGAATGTTAGTGTGAAATTGAACATAACGTATATGACAATGTTGTAAAAAAACAGTCACAAAGCAGCCAATCTACTTTTCCATGCTGATAAGAGAATTAAAATGAGAAAATATAATGGGACAAAAAGAAATCAAGGGACATTTAGAATAGATAAAAATGTGCGATTAATAGCGAGTTAACTATGACATTAATGCGATTAAATATTTTAATCGCTTGACAGCACTAGTATCTTTTGGTATGCATTTCAGAAAAAAATGGTTAGGATTCAGGTGTAATTGCAAATAGTGATTAATCATGATTAATGATTAATCATTAATCATTTGACAGCCCTAATATATATATATATATATATATATATATATATATATATATATATATATATATATATATATATATATATATATATATATATTTTTAAACTCAACAATGCTAATAATAACAAAACAAGAAGTGTTCACTGTCATTAAAATACTTCCAAAAAACTAAATGAACTGAATTGTATTTGAATGCTTCCAACTAAACTAAACTATAGTCTATATCCACAATGTTCCACTTTCGGGATTGTTCAGGTGCCGCTGAAAGTTCGGCCGGATGTCACTCTCTTTGGGCTGGATGTCCGTTATCTTCTGCATTCTTTGTGTTGTAATTTTAAACTCCGATAGATTTCTGAGGACTCTGGTTAACTGCTCCTCAGATCTCTGCAGGGTAAATCCAGACAGCTAGCTAGACTATCTGTCCAATCTGAGTTTTCTGTTGCACGACTAAAACAATTTTTGAACGTTCCACCAAAACAAGTTCCTTCCCGAGGCTATTTTGCAGCGGCACCGTGGCTTCATCCGGGGCTTACCACCGCCGCAGATGATTGTGAATGGTTTAGAGACATGCCAATAAACCAGAGCACGTTTCTCTCCCTTCCCAGAATGCTCCTCAGCAGCGCTGTGGAGGAAGGTCTGGTAATGTGAGACTAAACTAAACTGAACTGATTAGAACTAGGCAGAGCTGGACATGAGCCAGACAGCGTTGTATCAGACATCGCCCTGTCCTCTTCAGCATGAATAATTAACATGTCCACTGGCAAAACCTGGTAAAAATGGGTCACCTCAGACCTGACAGTGTCACAGAGGGCATGTGTGTGTATGTGTGTGTGTGTGTGTGTGTGTGCTTGTGTGTGTGTGTCATGTTTCTAATGCTTACCTTTTACACATTCTGCGCCCAACACATAGTTGTCATTAACTGGAAAGAAAAATGAATCATTCTATTAAACTGAGCACACATATGTGAGAGTACGCATTTGGCATTTTGTATACTTAAATCTACGTTATATTAGTGCTGCACAATTAATCGCAACTATATATCGAAATCGCAAAAATTGACTAGTGCAATATCCAAATCGCAGGGTGGAGGCGCAATATTTGTTAAAGGCAAAGTATGTGTCAGTATTGTGGTGCTGCAGACACATCCCGGCCTACAAATCCTATAGACTACAGACTAAAGAAAAACATCTTTGTTTGGTACAGATCCTCACAAAAATCCCACTATAATCATTGAATTTTTTCCAATGGAAATGAGAATAATGATACAAAAATGATCATTCCCTCCAATATCGTGAATCATATCGCAATCACAAACAGTCAAAATAATCACAATTAGATATTTTACTCATATCGTGCAGCCCTACTTTATATATGCTGAATTTGCTGTATTTAGGGCCCGAGCGCCGACAGCGGCGAAGGCCCTATTGGAATTGAAGGAATTATTATTAGGGCCCGAGCGCCGACAGCGGCGAAGGCCCTATTGGAATTGAAGGAATTATTATTAGGGCCCGAGCGCCGACAGCGGCGAAGGCCCTATTGGAATTGAAGGAATTATTATTATTCTTTCTTTCTTTCTTTCTTTCTTTCTTTCGCGCAATGAATTGCCTTTTTGAGGGGCTTAACATATTCAAAAACTCACCAAATTTGGCGGTCGCGTCAAGTCTGGTGAAAAATTACGTATTTTATGGGTTTCGGGAATAGGCGCACAAAAATGGCTCGCTAGCGCCCCCTACAAAGTTAAAAAAATTGAGCCCCTGCAGTACGTTTAACGTAGACTCACGAATCTTGGTACACTTATGTAACATGTCAAGACGTACAGAAAACGTCATTGGAGCCATACCCTAAACCCAACAGGAAGTCCGCCATTTTGAATTGAATGTTCGAAATTAGTGCGATTTTGCCCATTTCCACATGTCGTACTTTAACGAACTCCTCCTAGAGATTTCATCCGATCAACTTCAAATTTGGTCTGTGCCATCTTAAGACATGATAGATGAAAAGTTGTAAAAAGAAAAACTTTTGATCATAGGGCATGGCCGTGGCGGGGCGGCCATTTTGTGCATTTCGCCATCGAAACAGGAAGTTGGTGTAACTCAAGTGTCCATTGTCCAATTGGCTCGAAACTTTTCACGATTCATAATAGTCCAACCCTGAGGACATATACGGTCCGATATTTACTCAATGTCATAGCGCCCCCTAGTGGCAGCAGGAAGTAGGCCTAAAAGTCAAGATGCTATACTTTAACGAACTCCTCCTAGAGATTTCATCCGATGGACTTCAAATTTGGTTTGTACCATCACAACACCTTTCCAATGAAAAGTTGTTAAAAGAAAAACTTTTCGTCAGACGGCGTGGGCGTGGCGTGGCGGCCATTTTGAGCATCCTTCGATGAACAAAGAAGTTGTTGTAACTTTAGTGTACGTTGTCATATCTGCCCGAAACTTCTCACGTTTAACAAGGGTCCAGGCCTGAGGACACCTACAGGCCAAAATTGACATTTCATCATAGCGCCCCCCGCTGGCAACACGAAATCCGCCTTATATGACAAACATCATCCGATTTACATGAAACTTATAATGTGTGGTCTATATGTGATACTGAGCCGCCCCATATAGTTTAACCACGCCCGCTTACTCAGACCACGCCCCCTTTCATAACATTTGAACTGTTTAAGGTAGACCCTTGTGTGAGGTATCATTGAACTCAGCAGAGAGTTCCTTCTTCATTGGTGATGGTTTGGCCCGCCCCCTATGCTTAAGCCACGCCCCTTTCATAACTGGTGACCCATATAAGGTACACTATTGTGTAAGGTATCATTGAACTCAGCAGAGAGTTCCTTCTTCATTGGTGATGGTTTGGCCCGCCCCCTATGCTTTGGCCACGCCCCCTTTCATAACATTTGAACTGTTTAAGGTAGACCCTTGTGTGAGGTATCATTGAACTCAGCAGAGAGTTCCTTCTTCATTGGTGATGGTTTGGCCCGCCCCCTATGCTTAAGCCACGCCCCTTTCATAACTGGTGACCCATTTAAGGTACACTATTGTGTAAGGTATCATTGAACTCAGCAGAGAGTTCCTTCTTAATTGGTGATGGTTTGGCCCGCCCCCTATGCTTAAGCCACGCCCTCTTTCATAACTGGTGACCCATTTAAGGTACACTATTGTGTAAGGTATCATTGAACTCAGCAGAGAGTTCCTTCTTCATTGGTGATGGTTTAACCCGCCCCCTATGCTTTGGCCACGCCCCCTTTCACAAATAATGAACTGTACGACATTGAGTCTTGTGTGAGGTATCGTTGAACTCGTCAGGGAGTTCCCGTTTCATTGGCGAAAATTTTCAACGTCTGATTGCCGCGCAGATGCACGGTCACAAGGAGCGGCGTTCGCCGGTAACCCCGACGCGCGCAGAGAAGCGAGGGCCCGTCCATCGCTGCTTGCAGCTTTAATTATTATTATTCCTCTTTCTTCCGCGCAATGAATTGCCTTTTTGAGGGGCTTAACATATTCAAAAACTCACCAAATTTGGCGGTCGCGTCAAGTCTGGTGAAAAATTACGTATTTTAAGGGATTTGGGAATAGGCGCACAAAAATGGCTCGCTAGCGCCCCCTACAAAGTTAAAAAAATTGAGCCCCTGCAGTACGTTTATCGTAGACTCACGAAAGTTGGTACACATATGTAGGATGTCAGGACGTACACAAAACGTCATTGGAGCCATACCTGAAACCCAACAGGAAGTCCGCCATTTTGAATTGAATGTTCGAAATTAGTGTGATTTTGGCCATTTCCACATGTCGTACTTTAACGAACTCCTCCTAGAGATTTCATCCGATCAACTTCAAATTTGGTCTGTGCCATCTTAAGACATGATAGATGAAAAGTTGTAAAAAGAAAAACTTTTGATCATAGGGCATGGCCGTGGCGGGGCGGCCATTTTGTGCATTTCGCCATCAAAACAGGAAGTTGGTGTAACTCAAGTGTCCATTGTCCAATTGGCTCGAAACTTTTCACGATTCATAATAGTCCCACCATGAGGACATATAACGTCCGATATTTACTCAAAGTCATAGCGCCCCCTAGTGGCAGCAGGAAGTAGGCCTAAAAGTCAAGGTGCTATACTTTAACGAACTCCTCCTAGAGATTTCATCCGATGGACTTCAAATTTGGTCTGTACCATCACAACACGTTTCCAATGAAAAGTTGTTAAAAGAAAAACGTTTCGTCAGACGGCGTGGGCGTGGCGTGGCGGCCATTTTGAGCATCCTTCGATGAACAAAGAAGTTGTTGTAACTTTAGTGTACGTTGTCATATCTGCCCGAAACTTCTCACGTTTAACAAGGGTCCAGGCCTGAGGACACCTACAGGCCAAAATTGACATTTCGTCATAGCGCCCCCCGCTGGCAACACGAAATCTGCCTTATATGACAAACATCATCCGATTTACATGAAACTTATAATGTGTGGTCTATATGTGATACTGAGCCGCCCCATATACTTTAACCACGCCCACTTACTCAGGCCACGCCCCCTTTCGTAATATTTGAACTGTTTAAGGTACACCCTTGTGTGAGGTATCATTGAACTCAGCAGAGAGTTCCTTCTTCATTGGTGATTGTTTGGTCCGCCCCCTATCATTAAGCCACGCCCCCTTTCATAACTGGTGACCCATTTAAGGTACACTATTGTGTAAGGTATCATTGAACTCAGCAGAGAGTTCCTTCTTCATTGGTGATGGTTTAACCCGCCCCCTATGCTTTGGCCACGCCCCCTTTCACAAATAATGAACTGTACGACATTGAGTCTTGTGTGAGGTATCGTTGAACTCGTCAGGGAGTTCCCTTTTCATTGGCGACGATTTGCAACGTCTGAGTGCCGCGCAGATGCACGGTCGCAAGGAGCGGCGTCCGCCACTAACCCCGACGCGCTCAGAGGAGCGAGGGCCCGTCCATCGCTGCTTGCAGCTTTAATTATTATTATTATTATTCTTTCTTTCTTTCTTTCTTCCGCGCAATGAATTGCCTTTTTGGGGGGCTTAACATATTCAAAAACTCACCAAATTTGGCGGTCGCGTCAAGTCTGGTGAAAAATTACGTATTTTAAGGGTTTCGGGAATAGTCGCACAAAAATGGGTCGCTAGCGCCCCCTACAAAGTAAAAAAAATTGAGCCCCTGCAGTGTGTTTAACGTAGACTCACGAAACTTGGTACACCTATGTATCATGTCAAGACGTACAGAAAGCGTCATTAGAGCCATACGCTAAACCCAACAGGAAGTCCGCCATTTTGAATTGAAAGTTCGAAATTAGTGCGATTTTGGCCATTTCCACATGTCATACTTTAACGAACTCCTCCTAGAGATTTCATCCGATCAACTTCAGATTTGGTCTGTGCCATCTTAAGACATGATAGATGAAAAGTTGTAAAAAGAAAAACTTTTGATCATAGGGCATGGTCGTGGCGGGGCGGCCATTTTGTGCGTTTCGCCATCGAAACAGGAAGTTGGTGTAACTCAAGTGTCCATTGTCCAATTGGCTCGAAACTTTTCAAGATTCATAAGAGTCTAACCCTGAGGACATATACGGGCCGATATTTACTCAATGTCATAGCGCCCCCTAGTGGCAGCAGGAAGTAGGCCTAAAAGTCAAGGTGCTATACTTTAACGAACTCCTCCTAGAGATTTCATCCGATGGACTTCAAAATTGGTCTGTACCATCACAACACCTTTCCGATGAAAAGTTGTTAAAAGAAAAACTTTTCGTCAGACGGCGTGGGCGTGGCGTGGCGGCCATTTTGAGCATCCTTCGATGAACAAAGAAGTTGTTGTAACTTTAGTGTATGTTGTCATATCTGCCCGAAACTTCTCACGTTTAACAAGGGTCCAGGCCTGAGGACACCTACATGCCAAAATTGACATTTCATCATAGCGCCCCCCGCTGGCAACACGAAATCTGCCTTATATGACAAACATCATCCGATTTACATGAAACTTATAATGTGTGGTCTATATGTGATACTGAGCAGCCCCATATACTTTAACCACGCCCACTTACTCAGACCACGCCCCCTTTCGTAATATTTGAACTGTTTAAGGTACACCCTTGTGTGAGGTATCATTGAACTCAGCAGAGAGTTCCTTCTTCATTGGTGATGGTTTGGCCCGCCCCTATGCTTAAGCCACGCCCCCTTTCATAACTGGTGACCCATTTAAGGTACACTATTGTGTAAGGTATCATTGAACTCAGCAGAGAGTTCCTTCTTCATTGGAGATGGTTTGACCCGCCCCCTATGCTTTGGTCACGCCCCCTTTCACAAATAATGAACTGTACGACATTGAGTCTTGAGTGAGGTATCGTTGAACTCGTCAGGGAGTTCCCTTTTCACTGGCGACCATTTGCAACATCTGAGTGCCGCGCAGATGCACGGTCGCAAGGAGCGGCGTCCGCCACTAACCCCGACGCGCGCAGAGGAGCGAGGGCCCGTCCATCGCTGCTTGCAGCTTTAATTTAAATTGTATTCGCTCAATCTATAAATTTGCCCATGGAGCTAGTGTCTGCATGTTTGAGTACTTAGTATATTTATTAGTATTCAGTATATCCTCAGTGACTTTTGTCCTGCCTGTAGGGCATCCGCTGTACCTGTGCGGCTGATCTTGTCCACTTCCTCCCTGCAAACCTCCTCCATGCGGCTGCGGAGGTGGCACAGCGCTCCCCAGGCGCCGCTGAATCCCTCTGTGGGCAGGCTGAGGGCTCGAGAGTGCAGATTGGAGGAAAGAGGGACACATAGCAGGGGCGCCACCTGGGCCAATACAGAGAGAGAGAGAGAGAGAGAGAGAGAGAGAGAGAAACATTCAAAAGATCAATATTTAGAACATTTGAGAAATAAAAACTAAAACACAAAGTAGACTAAATAGACTAAACAGAGAATATAAACTGTGTGAGTATCTGCACACTGTCAGAGACACGAGGACAGGGATGGAACCAGTAGAGACAGGACGACTCAGACAGACATGGTGGCCCAGAGAGGAGCGTATATGTGCTCACTGCTCAACAGGGGAGGTAGAAAAAAAGATGCACTTCCAATTTTTTGAATTGAGAAAGAGAGAGTGACAAATACAGCCTGACTTAGCATCCACAGCCCTGCCTTCCTCCTTCCTTAATTCCTTGTACAATTGAATTTGAAAATCGCACTTAAGTGGCCGCGGTCTTTTTCCACTGGTCACTGCTGACTCATTCTCCGCTCACATCCATTCATCCTCCTCCATCCTTCATCTACACAGGCTAATCTCTCTGAGCAGTACGCACTCTGGTGACTTCTTATGGCCTCCAGGATGCATTAGATGTAATGGGTGAATACCAAATACCATTAGCTTCCAGGGGCGGGCATTTGAAATTGGCAATAGCTATAAATGCTGCGATGCTGTACATTGGTGATGTGTTGTTCTAATGTCTATGTGGTAGCATCTGTCCCTATCAAATAAACATGAAATGAAAAAGAAATGCAAGACTTGGTAATGTGCAGTGGTGGAAGAAATACTCAGATCCCTTTTAAGATCCGTACTAAGATCCTTTACTTTTGGTGAAACATTGGCTCATTTGATCAGTTATTAAACTCAAACCATCTGAGAAGTTTGGATAGGAAATGTCTCTTTGGTGGACTCAGACATCTGAAACGTGACGAGGGGTCCCAACCATAGACCGTATATAAAGATGGACGGCTTGACAGCTTCACAAAAGGGAAGCCAAGACATCTTGATCACCCCCTGGTGGCTGGCAGCAGTAAACTAGCACCTGTGATTGACTCACTACTGTGCAGACATGGTTACGAAATTACAAGATGCCATTGCCCAGGATATTTTGGCTTCACTTTTCAACAATGGGAGGAAATGGAGACACATCTTTATATATAGTCTATGGTCCCAACTAGAACAAGAAGAATATGTCCCTCTGAAATGTAGCAAAGTTGAAGTATCAAGTGTAAAAACCAGCCAGATTTCTCCTGTAAGTACAGTACTTGAGTACATGTACGAAGATCCTTTTCATTGCTACTAAAGTTGCATTTGTCTTTGGGAGAGCAAACCTCTGTGCTCCTAGTATGATGTAGCTTTATCCATTTAGACATGCAGCTTTTATTCATCCATTTCCCCTCCATCCTCCCTTCTTTTTTTGTCACTCTAAAGTTCTCACTTGTCCGTGGGTTTGTACGCTCTCTTTTGTCCCAGTGCATATCCTCCCTGTTTCTCCCCCTCACCTGTAGGAAATGGGCATTGTCCTCGGTTTGCAGAAGCTGACTGATCTCCTTGTCTCTCCTCCTCAGCTCCTCCAGATCTTTCTCCAGCACCTCTACGTCTCGTTCAGCCCTCCCAACCACCACTCGCTCCCTTGCCTCCAGCCTCGCTCGAACCTGAACGGCACACAAGTACAGCATGGATGCACGACTCAAACCGTTCTGTTGCTAATCTTTTTGCTTCTGTGCTGTGTCTTGTTTTGTGTTAAGTTCTGCATTGCTCTCTTTTTTGTTTCTTTGTAATTTAAAGCTTTAGTGCGTAACTTTTTGATATTAATCAACGTCTGTTACATTCAAGTCATTGCCAAATGAGTTGCTATAAAGCTAATTAATACTATCAGCTCGACACAACTCTCTCTTGTAGGATAAAATGTCATGTAGCCTAAATGAGAGACTTTTTGGTGGTAGGGTGAGTGGAGTCTTGAAGGAGCTACTCATCCATATACATATGTTGTCTGCTTGCAATATCATTTTACTAAAGATATATTATAGTTTAACGAATCCTGAGTATTCATTTCCTGGTCTGCCATTCAACGAACAAAAAGGGTAAAGCTTGAGAAGTGACCGAAGGGGTCAAAAGACTCTGGACTCTTGAGCCAGGGTAAAATTGGTCAAACCTAGTGCTGGGCGGTATACCGGTTCATACCGAAAACCGGTGTATATTTTCGTCACGATGTTCATTTTTAATATACCGCCATACCGGTGTGTTTAATAACACAACGTCCGGAACGAACATTACGCTGCGCCGTGCGACACTGTTTTAGACGGACCCTTTAAAATGCTGCACTTCTAAGCAGCGACGGTAAACAGCAGTGCACCAGAGGGACGTCACACGGAAGATGGATGCTGCAGAAGTAATGACACAGACGAACTTGTGCCAAAAAAAGGAGCCGCCGGGTCTGTTGTTTGGAGGTTTTTTGGTTTCCAAAAATCCGACGTTGACCAAACAACTGTTTTATGCAAGTGCTGTCGGGCTAAAATAGTTGCAAAAGGCGGCAACACGAGCAATTTGCTCCACCACCTCAGCTGCAGACACGTCTTGGAATATCAAGAATGTATGAAATTGAAGTCAGCAGGCTCAGCGCCCTCCACATCAGCAGGTAACACGGGGAAAGCAAAAGAAAAGTCGAGCCAAATGTCACTTAAAGACGCGTTTGCTAGAGGGACTCGCTATGACAGAAAAAGCGGTAGTTCCTCTAGAATTCCTCTCTCAACGAGTAGAAAATGCATTGAACATCTGAATAAGCATGAAAAAAAACCCCGTCAAAAACCGGAAAACCGGCATAATTTTGAAAAAAAACGTGATATGAATTTTTGGTCATACCGCCCAGCACTAGTCAAACCCTTTTCTACACTCTGTATTTCTCAGTATAGCTGTGTTCAGAAGATTGTGTCGTCTGGGACTTTCGCGTGCAGAGAATCCCTGGCATTATAACTACCACTTTAGTCTTGCATTCCCAGACCTTCCTCCACAGTGCTGCACAGGAGGGTCTCGCTAGTCCACACAGCATTCTGGGATGGGAGAAAAATGTGCTCTGGTTTATTGGCATTTTTTTAACCAATCACAATGGTCTTGGGCGGTGCTAAATGCTTCACGGAGCCACGGTGGCTCTGCAAAGTGTTCTTTGGTGAAACGTGTACGTTCAAAGGTTGTTTTAGTCGTGCAACAGAAAACTCAGATTGGACAGATAGTCTAGCTAGCTGTCTGGATTTACCCTGCAGAGATCTGAGGACCAGTTAACCAGAGTCCTCAGAAATCCACCGGAGTTCAGAATGCCAACACAAAGAAAGCGGAAAGTGACGGACATCCGGCTGAAAATTAGGGACATTCGGGGGAATTTTGGTGCAGCACCTGAACCATCCTGGAAATGTCACCGATATAGACTACTACCACTCCAACTGCTACATCTATTAGCATCATTACAACCGGTACTTCTAGCACCTGCTCCTCACCTCTGCCTTGGTTTTCTCCAGGCGGAGTGCCATGTCTGCAAACAGAGCATCACTGTCCTCCAAAACAGCCGACACTGACAGCTGACACACACACACACACACACACACACACACACACACACACACACACACACACACACACACACACACACACACACACACACACACACACACACACACACACACACACACAAAGAAAAAGCTCCAACCAATAAAGCACAGGTGAATACACGGATACTTCTTGGCTATATGTCATCAATGATATCTCATAATTTTACAGTTTAGAAAGACATGTTACGTACCGTTTCAACCAACAGGAATCAGAGAATTATTAAAGTTGTCATTTTGCTGCAATTTGTGTTTTCTCTCCTATCTTCTACATTTACAACTTCTAACCAACTTTACATGAACTAAGAAAAGCAGGCCTGTTTTTAGATTGTGACAATATTTTTTTTTAAATCCAATATGGTTTATTTATCCTAAGACGCAGGAGGATGTTATCAGCCCAAAAAGCTATACGTAATCTCTCTATTCAGTTTCAGACAGCTACAGTATTGTTTTGCACATAGGTACATGGACAAAACAAAACATTAAGTTTTCTGAGATTTTAAGCCCAACAATCATTTTTCACCAATCTTTGGTGCTATTGCGCTTTATTAATTGTCAGACTAAATATATCAAGGGCCTGAAGTGTGCTGCCAAATTCTAATTCTAGTAATGTAATGTAATGTATACTTTATTAATCCCGCAAGGGGGAATTCCAATGTTTTCACTCTGTTGTTATTACACACATTACACACAGGCCTGAATTACACAGACATGCTCAGTACCTACTGTATAGATGCAATAATGGAGAGATGTCAGAGTGAGGGAGCTGCCCCAAGCAGTTGGAGGTTCGGTGCCTTGCTCAAGAGCACCTTGGCAGTGCCCAGGAGGTGAACTGGCACTTCTCCAGCTACCAGTCCACCACCATACTGAGCTACTGCCACCCTCTTACTGACACAAATTAAACCACGGAGCCCCTTTTGATAATATTTTTTCCCAGGGTCCCTCATTTGATATGATTTTTGCTTTTCGATGATATATTTCAGGAAAAGTTTATGGAACCCATGACCAAAATAGTCATACATTTTGTTATTGTGTTACTTATGGATAAAATTATAGTGAAAACTAAATATTTCCCTTTTTGCTGGGGAGCCCCTGGAACCCCCTCAAGGACCCCTGGGGGTCCCTGGACCTCACTTTGAAAACCACTGATTTAAACTACCCTGGGACAATGTAACTCTCTACTGATTATATTTTAAGTACAGAGTTGTTAAAAATACTGAAAGCACAAACAAAAATGTTTAAAGTTTAACTTAACAGTTAACAGATTTAGTTTGAAGCATGGCAAAAGGTGCTGCATGTCATAAAATAAAAATAGATGCTATTAAACATTTCAATTATTGTTTATTATGGGGTTTATGTGATCTACTACCATTATTTATTAATTTTGCTGTTGTTTGATTGGATTTTGATTTTCGTCTACTGTAAGTGGCCTAACAGTGTGCAATGCACTTTTATACAATGTATTCACCACTTATGGGACAATGTAACTCTACAGAAAACAAAACAAACAAAATAAAGCATAAAGGTCTCAGTGCACATTTCATGTTGTTGTGTTCACAAATGAACCCCGACCATCTGACCAGTAGACAAAATAACAAACCAACATCTGATAAAAAGCTAATTTCCGTCTGATGTTTTAGTGAGCTAATACAGTGGTTTTCCAAGAAGCTAGAGCAGCCACGAGCAGGATGGATGGAGATGAGACTCAGGGGAAGGGAGAAGAAAAGACTCTTCCTGAAAGACTAAAAGAAACTGGAACTTAAATAAGCTTTGCAGTGGAAACTAACACAGCAGCTGCTGTAAGGCTGTGAGTGTTTGTGTGTGTGTGAGAGAGAGAGATAGAAAGAGGCGAGTGTGTGAGCCCAATATTTTGCCCGGGCAGCTGTGAAAATGCCAAGCCAAATCTATTTATATAACCCTTTATCTTATGTGCTTTACATAGCACATGCTATATAGTACTGTATTGTATCATGATAAGGCTGCATGACCGGCATGAATTACTTTGCTCAATGTCAAGATCACAATTATTAATCCATCCCTGGGAGAAAAATACTTGTATTGCAGTGGGAGAGAAAAACAGTTGCAAACTATACTTAAAGTGCTCATATTATGCTCAGGTTCATAACTGTATTTAGAGGTTATATCATATAGAGGTTTTTGGAAGCTTGTGTGTCACCTTGAGGGAATCCAGGCTTTGTTGAAACTCCTCCAACTTTCTCTCTCCACTCTGTGTCCTTTCTTGAATCATCCTCTGAGATCCCTGGAGCTGGAGCTGACACACACAAAGACAGTTAAAGGACAACATTCAGGTGTTTGTACACTTTTGAGACAACAAGGTCTCTCCCGTCTTCTGGCACACCTGTCAGTGTGCAAATACACCTCCTCCAGTACGCTTTCATAGACAATGGCAAAGTTTGGACCATTAAACCCACACTGCCCAGTCGCTACATGTAAACTATATAGGGCTTGTAAACAAAAGTCAAGTTGACGTAGTTTAGCATGATGAACTTTATTTTAACTGGCTCAAAACATATCAAGAAAAAGCTGAATATGAGTCAGCTCAGACTGCATTTTACCATCACATTGTTTGATCAACATTTATCATTCAATCTTCTAACACTTTCTATTTCGACATAATGCCTGGGAGAACTGTTTGTTTCTGGTTGTCAGTTAATGACAGAAATGTGATTTGTTTTAAATTAAATTTGATTAAAGTCCTTTATTGGCCGTGTAAGTTTCTTAAAGCAATTTAGTTTGGGTTGACTTGACTCACATGAATCAACACAATAAGCAATACACAACATCAGGTTTGTTGGGGGCGGATGTGGCTCAGTGGTAGAGTGTTCGCCTGCCTTGGGCAAGACTGAACCCCAAGTTACCTGCTGATGAGCAAGTGGCGCCTTGTACGGCAGACGCGGCCTCAGCGTGTGAATGTGTGTGTGAATGGTTCCTGTACTATGTAAAGTGCTTTGAGTAGTTGTTAAAACTGGAAAAAGCGCTATATAAATGCAGTACATTTACATTTAACACATATCTGTATGGGTTCCACAGAGAAAGCATGTGAGAATATCTGGTTTTAAGTGTTTTATTCTAGTATCTGGTAATCCTTTAAAAGATGTAGGAGATTTTGTCACTTGAGAATTTGGAAAACTCTTGGATCAAATTCATCTGTGCGTCCCTGACATTAGAATACACATAATTTGAGGATCAGATTATGGAGCCCTCCTCCAGTAGAGAGACTTTGAAAACTGATAGTGTCAAGTCTGAGAGCCCAAAAATTTGTAATCTATTATGAAACCTCAAGTGTGTCTCTGTACCTGTCTCCTGGCTCTCTGGGCGTCTACATTGTGCACTTCCTCCTGGTCTGCCTCACACAGCAAGCAGTCCCCGTCCCACTCCACCGGGGCCTCCGCCTCAGTGCCGCTCCCCGCGGGCTCCAGACCCAGGCGGTGCTGGGCGCACAACCGCTCCGCCAAGCACTCCACCGCGGCCACCAGCTTGTGCCGCCGCAGCGTGCCAACCTCCCGGTGCGGCAGAACGTGGAGCTCGCAGAAAGACGCCAGGCAAACCAGACACGACTTAGCTGCCCTCAGCTTGCTCTCCACCGGGCAGAAGTCGCACGGTACTTCCCCGACTCCCTCCAGGTAAAGCTCCGGCTCCATAACCATTTCACTCAGCTTGAGTTTGTCGACGACTTCGGCTAGCACCGTGTTCCTCCGGAGCACCGGCCGAGGGCTGAACGTCTCCCGGCACTGCGGGCAGCTGAACTGGCCCGAATCCGCCTGGTCCCAGTAGTTGTTGATGCACGACATGCAGTATGTGTGTCCGCAGGGGGTGGACACCGGGTTCTCCAGGAGGTCCAGGCAGACGGGACACCTGAACTGTCTCTCCGTCACCGAGATATTCGCCTGGGCCATCTCTGGCGATATCTCCTCTCACCTCGGGTGGTTTCTGAGCCGCCTGTTGACTCCGCTCGTGTTGAAGCTTTTCCTGGCTGGGGAGGGGTCACGATACCATGGGAATGATACAGCCATAGACAGTACATAGAAGGATACAGCCTCCAGCCCAAACGTCTCTGGCACTTCCGCAATGGCACCCAGCCTGTTATTGTGGTAATTCTGCCCTCGGTTATATCTGACAGACAAGAGAAGGCTTTAAAGGATCAACACATTTTCTCACAAATTATTTGTTCAGTGTTTCCATTTCTGCCTCCACCCCAGTTCAGTGGTGGTGAATGGAATTTTATTTATCACATTTTGAAATTTTAACAGCAATATGCCATATAGTCCTTTGTTATGAACTTTATAAGCATTTTTTATTTGATAAACTCTGCATATTGACAAGCATAATAGAAAAAGTATAATTTTTAAAACTGTGTCTGAACTTAGAATTTGATTTCAACCCGTTCTTATTTGAATTCATTTTTATTCAATGTATTTTTTTTTAATTTTTTTTTTTTTATAATTTTTGTTTAGATATTTAGCTTATTTATTCTTGGTTTTATTTTACATTGTGGGATTTTGTGTAACTGTTTTGATTTCTAATTGTTGTCTCCTTTGGCTGTTGATGACTAGGCTACATTTATGCTAATGTCACCATTTGTGATATGCTGTGGTGGAAAAATTAGAAAAATGATCCACACCAAAGTGCAGCTAAAGTTTCAGCGCCGGAGTCCAAGAAAAATGTCCTCAAGGGGACAATAAAGTAGAATTGGATTTAATTGAATGGATGAATTTATCACGAAAAGAGAGCTGAGCTAGAAGGCAAAGCTCTCGATCTACCGGTCAGTTTTCGTTCCTACCCTCACCTATGGTCATGAAGGCTGGGTCATGACCGAAAGAACGAGATCCAGGGTACAAGCGGTCGAAATGGGTTTCCTCAGGAGGGGGGCTGGCGTCTCCCTTAGAGATAGGGTGAGAAGCTCAGTCATCCGTGAGGAGCTCGGAGTAGAGACGCTGCTCCTTCACGTTGAAAGGAGCCAGTTGAGGTGGTTCGGGCATCTGGTAAGGATGCCCCCTGGGCGCCTCCCTAGGGAGGTGTTCCAGGCACGTCCAGCTGGGAGGAGACCTCGGGGAAGACCCAGGACTAGTGGAGGGATTACATCTCCAACCTGGCCTGGGAACGCCTCGGGATCCCCCAGTCAGAGCTGGTTAATGTGGCTCGGGAAAGGGAAGTTTGGGGTCACCTGCTGGAGCTGCTCCCCCCGCGACCCGACCACGGATAAGCGGACGACGATGGATGGATGGATGGATGGATGGATGAATTTATCAGCAAGAGATTTACGGTTTTAGCAACATGGAAGGGGGATAGACATACACTTTTTATGATGCATGTCTTCAAAATTGCTGACATGAGAATTAGAATTATATTTATTGCCAACGTAAGTTTTCACTTGCATGGAATTTGCCTTGGTGTGTTTGGTGCATAAAATAAACATAGTAGAAATGGAACAATAAACAATAAGGAGAGGCATAGGCCTATATGTTGCACTATATGCTACATTGAAATATGCTATAATTTTTCATACTGTGTTGTTGCTTATGATGCACTTATGTGGAGAGAACTTGTTTTCAAATTAAAGACTTAACCAGCTGTTTATAGAAAGTTGAAAGCAGCAGGGTGATACTGTGAGACTGCATACAGTTTGAGAATATGAAAGAGCTTATAGCGCCCTCTGCTGACCATTTCCCACAGCACCCATCACTTCTCTGCCATAAAGAATACAGTGAAACCTCCAGTGTTTTTCAAATGATTGTATGCATTAGTTCTCTTCTCCAAAATAACATGGATGGTTCCATGCAATGCTCTGCACAACTTAAATGAAGAATCAGTTCACTACTTTCATTGAATGTTGGGTGTTTTATTCAATCTTATAGCATTTGAAAAAAACAATTGGTTTAAAAAACGCACCCTGACTAAACTTCTACATACCTTCCTCTGATCTTAGTCAAAATAGTTCACAGTTTCAGCTTTTTAACTCAAACATTAGATATAATTTCATATAAATGAAGTTTATTGACCAATAGTTCCAGAAAAACAGTGTAAAACGAATAAGTTGGTGTTAGTGGTGAAAAAAAAGCACAGAAAAGGGTTGATTTTGGACCCTGGAGGACAACAAGTCGACAGGGTTAAGAGGGGGGCTTTCAGGTACTTACAGCTATGTTCTGTGCCAACACACACACACACACACACACACACACACACACACACACACACACACACACACACACACACACACACACACACACACACACACACACTTTACCTGGCTGTGGAGTGGTTTCCTCTGGTGGGTTTAGTTCGTCAGTGGGAGCCAGGATTAGTGCTCCATGTCACCTTAAATGCACCAATACTTTTACAAAATGATTTGTAGGACACAAAACGAAGCGAGTAACAACACTACAAATAGGATCCCTGGAATTGTTGAAATGACCTGCATCACGCTTACAGTAAATAAAAATGAAAAATAATGATCATCAAAAGACACATCTTTTCATGTAAATTTTGTCCAGTTTTTAATATAGAAGTCAAATCAGTGCTTAGTGGGGCCGTGGGTTGTATAAGTTTATGTTTAGTTTGGCTGACGTGAAAATGCAGTAAAATATCCTGCAGGCCTCACTTGTCTGTAATGTTTCTCCAATTCCAGTTCTTGAGTGCAGTCCAAGTCTCTGTCTGACTCAGAGCTTAGAGCAGGCGGACAGACAAAGCCCTGAAAGGGGGTCTGGTCCCTTGACTCCCCTGGCCCTTTTGTTCAAAGTGGGGCTGTGATGTACTCACTGTTTTAGAAAGAGCCCTTTTCAGCTAGGCCGTAAGGCGATCCTGGGCCTTTCCTAGCTAGGGTGTGCCTCGGGCATCTCTGGTTTACCTGCGGGAACAGGATGGGTGGGGTAGAGTGGGCTGGTCCTCGCTGGACCAGGTAGTAGTGAGGGTGGAGAAGAGGAAAGCAGCTGGTCAGTGGAAGAGGGAGAGAGAGACCTAGAGAAAGGGAGGGATAGAGGGATGGATGTAAGGCGAGAACGCTGAGAAAGGACCAATAAACAAAGGTGGTGATGAGGGTCTGAGGTGAATTAATTGTATCAAGCTCTTTCTCTCTTTGGTGGTAGTCTCCAGAGACAGCAGCACAGAGAACAGCAGACAATGGACACAGTATTAAACTATAGACCAGCTTAGAGAGACCTGCAGCTCTTAAAGAGGCAACCTGCTGGTTAACATGTACATTTAATGGGTCCTCTCTGAAACATTTACATGTAATGTTTCTTCAGTTCTACGCTGAACAAATGGAGATGAAATGACATTGTGTCTATATGTTCCCACGGCAGATATCATTTCATTTAATCGCAAATATTGTTTTAAAGCTCTCTTCAACATCAACACTTAACATTGGATTAGATTAGATATGTAGATATGCAGACATTCAACAGTCATACAGGGAGAGATAGCAGCTGCAGCACAAGCAAACCAGAATGCAGTGGAGTAATGCAGCATGCGTCTTTGCAGATGTGAAATACATCCATGAGCTGTCCTTCAGCATCATCCTCAGGCCAAAAATGCAAAATTTGAACATAAGCTATTGACATTGAATTTGTTGAACACATTCTTGATTCCCAGGGGATAAACCCTCATTTTAATGACCACTTGGACTTTTTGTTGGTCTGCCTAAGGTGAAGCAGCCAGCCAAGCAAAGTTGCAGTTTTTGCTCACCATTAGGACTCGCTCAAGGACACTAAACAGTTGCCAATCCTAATCCATCAGATAGTCATTTTTCCTTTTTCTTGTTGCATCTTTATCATTAATCATGTTGTGTCATCTACAAAAATGGCTTTCTTTTAATGTATCCTGATTTTTCTTTATCATTCATACTTAAAAATAATTCACAGTAACTCAGCTTCAATAACTCACACAAAGGGGATTCATGAGCATAAATAATGTAGATCATTTCTTTCACATCCAAAAATATACTCATCATCACTACATCAGACTGGCCTTGTGGGTTTGGATCCTGACACACAGTTCCCTTTCAAAATAAGATGGCCATTTTTAGAAAAAGCCTGTTTGCTGACATGATGCTTATTGCCAGTAAACCTACCATTAACATTATGAGTCATCCTTGGGCTTTTGCTTTAACAACAGTTAAGTTTTTGAGGATATTATCAGTGTAAAATGAAAAACTTTAATGATCCCCAAAACAAAGAAGTGTATACTTGTGTTTTGGAATCAAACCCTCTATTTGCCAAAAGCTCATTTATTTAGCAGGTTTGCAGTGTTTCTGTGTACAGCTGAAGGTCTCAGCGAGCGGTGTAACAGTAACTGTGAGCGCTGAGGAGGAAGGAAGAAGGCGGAGTGTGTTTTGCTGTGGTTTTCTGTTTCTGGTTGAGTGAACAGATGACACCAGGCTCAGTGGTGTGTGATAAGTTGTCTGGTGTATTAGTTTGTGATGAATTCTCATTTGGTGATTTTTTGTCAGCTCTCCATATTTATTAGTGGTTTCCAGCCTGGGGATCAGGACCCCTGATAGACCCCTGATAGAGGTCGACAGAAAAGGGTTTACGAGATGATAGCAATAACATTTTCAATTCTCTTATACAGAAGTTGTTTTTTCTGACTTTTCTAACATATACTAAAATACTTTTCTCTTTTTGTGGTTCTTCTGAGTTGCATCTCTTCAGGATTCTTAGAAAATATTAAAAAATAAATAAACAATTCAAAAGGGGGATATCACTCTTTGGTTAAACACAACTTATTGAAGTATGCAACCTCTGTAGTCATTGTAAGTATTGCTTGTGAAGAGTTTGGAGCCAGTGCAATATACTGCATTTAGGTGGTTTCAAATGTGTGTTGTGAGTCAGCGAAAACAACAAATTCCTTCTTCAAATATAGACTACTATTTACTCATATTTCCATGTGAATTTTTTAATTTAGTACTCTCAAATATAAGGGCAGCTTATAACCGGAAGTATACTATCATTTTCAATGTTGTAGTTTATTTTGAAATCTAAGCCAGGAAGTCTCATCATTTGATAGTGTAGCTTGACACTGGTGACAATGGGTGGGCAGAGCTGCGAGTGTGACAAAAGTCAAATACATCCGAGTGACAGCGGCGTTTACATAGAAAATGAGAGGAAACCTGTCTTTTTGCCATGCTGCTGTAGCCTCTTTAAAACTAAATACTAAAAAGTGATTATTAAATTATTCTGGTAAACCCTCTCCAGTCCAAGTCTCCTACAGTTATGCAAATTGATTAATGAGGAACACCGATGACAAAGTTTGAAGAAGGAAGACGGAGAGGTGATGGAGGAACCACCACGAAATTAGACCAAAACAAATGAACATCATTTTATATGAGGGGACCAAGAACATGCTTTTCACGCTTTATGTAATGTAAATACTGTAACTTATTTCTATCATGAAGAAGAAATGGATACGTCGGAGGTTGCCTGTTTTGATTCTCACCATCTTCATCATACTCTACGTGGACTTTCAATTACGCAGCAGCAGCCCTCCCAAACTCAGCGTGGCTCACCATCCGTCACCATTTGTGATTCTGCGCCCCATCCATCGGGCTCCATCCCCGGCCACGGACGAACAGAACCCGTCTAGCAACAGCAGCACCAGCAGCAGCGGGAACGGAGGACACCCAGCCTCCGGAGATGCACATGTCACCCAGCCGAAACTGAAGCTGGAGGACATCTTCGTCGCTGTGAAGACCACGGGGAGGTTCCACAAGACGCGTCTTGCGCTCCTGTTGGAGACGTGGATCTCCAGAACCAAAGCGCATGTGAGTGTCTGTTGTGTCCGTGCTGTTGTGGGCTGCTCTGAAAAGTCTTGCATTAAGACACTCAGCTGCTGCTGCTGTCACCCAAAGCCACCTGCACCAAAGTTATGATATATATATATATATATATATATATATATATATATATATATATATATATATATATATATATATATATACTACATTTAAGAGAACAGACTGTTTTGGCTAGATGTTGAACCAGAGATTTAGGATGAAACTCTCGAACGTGTTTAAAGTCATTATATTATAGGCTACATTTATTGAATAAAAAAAATCTAAACATCTGAGACATAATTTGGCCTAAAAGAAGTCATGTGCTGAATGCTTTCAATTCATCATAAGGACTTTATGATGAAATGAAAGCATTCACTTCCTTCCTGCTTTGAAACTGCAGGTCTGATGATTGACGTGCCTGATTAAAGGCTAGTTGGTCAATTATACTGCCAAGTGATGTAAAGAGTGTAAACAACATACATATGAATATGAATACCAATTTGCAAAAAAGCACAATTTCAACCAGTTTTCTTACTTGCACCTGTAACATTTACGGCTTGCAGAGATGTAGAAACTCAAAATATAACGCTCATCACTGTTTAAGGGTTTAGATTAGTTTAAAGGCTCCAGGGAAGGTGACATTAGGTATTATATTTTTGTGTGTGAAATGACAAGAGTGAGCTTTTGAGGCTCAGTCAGGAAGTAACAAACCTATTAGAAAGCAGTGGCCCATTTTACACCCCATCTTCTCTTTCAGTTTAGCTGATTTTCACACACACACACACACACACACACACACACACACACACACACACACACACACACACACACACACACACACACACACACACACACACACACACACACACACACACACACCGCTTTACCAGGAACATTTCTTTATGTCACAGTGAAAGACCGCTTTGTAACAAAGCACTTTGGAAATGTCTTTCAAAGGAATACACTTTTCATATGATTCAATGTTGCGTTTCACGGAACAAAGTAATACAGATGAGAAGTGATCTTGAAAGGAAGTGTAGCTTGTAGCTTCTTGTTTTCTGTCTTTGCAGTTACTTGTGCTGCTATAAATAAGAGGCATATTTTAAAAGTGAAAGAGGAACATACTAGTGTATTCCTCTTTCTCACTACAAAGACAAAACACAGTTTACTTCATTGTTTTATCTTTGCTTAGCAAATTCATGTATTTGAGAATACTTAATCCACACAAAAAACAGACCCACTATATATATATATACATACATACATACATATATATATATATATATATATATATATATATATATATACAGTATATATGTATGTATATATATATATATATATATATATATATATATATATATATATAGCGTACCCATGAACACACAAAGATGCAAACTACAGACGCAGCAATACAAGCACAACACACACACACACACACACACACACAGGAAGCTGTGCAGGCTGGATGTCTGGGCCGAGGGGAAGCAGCCACTGTTGCAACTCTGTTAACAATACTGTAACGGAAGCTGGTCATAGAACAGGAAGTGGGGAGGCAGAAAAGAATGAACCTCATTTTACACACACACACACACACACACACACACACACACACACACACACACACACACACACACACACACACACACACACACACACACACACACACACACACACACACACACACACACACACACACACACACACACTCTCTCTCTCTCTTGGTCCACTTTACAGGGTGAAGAGTCATTCCTAACCAGCTCAGCAAATAGCTAATCTGCTACCAGCCTGAAACAGGAGCATTGCGACAGATACTGTCTCCTAACAATGACTTCTTTGGTCCCTAAAATGATCTAGGGTCCCTGTCACACTCTGGGTCCCCTGAATCATTTTTACAGCGCCCAGGTCAGAAGTAATCTCATCGTTGCATGCACTTAGGTTTTAATGGCTAAGTACGATCATCTGAGGAAAGGTAGTCTCACATTGCCAGACCCTCCTCCACAGCGCTGCAAAGGAGGGTCTGGCTAGTCCACCCAGCATTCCGGGATGGGAGAAAAAAGGGATCTGATTTATTGGCATTTCTTTAAACCAATCACAATCGTCTTGGGTGGTGCTAAGCCCCGGACAGAGCCGCGGTGCCTCTGCAAAATAGCCTCGGGAAGGAACTTGTTTTGGTGGAACGTGTACATTCAAATGTGTACATTCAAAAGTTGTTTTAGTCGTGCAACAGAAAACTCAGATTGGACAGATAGTCTAGCTAGCTGTCTGGATTTACCCTGCAGAGATCTGAGGAGCAGTTAACCATAGTCCTCATAAATAGACTGGTGTTTAAAATGCCAACACAAATAAAGGTGAAGGTGAGGGACACCTGGCGGAATTTCCAGCGGCACCTAAACAATCCCAGAAATGAAACGTCGTCAATACAGACTAGGGGAAAGGTAATAGCCATGCTAGCAGTTCTGTGAGGCACAGTTGTGCTGTCAGCTAAATGCTTATGTCAGCATGCTAACATGCTTTCATTTGCAACGCTGACATCATGTCGCGATGATGTTTAGCACGTGTAATGTTTAGCGTGTTTGCAGTGTTTAGCACAAAACATGAAGTACAGCAGAGGCAGATTTTTTTCTGATTGCTAAACAACAGTGGTCACAACTGAATCCACATGTCCAAAACTCTAACCACAGTCTGCACTACCAACAGTCACCTGAGCTAAACAATTCACATCACCTGCAAAACATTCCAAACAACACAACTCTTCACACATCTCAAAGCAGGCTCAGTGCAGCCAAACACTGTGAACAATCCTGATGGAGACCACAAACCGTCACAAAGAACACACAGAGTAAAAACACAACCATCAAACACCAATACAGAAATTAGAAACTTTTAATCTTTACAGTTTGAATAATTTTAGTGACTTCAAACACATTAATATTGTAGTTCAGTATCAGCTGTGGTGGATTGAAGAAACTCTGTGGCTGCCTTCCAAAAACCTTTAGGACATTTTCATCAGCCACAACCATATTGTATTGTAATTTCTCTGGCTGTTGGTATCCAGTGTTATTTATCTAGTAGCTGTGTTGTCTAATGAAATGTTGTTAGATGTTAATATTGAAGAGTTGCAGTGTTTCATCAAGAGTAAAAAGGCTTGTGTCAACACGTTAGTTTAAAGTGTGAAGTGTTGGTAAGGGAGTTTAGAGTGAAGCCCTCAGTTATCAGTCTATGTAACTGCATTTCATTTTCCATCTAGTGTCACAAAATTGCGACCAATAAGATCCTGTACCCAAATGAGATCCCCAGCCCACTGAACCGCAACATTACATTACATTACATTACATTACATGTCATTTAGCTGACGCTTTTATCCAAAGCGACTTACAATTAAGTGCTTTCAACTGTGAAGGTACAAACTCCAGACAACAAGTAGTAAGTGCAAGTACATTAGCTTTAAATAAGTAAAGCTACAAAGAGACATATGAAAGTGCAAGTACATAGCTTTAAATAAGTAAAGCTACAAAGACATGGAAGTGCCAGTAGATCGCTTAAAGTAAGTAATGCTACAAAGAGACATATGAAAGTGCAAGTACATAGCTTAAAATAAGTAAAGCTACCAAGAGACATGGAAGCGCAGGTTCAATTTTTTATTTTTTTTTATTTTTTTTATTTAAATCTATCCGAGGTGTAGTCTGAAGAGATGTGTTTTTAGCCTTCGGCGGAATGTGTGTAGGCTTTCGGCCATCCTGATGTCGGTGGGGAGCTCATTCCACCATTTGGGAGCCAGGACAGTGAACAGTCGGGATTTCGTTGAGTGATTAGTTCTCCTTTGCTGTTGAGGAGCAGCAAGCAGTTTGGCTGATGCAGAGCGAAGTGGGCGGGTTGGGGTATATGGTTTGACCATGTCCTGGATGTAAACTGGGGCTGATCCAGTAGTGGCCCTGTATGTGAGTACCAGTGTCTTGAAGCGGATGCGGGCAGCAACTGGTAACCAGTGGAGAGAGCGGAGGAGCGGTGTAGTGTGAGAGAACTTGGGGAGGTTGAAGACAAGCCGTGCTGCTGAGTTCTGGATGAGCTGCAGGGGTCGGATGGCACATGCCGTGGTGGGCAACCCCTCCCCACCACGACTACGCCTCAATATCCTGTCCATGAATATCACACACAGGGTTGGTGACAAAGCACAGCCCAGGTGGAGGACAACCCTCAACTGGAACGAGTCTGACTTACTTCCGAGAACCTGCACACAGCTCTTGCTTTGGACGTACAGGGTTTGGATAGCCCTGACAAGGGAACCCCTGACGCCATACTCCCTCAGCACCTACACCTACCACAGTATCTCCAGGAGGACCTGGTCATACACCTTCTACAGATCCACAAATCACATGTAGACCGGATGGGCATACTGGACATAGTATCAATTTTCTCATCTATAGAAGGAAAGCAAATTAGCATAGTTCTCATTTCCCAACTATTCCTTTGAAGTACGAATAACGTTAGACATACAATTTTGCTGTCAGGTCATAAATCCGCTAAGCAACTAGATAAATCTACATGAATTAATTCGAATTATTTCCTCTCCTTCACTCTCATTAAAGTTCCCCTGAGATACCTTAATATGCCCCAGTTGAAAATAATTAAGGTCTAAATGCCAGATTTGAAAGCCAGATTGCTACCACACAGCCAATGAAATCTTGAAGTATTGATCAATAAGCCTTATCCAGATGTACTGCGGTCATTTTGTGCTATGGGGCAGTACAAATCTTACTTAATGGCCCTTTAACAGTGTAAAAAACAAGCTGAGATTTATGCTTGTATTCCTGACCTCAGTGAAACGTCTTCTCAAACTCTGTTTTACGAGATGCTCCATGCTGATGGTCTGCCATTTTTGTTCCTCAGCCCAGGTTGACTGATTTCAGTGCATGTAGTTTGGTTTGAGTTATGACCGGAGGGGAGGAAGCTGTGATGGTGGCCCTTTCTCAGGGTTATACTGTGGTAGATGTTGATTGTGGTTGTCTTGGTGATAGTGGTGACGAGGATTGATCCATGTACATTTGTACTTCCTCCTCTTTCTGCTAGAGGGATGAGAGGGAAGAATGGACAACGGTAAAGTAGAAGAGTGTTAAGAATTGATGGAGGAACTGGTTGGTACAGTAAAACTGTGCTTCAATAGATGATGCAGCCTTTCTTTTAGAGTGCAGCAGAGAGAATATTATGGAGATGAATTACTTTAATATAGAAACATACACAGCAAGGAACACTGTGATGCAGTATAGTTGTTAAAGCACACAGCTTTGCACACTTACAACACACTTTCATTCTGTTGATTTAATTCATAAACTGCTGTTAAGGAATTAGTGAAGTAATCATCACTTTTCAATGCATTTTTATGACAACTAAGCAAAGACCCATCCTCTGACGAAGGTCATTAAATGTGGTTGAAATTCCTGGAAGAAACAGAAACAGGTAATTTAGTTCAGAATATTTTGTCAAACTAAACCTAGTTTTAACCTGAAACCTAAAGTCAAGTTCAATAATTAACAATCAATGATTATCAGCCGCGACAGCAATGCTGTTAATTTATTTTTTATGTCTGTCTATTTTGTGTGTCTGTCCTGGAGACACCTACTGTAGCGGGAACTACTACAGAGCTGGTGTACTTTGCCAGGTATCTGTATGTGGCTGGATTTTGTAACCGTGATAACGTCACGACCACGCAAGATTCAGTCACGAAAATTTACAAGTGTGTACTTCGGATCAAAATGAAGGTCGAGTTCGAAAAATGTGTGTGGTCCGAGCAACAGCCTTGGCTCCCCCACTTGAAGCTCATGGCCCGACAACCGTGCAAGATACAGTCACAGAACTTAAAGTGCAATATTATGCTTTTTGGCCTTTC
This sequence comes from Gymnocephalus cernua, assembly GCA_023631565.1. NCBI lineage: Eukaryota > Metazoa > Chordata > Actinopteri > Perciformes > Percidae > Gymnocephalus > Gymnocephalus cernua. Next base: position 37,140,458 of record CM042427.1, on the reverse strand, counting down.
CCCTTTGAGTTTTGCTCAGCCCCTCCACACACACACTTAACGCCCCTGGCCGGATTTGGTGCAGCAACTCGTATGATTCCAAGATGGTCTTTAGTTAAGCTTGTGGGCTACGTTTTATCTGTCCCCAGATGGACAAGAAGTCCCCACAATGTGAGTGTGTGAACAGGCCTACTCCTACACCTAGAAGTGTGGACTGGCCTCACTCTTAGGGTCTTAAACCCAAAACCTCACAAGGTAGGAGAACAAGAACATACACACCTGGATTAAACAGTAGCTATGTCGCCCTCTATGGGATGGCTGCAATACAATTACTAGCCACAATTCAAAAGCTTCTCTCTCTCCAAAGTCCTCTTTCTGAACTCAGCTCTTTGACCATCACAAGTTTATGAAATTAGAAATATTGCATCAACATAAAATAACCAACCGCTTGCTTTTTTAAAAGTTATAACTGGATGATATTTTCTTATCTGATCAGGTAATCTAGGGATTACAGTCATTAGCTGGAGCTGCCTCTCAGGCAGTGTGGAAAGCTTCTCTCTCACTGCACCTCACTTATTCATTCCGCCTACAGATCACACACACACACACACACACACACACACACACACACACACACACACACACACACACACACACACACACATTTATCATACATTCAGTGTCTCTGTACCGTGGGAAAAAGAATTTCACACCTTGATCGCTTCACACTATCTCCTCTGACTAACACCTCTTTTAATATCTCTGTCTCTTTAAAACACACGCATGCACGCAAGCACGCACGCACGCACGCACGCACGCATGCATGCACGCACGCACGCACGCACGCACACACACAGACACACACACAGACACACACACAGACACACACAAACTCTCGCCTATCAGTCACAAGTCTTTCAAGTCTCTTGCCTTCTCTATCATTTGCAATTCAGTACATATAAATTCAATGTTTTAACAACATTTGAAATTATATTTTTGCTGCATTTAATTTATATGTGTCTTTATAAAAACTGCTGCCCCCATTTTAAATGCACTATTAATGCTGTAACTTTTCCCTCATACTTTAGATTTGAATATTTTTATGTACATTTCCAAATGAAAATTTTTTCTTTCTGTTTGACCTTCCCTTTACACTATGCATGTGCTTTTTCAAACCCAAAAAACATATTTTTGAAAATGCTTTCAATTGTTAATACACTAAATAAATACCAACCTTTTGGAAAACAAAAGGGCCTGCTCAGATATAGTCGGGAAAGACAACCTTCTGTCACCTCTAACTTTTTCGGTCACTTTGATCACTCATTAAATATTAATCTGATGGTATGACTAAAATAAATAAATAGCAAAAGCAATTAACTGTATCCACATTCTACATTTTCTGATATTTGAGGTCATATGTAGGATATATTTCTTACTTACTTTGCTCCATTATTTTATTTTCTTGTTACCCTCAATGTCTCATCTCAGTGTGTAGTATGTTGTAGTTACTTTGACAGAGCTCATTTAAAACGCTTTAAAATGTATGCTTGAAACATTTTTTGTTTTATTGTATTCCAGCCAAAACTCACAGGCACACTAATACATTTGCTGCTGTTGAATAAAACATGAGTTATGGTTTGTGTTTATCTTATCCAACGGGTGATTTGTCCTGCTCTGAGGTTACTTAGTGCCTGCCTGGCAAAGGAATTTAAACACCGCACGGTTTAGCCTGAGGGTCTGCAGAGATGGAGTGTGACACAAGGGTTGCCAGTTTAAATCCAATAAAAATTAAACTGGTGCAGGATTCCAACTGGTTTTGAAATGTTGGTGAATTTGAAAGGAATCGTGAATGACGCATTTGAGTAAAAGAACAGCCAAATAATATGATATATCTTTACAGGGAAGTTAACAAATATGTTCCTATTTTTCCAATGACATTTGAATCTTCTTTAAATCATTTACTTACCTTATCACTTTTTTAATAAAAAAATCTTTAGATTTGATTTTGTTAATGAATTAATTTTTTCATGTGTGTGTCTTTGCAAACTCACTCAAGGTCCCTCACAATGTCCCTTGAGAGATGAATAAAGACATTTGAATTGAACTTAATTGAAAGCTGTTATACATTACATATTACAATATTACTTTTTTCTACAATTCCTTCTTTGTCTGGTAAAAGTATTCATTGCAAGTAATGGTATGTTAAGTTTCTTTCTGGACTTGGATAGACATAGGCTAACTATGAACTATAAACTTTTACTGTTTTATTTTCATTCACTTTAGATTATATAAAATCTTTTCCTCTAAAAAGAGTAAAATAAAATTTAATCTGCTGCTTGGGAGCTTCAATGGTCAAGTGTTTTTACAATTCTACACCACCAGAGGTCAGTGTTTTACTATCTATCTATCTATCTATCTATCTATCTATCTATCTATCTATCTATCTATCTATCTATCTATCTATCTATCTATCTATCTATCTATCTATCTATCTATCTGATTGAATGTCTGTATGAACAAAATGTCTGGGCTGTGAGAGTATCACCAAGGTGTTTATGAATGTGTGTGATTTGAGACTTATTTGAGTCATATATCTGCCAAAAAACAAATAGACTCTGCCATAGAGTGATTTCCGGACCACTTTAGATCATACGTGTGTGTGTGTGTGTGTGTGTGTGTGTGTTCTGCATTTGTGTGCAGTAACGTTTTTAGCTCACACTGGGGATGGGGAACCTAGTTTCCATCGCTTTGAATTTGCTCCATTGAAAATGATATTGATCCTGTGTGTATGTGTGTGTGAGAGTGTGTTTGTGTGTTTAGTCCTTAATGAAGGTGCTCTCAGGATGTTCTGCTATGGATGTGCAGAAGAAGAAGGATATGATCAAAGCTAGTGTATTTAAATCTCTTTATTTCTCGTTGTTTGTCTAGACTTTCATTTTCACAGACACGGAGGATGTGGATTTGCATTCAGAAGGTAAGCAGCAATCTTGAATCTAATTTACACACAAAGTCTCAAATTTAGATTTAGATCATCAGACACTGATTGACAACATGATTTGGACGCAGGATTTCAGGATTTCCTTCATTCTCTTGCTCTCCATAATCTATTCCTCACAATCTCCCATCTCTCCTCCACTCTCTCTCCATCTTTCTATCCAAGTTCTGTGTCTTTGTCAGCAGATTGTATGAACTCTACTCCCATCATTTTCAAATAAACCTTTTTTACACTTACTGTTTATTAATTATTTGGTAAGAACATGCACTATATAAAAGTACATAATCATCAATATCTAGCCTACATGATAATTATGTGTAAAACCTGTGAAACTGAGAAAATTTAAACACTCTCTTTGTCTCTCTGTCCAGGTTATAACATGGTGGTAACAGGCTGCCAGTCAGATCACAGCCAGCAGGCTCTGTCTTGCAAGATGTCTGCTGAGTACGATGGCTTCATGGCCTCAGACAAGAGGTGAGACAAATTAAGGTCCGTCTGTCATCCTGCCTACACTGGATTTGAAGATCGGATTAAGATTAGAAACGTTAATAATCACTGTGGGGAAATCGGGCTGTTACCGCATCAGGTCGTACGTGCTCGTCCCTAGGTAGTTTCCGCTTGTTGTGGCCTCTAGCCCGACCGCCTTCTCCCCGCTCTCGGCTGGTGCTGGCTCTTGCGCCCCCACCCTGACCTCGTCTCCCTCGGCCTCTAGACGCACCCCCCTCCTCGATCTTGGTCTGGATGAACAGGGCACGGGCTCGTAGTCAATATCAGATCCCACAAGACTCTCTTCTTGAAAGCTCTAAACGCACCAGCATTAAAAAAAACAACAACTTAGATGCTAGACGATAGCTTGTTTGTTGGCCTGTAGCATGCTAACGTTTGCTATAGAGATGCTTGTCCTAAATAGATTTTCACTTACCGGTGGCGAGTCTGACATAGTGGAAAAAGTGCAAATCTTATTTTTGGAAACATGTAAACAGAGCGTGCACGAGGAGAACTAGGCGTGTGCATGCTCTCTCGTGAACACGTTTAATAGGCGTTCCCTCTCGGGAGCAGGTAGAGTGTTGTTTTTTTCAAAAAGTGGAGAGGGCGGTTCTTTTCTAAAATTCGGGAAAATCCTCCATTACACCTGTAACTCATTTCCAAAGCAATAATATGACAGTAGAAGAAAAGTAGTATTTGGAGAAGGCCACATTGTGTATTAGATCATACTCTGTGAGTCATTTGGATTTTGTTTTTTACTTGGTTTTAACTCACGACACCACTTTAGGCTGCCAGTATACTGAACAATTTGGTCATATTTTTGATTTGTGGAAAATACGATGAGGCTCAACAGCTTGCGTTTGGTGTGTGACTGTGGCTTTGACTGCTGTCGTTATTACCGTGGCAGAGAAAATGAAAGAGCATTTCAGTTTGGTTCCACGGCCCACTTTGTTATTTGGACTGAAAGGGAAGTGAGGCAGTTTGGTTTGGAAGGAAGCCTTTCGTGTTGTTGGGCAGCCATAAGGATGGCAAAGGAAACAAGCCAGCACTTCAGTTTGGTACCAGAAGCTTTGTCATTTGGACTCTGATTTTGCTGTAAAAGTGTGTTTGGTTTGGAATGAGGCTTTAACATTGTGTCCAGTCATTAAGGTGGCAGAAGAAAGCTTCATTACTCACAGAATACAGTGAAATTCATATATGAAGATAACAGGTAATCCAGACAGACAAAAGAAGACAGAAGTGTCGTTGTTTTTCCCTGTATTTCTTTCCTGTACTTAACAATTCTTCCTGGAAGGAATTCTTCGAAATTTCAGAACCTTGTCTGACTTTTTCTGATCCTTGAATAATGGTTACGCTCTCCCCCATACAACCATTAGTAATCTTAAATTCCATGTCCACCGCTGGGTGATGACACCGTAGCAAATTTCTTTAATTGAAGAAGGCAGTGGGACACAGTTGAAAGTTCCAGAAATAGGAAGTATGTAGGGCTGGGCGATACATCAAATTAATTGGAATATATGTTTTTAATACAATGTGTATAATGTATCCTATACATCGTAACATTTTTTGTGTATTTTTTAAACGTGCACAAAAAAATAGTTTTTAGTCTAAAAGTAACGCAGATGACAGCTGGCTACATTAGCTGTCTTGAGTCACGACAGCTCCAAGTGATGCCACTTTGTTATTATAAATGTTCATCTATATTGCACATGAAGTCCAATCATGTTTTACTCTTCTTGCATTTTGGAATCTACCCCAAGTTTGAAAAAAAAATCAAGATTTAATTTTTTGGGCAAGCCCCCAAGCCCCTAGTAGTAAGTAAAAACCTTGGACTTTTGTTTTTGAGTAATTATTTCCTGTGGTAGACTTACATTTCCTCCTGTGAGCATATTCAATGTATGCACTCAAATAAAAAGACCCAACTCAGGCACAATGATAAACCACAAACTTTAGTCCTTCAAAGAAAAACAAAGCTAATGTTGATCTGTAGTTCAGTACATTTTCAAGTCTTCCGGATATGGATTCATTCAATGCAAGAATGAAACCAACAAGGAAGAAAATTGGTATTGAAATATCTGATCTGCTGACTGCAGACATCAACAGTAGGAATGGAGAGGAGCACAGAAGCCCAGACTGTTAAAACAAACCAGTTTACACATTTTAACTGCATCTTTGTTCTGTTCTTCTCCTGCGGCTCCTCAGGTGGTTTTGTCATGTGGACGATGATAACTACGTGCACCCGGAGGCCCTCCTCTCCCTGCTCTCAGCCTTTCCCCAGGACGGCGACATCTACGTGGGCAAACCGAGTCTGGACAAGCCCATCACTGCTCATGAACTGCTGGAGGGCAATGCAACGGTACCGTACCACAGTGTCTTCAATGTAACCCACAGTGTTGGGAGTAACGTGTTACGAAAGTAACGCAAATACAGTAATGGATTCCTTTTTGCTGTAATGCAGTAATATAACGCTGGCTGAAGCATGCTGAGATCATCACTTCATGACATCAAATGAACACGTCTTTTCTCACAGTAAACAGATTCACTTTGAAAATGTTTTATACTGTAGTGTAAAACACTATTACATGTGATTTTTAGCCTAGTATGTGCTAGTCTATATCAATGTTTATTTTCCCTCATTTCGGCTGGATGTTACCTTCCGCTTTCTTTGTGTTGTTATCCTAACCTCCGGTGGATTTCTGAGGACTCTGGTTAACTGCTCCTCAGCTCTCTGCAGGGTAAATCAAGACAGCTAGCTAGACTGTCTGTCCAATCTGAGTTTTCTGTTGTACAACTAAAACAACTTTTTAACGTACACATGTTCCACCAAAACAATTTTCTTCCCAAGACTATTTTGCAGCTGCAGCATGGATCTGCACGGTGCTTGGCACTGCCCAAGACAATTGTGATTTTTTAAATGGAATGCCAATAAACCAGTTTTGTGTGATATGTGATCATAGGATTCTCATGTGATGTGGTGATATCACGAGAATCCAGCTGCCGTGCAAGGTATGACAAAATTGGGGGAAAAGTTGACAAAGTGCTTTGTCAGTACCATCTTCAACACAACTTGCAAACCATGTCATTCTAGAGACCTAAATAAGCAATGCCGAGGGGAAGGGTGATGAGAACCAGAAGGTGTTTTGCATGAACTCATCAGTTAGGTGTGGTCACAGGACCTATAGGAGACCAGATATGGCAAATAAATCATTTACCTCTATGTTTCCCCAGAGCTTATTCCCCAGGATTGTAAAAATGCCTCTGAAAACAGCATTTGCACCACAGCACACTAAAACTCCTCTGAAACCTATGCTGAATTGAATTTATGGGGGCCAATAACTCTGTAAGGCAGGGGGACCCCTCTGAGATACATTACTTTCTTTAGCTTATCTCCACTAATTTATGTTTTCATGCTGTCCTACCTCCCGAGGTTCTTAAACATCATGAATTCCTACCTTCTTCTTTCTTTTCACTTTTCAATTTCTCATTTTTTTTCCATCCCACCGAGCCAGACCTGCTGTGTTATTCACTCAGTGATTCTCATGAATCCTTCTGTTGCATTGTTCTTTCCTGGATCTTTCTTTGTTACCTTCCTTCTTTTTGCTCATTTACTTCTTTGCTGTTGTCTGATGTTTTACTGTGGAAATAAATTAACTCTCAAACCAAACCAAAGTCCTTCCCTGTAGCCTCCATTGACAGGTTACCTGCTGCCACTCGTAGCCACACATCCAACCATTTTAATGTTCCAACTCTTCAACCCATTCTTCTTTAAAGACAAAGGTATGAGCAATACCCAACATAATCCATCATCACATTTCAAAACAGCTTATAGTTCAAAGGTCAAAGGGCATTTTCAATGGACATTTTGAGATATAAAATCTTAACCTTGACATGTTTAACTGTTTAACCAGTTTACAGTCCAGCATTTCCGGAAGCAGTTTTAGACGTTTGTCAGTTGTTTCTCTTGAAAAACGTTAACATTTCTCTCTCTTTTGTTTTTGCCCGTTTGTTCTCTTCTCTACCCGTCTATCCATCCATTATTCCTTCCTTTTTTTCTATCCTCTCTTTAGATGCTCTTTGGCTCCACCGACGACACTAATGAACTGTAAAACAAAGCTGAGTTCCCCTTTTTATTGGTCTTGTGCCCATATGCAACCCAGCCAGGTTAACCACTGCCATTCAAAATCCATACTTTCCTAATCCATACTTACACTTTCTATTTTCACTTTTATCAGTGCTGCCTGGAAATGGGGGAGAATGATGGATGGAAGTACATGTACAGTTGCTCCGTGTCATGGGAAGGGTTTTCGGACCCAAGTGGATCAATGATTAATAAGTGTCTCGTTTGAAATATTGATTGGTGGTAAAACACGCGCACGCACGCACGCACGCACAAGGTAGACTGTTAACTGCAGGAGGTCGACGATAGTTTGTTTTTGGAATACTCATACCCATTTACAGGTGTGTGTCACTGAGTTCACATGATTTACAGTAGAATTAATGCTCCTATTGAGTTTAAGTGCATCCTGTTCTAGCAAGCTCTCTGAATAGCATTCTCCCTTCTCTTTTCAATCTATCTCACTCATTTCTTGGAATTACTCTCCATCTCCCTTGTGTCACATTCTCCTCTATGATTGCACCCATTTACACTGGAAAAATAGATCTTTATTTATCTTTGCTTCCATAGTAACACTTTCTGTCTCTCTCTCTCTCTCCCTTCCCTTCCTCGTTCCTTTTGTTCCCACTGCTCTCTTCCACTTTTCTCTTTCCTTCCTATTTTTCCTCATCTCCATCCTTCGCCGGGGTTGGATGGGTGATGGAGAAAACAAGAAAAACAAATGTCAAGCTCCCTCTCTGTCTCTTCCTCACAGTTTCTTACGTCTTTTTTGATTTTCCTGCCACTATTGTGAGGTTGGAGAGGTGCTTGGGAGAAGGAAGAAGGCAAAGAAAGGAAAGGAAGGGAATAAATGGAAATGGTAGGGAAAGAATGAACTTTAGAATAAAAACCAAAAAAAGAAAGGAATTCAAAGAGAAAGAGCCAAAGAACATAAATGGTAGGAAAGAAAAGAGAGGGATGACAGGCAGGAAATGAAACTTAAAGGAAAGGAATGGACTTTAACACAAAAAGGAAGGAAGTAGAAGATAAAGATCCACAAGAGGGAAAAGGATCAGAAAGAAATCAAAAGGAAGAGAATGAATGGGAAGGGAGACGGAGAGGTGCAAACAACAAGGCAGGAAATGGGGAAAGGGAAAGAAAAAGATTGGAAAGGAAATGAAAGAAGAAAAGAACAGAAGGAAAGAAATGTAAATAAGGGGAAAAAAACAGCCCGTCCTCATCCAGAAAATGACAATATGGCTCGTTTATGCAAGCAGCTCACATAGCAAAGAAACTCCCGCACAATGCCTGCGTGGCATCAGCGTGGCATTTCTGTTGCGTGTCAGTTGCGTGGCGGCTGCGTGGCGTTTTCCATGTCTTTGCACACCAGAAACGTGTCGGCAGTATTGAGTGGTAACCATTATAATATATATCATACCAGAGCAATCCATAGTAGATGGATGTCGATTTCTGTATAATGAATGCACACAAAAAATGATATAGAGCATCTATAGACGGACATATTTACAAAACCTGCTGGTACCTTATCCATTAATAGAGTAAAAAATATCGTATAATAACGATAAACACAACAAGAGTCCACAACTTCATACTTCACATTACTTTTGTGTTAAATAACACTAAAATGTATATGAAAATAGACAAAGTCAACATCATAAACATCAGCAGCTACACTGCGCTTGAAGATGACGTAGTATTAAGAACTACCACGGTAGCGAGTAGTATGAAAGGCCAAAATTCCACGTAAGGAGGGTGGTTGGATGGGTTTGTGTCCCGCGTGTCATTTTTCTTGAACCCATCTGTCCCATTCTTCTTTTCCTAAACCCAACTAACTTGTCCCACGTGTCATGGAAACGTACCTTTTATAAGCCCACCCACGGTCTTTTCCTTAACCTAACTGTGTCAAAAGTGACGGCAATAGTCTCGACCAAACGCGTTTAGATATGACACTAAAGGACACAATAACAACGCCAAAGGCACCTGACCAAGTGTCCGTATTTTACGCGATGGGAGTGAGAATGTGTTGACACAGCTGCCTCACGTTGTAGATGTATTGGATGGGTAAAAAAACAAAAAAGAAAACACAGGACTTTCAGTTAGAAGACTGGGGTGTGTGATACCAAAAATCAACTTTTACACACCTTAGTATGTGACGCAGTAACATCCGTGACTTCACGTTACAGCCTCCTTCTAGTAGTTTTACGGGACTTATCTAAAGCCGATCCCTTATGTTTTCCCAACCCTACCTATTTTTGTTGCCTAATCTTAACTAGTTCCATTTCAAAACGTTTGCTACGTGTTTGAAACTGCGCCCGTCACGTTAAATAGAACGGTCACATTACCACGGTAACAGGTTTAAACTGCCACTGTGCAGCAGTAAATAAAACGACTGTATGTGTCGTTTTGGGTGTCTTTGGAAATCAACCTACGATGTTTAGGTATGAGGATGTGTTGGAAAAAATGGAAAAGTGTAAAGGAAAGGAAAATTAAGAATAAAACAGAAAAAAACACAGATACATAGTTGAAAGAAAGACTTTAAATTTGAAGGAAATGTTTTCAAGTGCCCAAATTATGCTCATGTTCAGGTTCATAATTGTATTTTGAACATGTGGGCACTTTAACAGAATAAGGAGAAATAAAAGGGAAGGAAATTAAGACAGAAGACGTACAGCAGAGCAAAAGGAAAGGAAAGAAAACACACACAGTCTAGTAATTTGTGCCCTCCCCTAAACTCCACACACCCAATAAAACAAACATCAGCTTGTGAAATGGCAGAGAGTTAGCAGATAAAGACGTGCAATTCATATCAGGTGGTTTGGAAAAGAACAAAGAATCAATACAAGTCTGAAGGGAAACCAGATAGGAGAGGCAAAGAAAAGAATTACACTTTATTATTTTAGGGTCAGTGAGAAAAGCACTCTTCTGTATTTCTTAGCTATTACAGACATAGTTTGTTTATCAGGGCGAAAGATCTCTAGTTTGTCAAATATTTCTAATATTCCTGTGTGTATTTTTTGTGCATACAGATTTTGTGTTCATTTTGCGTGCTTAGGATTGGTGTCTTTATTCCCAAATAAAGTGGTTACTAGGGCTGGGCGATATGGAGAAAATCAAATATCACGATATTCTTGACCTTGATGTCGATATTGCGACGATATTGTAGGATTGACAGTTGGTGCTTTAACAAAGTATTATTTACACAATGAGATTTTTGATAAATAATCATCAGAAATGTCGATTTAACGACATGAGTCTGTTGAGTTCAGAAAATTACATCACTTTACTCTAATGAAACCTTCAAAACCAGGAAAAATCCACACTTAATATATTACGATTTTACGATATCCAAAATGAAAGACGATATCTAGTCTCATATCACGATATCGATATAATATCGATACATTGCCCAGCCCTAGTGGTTACTCATGATACTGCAGGTGATTTGTATATTTGTAGTATATATTGTGGATTTTACATTGCTTGGCATTCTATGGACAGCAAATGAAGAATTTCATTGTACAGGGAAACATGTTTCCTGTGCATATGACAATAAAACTTGAAATGCATACGTAACTGTGAATGTGTGTTACTATATGTGTGTGTGTGAGAGGTAACAAGACTCACAATAAGACAAGCAGGTACAAAGCTCTTGTCAAGCATAAGAAGTATAGGAAAAAGCTCTACACTTGAATGTCAGGCAGCCTTGGTGCCTCACACACACTAAGAACTGTCATCCCATTTGCAGAATGTGATTTACACCTTAATGGCATTACAGTATTCAGTCTTTAAGAGCAGTACAGGCCGACAATAGCACTGGATCAAAAGGTTTAAGGCTGTGTTGGTGTAGGAGAAGTGCTTCAGGGGGTAAAATTAAATATGATCCAAGAGGACTTTGGCGGCTTATCAGATGCCGGGATACTGAATAACATTTATACCCAACAGGTGCCGTTTTACAACTCTGAGAAGTTGTCACAGCAGCAATCATTTTGTCATTGTTTGCAAGCTGTTTGCTTACTGTATATTTGATTGACCAACATAGTGTGTTGCTGGCCACTGGCCTTTGTGTTGGCATCCCCATTATGGCAACACAGAGCTTTCCATAAAATGAAGAGCAAGCTGTGTTTCTTGGTGCAGTGCGCTTGTCTGCAATTTTTGTTTGGAGTTTTACGTCAGGCGTGACTGCTTTCTATTTCTCCACATTTGCTCATTCGGTCGTTGAAACTAGGGATGAACATTTTGTGTAAAAACAACAATATATTTTTCTGTTTCTGTGACAGTGGCTGCATAATAATACATCATCAATTATGTGTCTGTGTGTGTGTGTGTGTGTGTGTGTGTGTGTGTGTGTGTGTGTGTGTGTTTTGTCACTCAGAGGGAAGTGCGGTTCTGGTTCGCTACAGGAGGAGCAGGATTCTGTCTGAGTCGGCAGCTGGCGGAGAAGATGGCTCCATGGGCCAGGTATTTACCAACTGATGCTCCCCGCACATGTGTGTGTACATTGTCTCTATTGGGACCAAATGTACGGATCAGTCAAAATCAAGAGTCTATATACAATTAAAAAACAAGTGTATGCATTCTTTTCATTTGAAAGGTGCATGTTCTATCATTTCCCTCAAGCCAGGTTTTATCAGAAATTATGTTAGTGATCATTTTTATGTGTTTGCTCTTATTAGTCCATTAAATGCAAAACTAATTTACTTCAAGTTGACAATGGACATCAACTTGAAGAGACTTTAAACTTGATTGCAAGAGGTAATTCATCACAGTGAACATTTAATTGGCCTTATTTGTATTTGTTTGTCAAAATTATATTATAGTTGCTCAGTAATGATGCTGAGACTCCATTATTTTTGTTTTATTTTGTTTTTTGCCTTTAAAGTGCTCATATTATGCTTTTTGGCTTTTCCTTTTCCTTTAATGTGTTATATATCTTTTTTATAGGTTTACAACGTGAAAAAGCCCAAAGTCCCCCCCTAAGGGACTTACCATCTCCAACAGAAAACACTGTTCACAAACTGCTCCAAACAGCTCTGTTGTAGTCCAGCCTTTACTTCAGAGACACACGTGGTCACTTTGGAACACACGTTATAATGCTCGCCTAGCTGCTAGCATGGCACGCCCTCATACTCTGCTTCTGACTGGCTAGTAGTCCTTACCTAGGTACTGTCAGGACACGCCCTCATACTCTGCTTCTGACTGGCTAGTAGTCCTTACCTAGGTACTGTCAGGACACGCCCTCATACTCTGCTTCTGACTGGCTAGTAGTCCTTACCTAGGTACTGTCAGGACACGCCCTCATACTCTGCTTCTGACTGGCTAGTAGTCCTTACCTAGCTACTGAGCATGTGACTCCCAACAAAGATAGAACAGAAGTGAGATGTCTCACTCTGTAGCTAAAACAGAGAGCTCAACACACAGGGTGAAAAGAGCATCTGCAGCAATGTGCAGTACAACAAATATATGGTGTTTTCTGAAAATTTAACCACATAAACCTATTCTGGTACAGCCTTTGAATACAATTGAAACTGAAAATGAGCATAATATGAGCACTTTAAGAGACTAAAAAATACAGAAGACGTACAATACATAATGTGATTTTGACAGCCTCTTGCAGTTTTTCTGTTGTCACCGTTTCCTGCAAACACTTGAATGCACCACCATTTTCAAAACAGCGTCTTTAACCCAACTGCATTACTGAGCAGCATAACTTTGACCAAATAAAAGTAAAGCATGACCAAATGTTCAGAGTGATGAATCACCAATCTAAAGTAACTTTCAGGTCTCTGCAGGTTTGTATTTATCCTGCTCTCAAAGAGCTGAGACTAATGGCCGCCCAGGGCCAGAAGGTAGGGAATCAATCTAAGAATTTACGGTGTTCTTTGGAAAAGGTCAGCAGTAAAGTACATGCAATATAGTTAATGGGCCAAAACATGCAAGATCTGCAACAATTTCCTTTTAGGTTTAAAGGCAGTTTTAGAGTTTTTTATTTTATTTTATAGCTTTTATTTAGGAAAATGTCTGCCCTCATAACCAGAAAATGGAAGAAGTACTCAGATCCTTTACTTAAGTAAAAGTACTAATACCACACTGTAAAAATACTCTGTTACAAGTAAAAATCCTGCATTAAAAATGTTACTTAAGTAAAAATATGTAAGTATCATCAGGAAAATGTACTGAAAATCCTCACATTTTAGAAACCCGTAAACGATTAAAACTGTTTAATTGGCTAATCATTTCAGTTGGACTTGTAGGCCGTTATATTGTTGGGCATTTTCATTTATAATAAAACATAATATTTTATATATGTGTGTGTGTGTGTGTTTTGTGTGCAAATATCTTAATTTAAAGATAACTAAAAAAGTAACTAAAGCTGTCAGATTAATGTAGTGGTGTAGAAAGCACTGTATTTCTCTCTGAAATGTAGTGGAGTAGAAGTATGAAATGGCATGAAAAGACTCAAGTAAAGTACAAGTACCTCAAATTTGTACTTACGTACAGTACTAAATGTACTTAGTAACATGCCGCCACTGAGAAAAATAATATAATTTGAAGGCACCATAGGTGAAAATACAAAAAAGTCATCCACATGTGTGTTTAGTCATCCACATGTTGTCAAACTTTAAAAATTTATAATTTATATTTGTGTGTGCGTTTGTATGTGTGTACTTTAGTGGCTCAAGGTTCGAGCAGACGTCGGCTACGATCCGTCTCCCTGACGACTGTACAGTGGGCTTCATCGTGGAGAAGAGGCTGGGCATCTCCATGGTCCACTGTCCTTTATTCCACTCCCACCTGGAAAACCTGCTGCTCATCAGCCACAGAGGCATTCCACACCAGGTAATAATAATAATAATAAATTGAATTTATATAGCACTTTTCATAGACTCAAAGTCGCTTTACAGGGAAGAATTACAAGTAAGGAAAATACAGCATAACATGAGGAAAGGGGAGGAACACCTCGGCAGTAAGCACATACAACACGATTCAACACATGACTTGCAACAGGGGAGGGAATTGGGGGGAAATGGGGGGGAATGGGGGGTGGAGGTAACCCAGACATCGGCAAGCACAGAGCCATAGAGATAGTGTCTTTCTCTATCACTCTGGGCAAGCAGCCATCAGAGCAGGCAGAGAAGCGGCGAATAAACAGCGCCAGCGTCCTCTCCGTCCGACCGAATGCCGCTGGTCACAGACCAGCTTGTCAGACTGGGGGGTAAAAAAGCGGCGAAGGCGTGGGACGGGGGTATTAGGGGGGAGGGGGGCCTGGTGAGAGTCGCTTAGCCTGGCACCCATTGGGGCCTCAGTCCGCAGGATGTCATAGCGTTAACACAGCAAGTTGCCATGGAGACAACCTTGAATAGGTCCCAAGCAGAGTCAACAATCAGCAGGTGTCTGAGGGAAGTTGGGGAGGAACACAAGAGCGTCTCTCTGCAGTGCTCTTCGAGGTGGATGTTTTTGTTCCAGCAGCGGCCTTGTCCTCCCTGGAATGAGCCGCAAGACACATGACCCGTCACTTCTCCCACGCGTCCATCGTGTAGCCAGCAGCAAACGTTCCGGCAGGGCAAGCAGGTTCCCCCGAACCCAAGCTCCTCGTCGAGAAGATGGTGTCAATTGCGTTGAGAGACCAGTTGATCAAATCCATGGTTTTAGGGTTTGGAGAGCAGTGCTGAGAGAGTCTTTCAAAGAGTTAGACGAGACAAGAGGAGCAAGCAGGGGAGGTGTGGGAGAGGAGAGGGAGAAAAAATGCGACCGCCTTCGTTGAGAGCCAAACGAGAACAGCTACCATAATAAAGTAATGTTTAAAAAACACAAATATTTGATCAAGGGCTGGGCCTGGCCCGAAGATGGTGGCGGAAAATATCGACCCTGCCCGGCCGATATACATCTCAGGCAGAGAATCTAAACTCTAGTGTGTTTGTGCGTGCGTGTGTGTTTTCTCTCCACTGCAGGTGACTCTGAGCTATGGGATGTTTGAGAACAAGATGAACAGCATCGAGGTGAAAGGACACTTCTCTAAGGAGGAAGACCCCTCCAGGTTTGTCTGTCACTCTATAAACCAATTAATCAGGATATATAAGCAACACATCTGCCCACAGAGATTTACCATTATCCTGTAAATGCCACTTGTGGCCACTGTTCAGCCGAGGTCACATCACTTAAAATTAGCTACCCAACTTTAGAATGAATAAATGAAGGTCTAATGCCTACATTGCTCCACCTAGAGGCTGCAATGTACACCCTACCTCACAATATGAAACTGTTGGCCTTTGAAAAACAGAAACTATTCCGAGTCTTGCTATTAGTGTGATGACATGTGTGGAGCTTTGCAAGAGTAAATATCAGCACAATCAAAAAGGTTGGGACTGTGAATGTTCACAACAAATTTAAAGGTCCAATATGTAATATTTGTACTGTAATAAATCCAAAAATGACACCAATGCCTCATCAGATATTAAGGAAACATGTTAAGCTGAAATAGTATCTTTTCTGACAACAATGATAAAGTCAGTATTTTTTCTTTTTGAAATTTACGATCCGTGACGGAATTTATGTTTATGTTTTGGTTTGTGTGTTGTTATCAACTGCCCAGTTTGACAGCCAGGCCGGGTTGCCAGATATATCTGTAAACACGTAAACCAGCGCGCTGCAGCTGTAACGTTAGTACAGCCATGAATGCACCAAACAAATGAATGGGATCAACAGAGATAGATTATACCCGACATTAAAAAACAGCATGTTTCTAACAGTTGCTTAACCCCGGGTTAATATTGGAGATGTATTTGAAAGCTTACAGCCCAAAAGGACGCTGAGTTGGCTAATTTCCTCCTGTACAGGTAAGCATTAGCTTCAGGCTAATTTATCACAGCTACTAGGGACGAGCACTTTGTGTCATTTCAACATTCGTGTAGCTACTTCCATTGAATTGTATAGCTAGAGTAGCCGCGTTGGTTACTCGCAAAAACAACTGAGACAGCCAGTAAAGTGATTCCGACTGGTCCTGGCTAACGCCACCATGCTAACTCTGCTAATTGCTAACGCTACCGGAGGACCAGGCAGGCGGGCCACTGCTGTTTACACCGTTTAGCCTGTTCAGCGGCCGTAGCTAGCCGACAACGGTGAGTTATTTGGAGCCAAGAGGGGGGGCTGTAGCTAAGTCGGAAAGAGAGGAACTTGAGATTGCAGTGTGTTTAGCGATTGTGTAATTCTAAGGCTAGTAAAGTGTGTATTTCAGTCGGGTGGAAAAGGAGTGCAAGGCAGTGGTGTTTTTAGCGGTTCCTATCATAATTCTAAGCCGAGGAAGTGTGTCTGTTTGGTGTGTGGAGAGGACGGCGAATTTCGTTGTATTTTTAGCGGTTCCTACTGTAGCTAATTCTAAGCCGAAAAACTGTGTCTGTCAGTTGGGTACAGAGCTCCGTGTGAGCACGGGCTTTTATGACTGTCAATATAGCCAGCATCTAACGTTAGCTACTCCGCTGTGCTGTGGAGTAATGTCTGGTTATGTGAGACAAGCGTCTAGCAACATTGTTGGATGCTCCGGTCTTAGCCTGGCAACCAACGTGAACTTCGAGTCTGGGGAGGAGGGGCGGGGGAGACGACTCTCTCCAGTATTTTGAATTTGTACTGCAGTAACTATTTTAAACACTAGCTGTCAGTATTACATATTGGACCTTTAACATTAACAAACTTGACATTATATGATTAATTTGATGTGATGGTGGCACAACAGAAATCCTCAGGACTCACGAAAATATGACAACTTCATTATCTCATTGACGAGGAGTGGGACAAGAAACATAAGCTTTTGTGTGGACTAGTTTCATACTTATATTTTGAGTTTCTACTAGAACATGTTTACATGCTTTAATGTTACAAAAACACAAGCTCGTGACATCCCCTCACCATCATTGCAGCCGGAGAATGACAACACTGTAGTGGCACTTTCTACATATATATTGTATAGTTGTGACATCACAACTGGCCCATGACAGCTTGTTTAAAGGCACAGTTTCAATATATCGGCTGTGTGCATTTCTCTGTCGATTGACCGCTTGGATACTTTTACAGTATTTATATAGCACCTTGACTTGCTTTATAATAAAAAAAAGACATGGAAGTCTAATTCCTTATTTCATTTTTTTTTAATATGGGACCTTTAAAACCTGTAATCAATAAATCAAATGTAAAGCAAAAGTGCATATTATCAATTAATATTTAAGGCTGATTTCCCTGTGCATTACATCAATAGTTCATCTTTATGGCAAGATGCTTGATAACTACAAGCTGCTTTGCCTTTAGAAATCCCCAGCACTCTGTTTTGCTGCTCAGATGATCCGACCTGAAGACGTGACACCCCTGTTGCTCCAGTTCATCATGTTCTCTGTACCAGTCCGAGATAAAAGCAATTTGATGTAACACAACAGATGTGTTTGTCTTTCCCAGTCCTCGCCTCCGCCAGCTGTAAGAACACATCACCACAAGCACTCCGCAGTGAGCTTTCTTTTTGTTTCCATCCACGGGTGTCACACAGAGTTACACTTAGCATCGCTGCAGAGCAAGGGCAGGTCAAAAGTACAGTACACAAAAAGTTGGTCAGGTTTCTAAACAGAACTTTTTCTTCATATCTTGAAGTATCAGTGTTGTAGTCAAGACAACCTAAACTGAGACCAAGTCATTACCAAGACCAGAGTGTATCGAGACTAAGTCAAGACCAAGGCCAGATTTGTGTTAGACAGCCAGAGCTTCTTCTCCTGTCTCCCGCATTTACTTTCTTGGGAGTGTGTGTAAAGGGGGCAGGGAGAGGGGGATTTACGGTAACACATTTCAAAGTAGATATGAGTCAAGTTATTGTTTGCATTTGCAAGTTTTAACTCATATGCCTAAATTAGACAATGCTGGCAGGCAACTTAGTGATATCCCTGCAGTTGTGGTCTTGACCGTTCTTGAAATAAAATCCCGAATCCTCTTTATCCAAGACCGAGTAAAAATGTGGTTGATACCGAGACCTTCAAAAATTGGTCTTAAGACTGATCTTGAGACCAAGACTGATCTCGAGTACTACAACCATAGAATCAGGTCATTTGATTGGTACACAATAACATAGCGACTGTTGTTAGTTGTCACGATACGCATCAGTGGGGCCGTAAACTCTGTCGCAGCCAATGGTTGCAACTCGCTGGGAGGAGAGCCACCCGACGCAGCTCGGGAGATGTTCTCGGAGCTGCGGGGAGTGTCTCTTAATACATTCATGGGAGTGAGGAGGAACAGTTAGACCCAGCCCGCTGTTCAGCTCATTCTCTGTAACTGATGCAGCATAAAAGCACGGCGGAACCAGCTAACTGGTGAACAACTTGTTAGTTGGCTAACGTTAGCTTGCTAACTCCGCTGTACCCCCTTACCACAGTTTCCAGAAAACGAGCCGAATAAAGCTTTGTTTATTTAGGATCCTCATTAGCTCCTGCATTGCAGGTGCTATTCTTGCTGAGGTCCTGTCACTCGTGGCGATAACAATGTGCTTTGGGTGAATGAAGTATTGAGTTAATTGACTCATTTAGCGCCTGGCTCTCTGCCTCTTAACGTTACTGCTCCGCTGCTCGTTTGTCCGTTGCTGCAAAACCTCAGCTCCGCACTTACTTTCCACCAATTCTCATCTAAAAACTTTGAACAAGTTTTTGAAATTTCAGAGACCAAATGGCAAGAACACCATCTCCTTGCCAGAGGTAAAAATGACAAAGAAGCATAAACATTTCAGTATTATGATTTTACTGATGACTGTATTTAGCTGCTAAAGCTTTCTCTCCTTTTAGTAGCAGATCATGTGTATTAGTGCTGTCGCAGTCTCCACTAGCCGCTAATAGAGGACAATACAAAGTCACAGATAACTTTATTTCCCCTTTAACATACTCACTGCAAACCGACAGACCGTACAGTTCACTGTGCATACTACAGCCCATAATATATGGGCTGAAAATGAACAGTGCCATTCTTTCCCATTACTTTAATTGTAGTTTTGCTGGAATGCCTTTTGTCAAGGCTACTGAGGCTCTGATTCAACTAGTTTCACCTTCAGTCAGTGCTGACTCTGACTTAAAAAGCTGCTCTGTCAATGTGTATAATAGGTTTCTGTGGGGTTCAGTTGGCCTTTACATCTAAGTAAGGCACTTTCCTGTTTAAATAAAGTCATACTTATTTGTGTAACAAAACACTTGAGGACATCCTGGTGGTTTAGTGGGTTTAAAGGGGCTGACTGCAACTGTAATGTCCTTAGTTTGAGTCTGACCAGGGACCTTTGTTGCATCTTATCCCCTCATTTCTTGTCACCTCTACATTGTCACCAAATGAAATGCAAAAATGTCAGGAAAACTCTTTAAAAAACGACCCAAAACTTGCAAACCTTTGCACAACACCTCCCTGACATTATAATAGTATTTAATGTTTTGGTAGTCTCGCATGGCCAGACCTATTTCCACAGTGCTGCGTAGGACGGTCTGGCCCTTCCACACAACATTCCAGGATGGGAGAAAAATGTGCTCTGGTTTATCTGCATTTCTTATTCTTAGAGCACAGAATGTAACGATGTTAAACGGTTTACAATTACAGTAAATAGTCAAATAGTCAAATAATTTTGTAAAATAATTGCACATTGTTACATGAAGTGCGGGTGTGCAACAGCATGAGTGGATGACTCTGCTTAGTGTTTTTAACTCTGAGGGCCAGATGTACGTACATTTGCGAACGTAGCGTTATCAGCGCCATGGCTCACCCGCAGATAGCGAACGCAATGATACCATAGTTTACGCCATATTTACCAAACCTGCAGGTCATCCGTAATTAGCGCCTTTCTCCGCCCACTATACCGTAAACTGTAAGTACTGGTGCTATGATACGGCTGAGTGCAGACTGCGATATTCCCACTGCTGATGCTATGACTGTTTGAAATTATCCTGATGCCAATATTTGTAATGTAGCGAGGAGTTTAACAACTGCTGGAATGTGAACTCTGAGTCGGAGATTCGATGTCATCTTTGATTTCTTCCAGTAACTGTAATCTTGCATGGCTGCTTAATCTGTGATCCTTGTGGCAAAACTCCTTTCAGCTCGTCTCCTTGGCCTATGTCTTCGTCTTGCTCGGATTACTGCTGTCATTTCACCAGGAGGCATATGTGAGGAAACCCGCTTCCAGGTTTACACCTGCTTTTAAGAGGCGGAGAATTTTCATCGCAAAATAGAGGCGCGCTATTACTGGCGGTGTTTGTACATACCGCGGAATACGTAATTAAGCGCTCTTTACGCTTCCCCTCCCATCTCTTTACGGTAAACTCCCACTTTCCCCGCGACCCTCCCATGAATAAATATGCATGACACGAAAAACGCAATTTGCCCTTTTCAGCTCCCACGACATGCAGTTTGCGCTTTTACATCATTGCGGCCTGTTTGTACATACCTCGCCATGATTTTACGCGCACGTTGCAACACAAATATGCCTAAAGTGGGCGCAAAAGCGTTAGTACATCTGGCCCTGAGTGAGTTAACCAACTACAGCATAATGAAATATATTTTCACATAACAAACCAACCTTGTATACATGAGAGTAGGTATTAAAGAAATATGCAAACAAATATATTAACATTTAAACGGCATAAGACATCAAAGTAAAGGAGATCAAAGTATTCCAAACATCAACAGTGATGAAGCTTTTAAAATCAAACTATTAATCACTTCTGTCCTCTACAGGTTTAAGACTGTCCACTGCATGCTGTATCCTTTCACCAGCTGGTGTCCTTGAACACTTAGAAAACTACAACTTCTAAACACACAATAAGGTTGGTAATCCTGCTGGATGAAGTACTTTTCCTGGGTATTGGCTAAATGCAGAGAACACCGATGGATTTAATTTGATGGAACAATTTGCAGACACCAGAACTGGAGAACCACCCAAAGCAGAAGTGAAGTCTCGGAGGACAGACAACTCAACAGGTTTCCCTGTGCCTGCTTATAAAACAGATCAGATGGACACTTGTGGATTTACAAAAGAGGACATTAACAGGATCCTAACTACAAACTGAGAAAGGGTTTCTCTTCTTAACCTGTGTGCTACAAACAGATGGTTTCATGCAAACAATGGGGACTTTTTGCGTCTTCACTAATGAATGTTTTTGTTTGTTTGGAGGATTTTATCTGTGGGTGTGAAGCACTTAAGACAAAGCAGCACTTGTGTTTTTCACTTGAATTTCATCAAGTTGTTTTGTTTACAAAATTAATGAATGAAATTGTACATATTTCTAAAATTTACACACATTTGTATGGATAATGATTTGATATAATTTTGATATACTGTATATTTTAAATTTCAATCAAAGTTGCCAACATTTTAAGTTGGTTTAAACTACACAGTCTGCACCGAATTACCTTCAGGTTGTGCGACCAGGAGGAGGTTGAAGTTGCTGAATTTTTTTAATGATTTCTTCTCGAAAAGATAAGCACTGTAATTTGTATGATTTTCATTGCTTGGTGCACCACATCGACTGCTGCTGTATAAGAATGTGGCTGGTCGGGTGATGGGTGGGCATTAACACACAGGACTTTCAAGCCAGGGAGCGGAGTTCGCTTACCAGGAAAAACAAAAGACTTTCACCCAGGAAGTGCGTGTTCCTTGGGAGTGTTTTAATACAAGCCACGATCCCGGCAGCTCGCGGTGCTCTGTACCTGGCTCACAGTTACCTATTCTCGGGTAACTGAACCACCAACTACCGCTGACCTGAGCACCGTAGCCGGTGTTGCAGAGCTCTGTAGCGGCTAAAGACATCTACTAACTGCCGCTGATACGACCGAGTTGTGATGGAGGTCTGTAGCCGGCGTCACGAAGCTCTGTAGCGGCGTTGGTGTGTCTTTTGTGTATGTGTGTGTGTGTGTGTGTGTGTGTGTGTGTGTTGTTGTTGTTATGAAGGGGATGGTGTCCTTGTGCCTATGAAGTCTGCACACAAACCCTCCTTATCCAAAACATGTCCTCCCTACCTCCTTCCTTTTTTTCCTCCCTTCTTTCCTCCACCCATCCATCTGTCTCTGTGTTTACTCAGTCTTGTCCACAGTTGCTGCGCTGGCTCCTCCAAGGCAATGGCTGAAAGCAAAATTAACACCATCATCCTGTTCACCTCAGTTGCATTCATTTCTCACCTCAAACTAAACAAACGACAACAACAGCAAACCACTGACAGCACGAAGAAGATCACAACTGATACGCCTGAAAACCCGCTTCCCACCATGAAACCTATTAAGTGAGCCTGATCTTCTTTTTGGAGTCATGTTTTTTTTTTTCATTTAACCTTTATCTAAACTCGAGAGATCATTGAGGGGGCGGCCCGAATTTCAGTCCTTCCAGAATTCTTTTTTGTGATTGTTGCGGGCAAAAATCCTTGATTATGTGGCACATTTTCTTAAAAAATGCGATGGAATATGCGGGATATTTATGCAATTTTATGCGATAAAATTGAGGGAACTTGCAAAAATTGTGGTGATTATGAAATCATGCAAGCCACGCATATTTGAAAGTGTGGCGTATTTGAAATATGCGGACTTTGGCTGATTATGTATTGAATTATGCGATCGTACAATCGCGTTTTTGTGGAGGGACTGTCATTTGGAATGACGAGTAATTACAAGTTTAGTTTTGCAAGTTTAAAACCTAAATCTAAATAAAATCTAAATTGTCCAAAAAGCACAAGTTGATTTTAAGAAAGTGCTGTTATTTGTTCCAGGAGGCAGGGGCACTAAAGTTAAAAGCAGTTTTTCCCAGTTTAGAGTGAGCTTGTGGAACTTGAAGCAAACATGGGACATGTCAGTACCATTATAACAGAAGTAAATAAAGTTATACTTATTTGCGAGATCACAAAACCTGTAAACCTGTTCCTCACCATGGCGAGAAAAACTACCTAGCTCACATTTGCAGGCACAATCTCATCGAGTTTGACAGATGAGGTCCAACGCGGGAATACAAATCTCACAATGATATGCTCACAATCAAATGTTAGTGTTGGAATAGGAGGCAGATGCCTTGTGCAGAGAGATGACACTGCGCTGCCGGCGGGAACGCAGGTACAGTATATGCTCATTTGCTGTGAATGGAGATGTGATGAATACAGATACGCTGCTGAATGCGACTGGGGCTGGCCTTGTATGTGAGTGGGTGGAAAGTGGTTGAGAATGTGCAGAATGACTGTGTGGCCCTGACACATCTCCACCATGGGAATACTGAGACCCATCATGTAGAGTAACACGAGTGCTTGAATGAGAGCCGACAAATCAATTTACTGCAGTGGTGACAGAATGGACTTTTATGTATTCACACTTTTCAAAGAGGAGATTAAGATGATAGACAGTGTTTAAATATGTGTGACCGTGATGTTGCACATGCTGTATAAAACATTTGGAGGATGTGTTTCCATAGTCCCAGTGTCATGGATAAATTCCCAAATGATTTTTGAAAAAAGAGATATCTTTGCAAAATGTCATGTCAGTCCATTTGTTCAATTCCAACAAAGTTGGAATCATACGAAGATATAGTTAGTTTATTCCTACCCTCTGATACAGCCCGTTCTCACTCCTAACTCGTCAAATACTGACGCTTGGGCAGTGGCTCTCAGCGTCAGATACGACGCAAAAATCACCCTTCTGTATGGAACGCACCGATCATAGCAGTAGCTTGACCGCGCCGCTGTAAGATGACGTAGTATTAAGAACGACAACGGTAGCGAGTAGTATGAAAGACCAAAATGCCACATAGGGAGGCTGGCTGGAGTGGTGGATGGGTCAAACAACACTTTCACCCAGAGGGTTCGTGTCCTGTTCTTGTCCCACGTGTCACTGAAGTGTACATTTTGTAACCCCACCCACGATATTTGCCTAAATCTAACTGTTCCGTTGTTGTGGCGCATGTCAGTTGAACGTACCTCCCGACCCAGAGCGTCAAAAGTAACGCCAAGAGTCCCAACCAAGCGCATTTAGATATGACGCTAAATGAGACTTTTTGCGTCAAGAATGAATGCCAAAGGCACATGACCAAGCGTCCATATTTGACACGATGGGAGTGAGAATGTGTTGTCTAATATGACCCGTAGGAGCATTTTCCTTCCTTATATGTAAACCACAAAATTTCCCAGTTTGGTTATAGGCACCAAAACCAATTATTTAAAAAAAAGATTGTGGTTTGGGTTAAAATAGTTGGTTTTGTTACTTAACTTCTGGTTATGCACGTAACGCAAAACGTGACATAGTTTTGTTTATTCCGATTGTTTCCTGGGTGAAAGTCCTGCATTGTTATACTTCTGCCTTTACACTTTATCACCTTACTTCCTGCTCTGCCCCCATAATAATTATGAGAGGCCACTAGAGGGTCGCACCACTGCAAAATATAACATAATTCTCTGTATACAGGCACACATGAAGTGACATCATCAATAATCTTGAGTATTTCTGGCTACCAAATGAATATATTAGTCAATATCAATATCAATATTAGTTCTCTTTTTAGCTTTGTTTTGGTCTCCACCTCTTGAGAAAAATATCTCTAAGAAATGTTGCTAATAAATGATCAACTGACTGTGCTGTGAATGTGCAACTCACATGTGTTAAATTGTTTTTGTAAAAATATGGCTGGAGGTAATATGTATGAAGGTTGTTTATGGTGCTTATTTTTTAATAATGTTTGAGCTGTTCAAAAACTAATCTTGTGGAAGCAATTCACCTCTTTTTGAACACTTGTTTCTAATTGATCTCATTACAATCACTTTAGTTGATACACTTGAATGGCAATTAAATCTGTGTATGTGTTGGAATGGGATTAGTTGAGTGTTAACACAATTATAACTCCCAGTAATGAGCAGGGAACCCATATGTGCACCAACATGGTTTAGTCCTCCACATTTAATACACTCTCACAGAACGCTGGCTCTTTGCTGTTACTTTGACTTTGCTGGTTAATATAATTTTAATTACATTATTGTTTAAACCCTTTTTAATCTAAGTGTTTTAAAGGTCGGAATCCTCTTGAAAAAAGATAAGTTGCCTATAAAACAATACAAAAACAGTCAATTCCAATGGAACAATTTACCATGGTCTTTAAAACATCAGTCGGAGTTATGAGCCTCCAACATTTTATTTCCATGGCTGGTTGACTTGGAAATAAAAGTCAAAGGTTTTTAAAGTCTGATAAAAGTATGTTGGTTCTGGGAAGCATGGTAGCTAATCAATTTGTAGGCCTCTTATCTTGACATCACAAGTTAATTAGCTCATTATTTTGAGACAACAAACCAATTTCCTCTGATCAGCACTTAATTAAATTATTTTCCTGAGATAACAGATTGTTTTGTTTGTTTGCTTTGTTTGCTTTTCTGCATTTCATTTGTCTGTAATGTTATGTGCCAACTTAATATTTGTTGCCACTTGTGAAATATGTAAGAAGAGTGGTGGAACATTAGTTGCAGCTGGAAAATATATTATATATATTGGCTGTTAACACCTCTGCATAAGAAGGTTGTACCTTCAACTCAGATTTTTTTGTTTGTCTGACTGTCTGTTAGTAATATCAATGAAAATGGAACAATTATGGATGCTTCTTTCAAAGTAAAAAAAACCCTTAAAGGTCCAATATGTAATATATTTACTGTATTTAATCAAGAAATTACCACAATATGTCATTAGATATTAAGAAATCACGCTAAGTTGAAATACTATCTTCTCTGACAACAATGCTAAAGCCAATATCTTCATTTTTGAAATTTCCATTCTGGGACGGAATGTCTGTTTTTATTTTGGCCTGTGTGTTGTTGTCAACTGCCTATTTTGACACCAATTTTGTCATACAGTGTTTAGTCAAGCTTTATAACGGGTACTGAAAGCAGTAGTACTGAAAATCTCCCCCCTGCCGAAATTCTTTCCCTGCTTCTGTTCAGCTACGACAGACGGTGACTTTGCCCTGGGTACAGACAACTGCGAGGTCGGGGTCTTTTTAGCGGCTGTAGCAGTGACGTTAAGCCAAGAAAGGGTGGCTGCTAGTCCGGCACAAAGCTCCGCAAGGTCACAGTCTTTAAAGCGGTTGTTGTTGTCACGTTTAGCCGATAAAAGGTGACTGTCAGCCGGGTACAGAGCTCCGCGAGAGCACAGGCGTTTATAACCGTAAACATAGCAGCATCTAGCAACACCGATGCACTGTGCGAGACTAGCATCTAGCTAGCTTTAGCTAGGTTTAGCGTTTGCAACCTGGCAATCCCCGTGAACTTTGAGTCAGGGGAGGAGGGGCCAGGGAGACGATTCGCTCCAGTATTTTGAATTTGAACTGCAGTAACCATCCTAAACGCTAGCTGTCAGTATTCCATATTGGACCTTTTTCTGAAAAGTCAACATAATGGCAAAAACAGTAAACGGCTGACATAGGCTAAAAGAGTTCTCGGCACTACTCTTATCTGTTTACAGCCACTATGGTAACATCTCATAATGAACCTGGTCATGATTTATGGATATTAATCTAGCAAAAGGTGCAATCTTCCAAATTGCACCTTTTAATGACTTGAAGAACCTTTTGATATACACTACAAATGTACATCTTGCATATTCATGTGCACAGGCAGGGAGCTCGTCTTATCCAGGTGTGTGGAAATTATATTCCTACATCCTCCTCCTGTGTTGGTCTGTGTCCATTATACAGTAGATTTATGACCTCAGCTCTCCATAAACGGGACTAACTGTGGTAGCAGAAGACCTAGGTCAATTGGAGGCAGAGTGTTACAGCTGTCAGAGGAATGCTCTCTCATCTCCTCTGTCCATCACATTAAATCGACAGGGCCTTGTAAAGAACGGCCGGGCACCAAGAGTGCATGGGAGGAATAAAACGATGGGGGAGGCTGCAATGGGAGCAAAGGACTGAGAGGCAGGTAGGTTTCAGTCCAGAAGTACGAATGAAATGTATAGAATGCAGAAACGTCCCATTAATTCAAGCAATAAGATTGACCGACTGATTTAATTTTACTGAATTACTTGTTAAAGAAATATCCCACGATTTAATAGATTGGTGAATTCGTCAGTTTATCTTAGAGATGTTTCGATACCATTTCTTCCTTCCCGATACCGATGCCAATAACTGAACTTGCATATCGGCCGATACCGAGTACTGATCCGATACCAGTGTCTTAAAAATTTCATATTTTATTATGTTTTAACAGCTGTATTCTACTATCTCTGTATGGATGTGATATTATTGCTGTCATTGTTGAACTCTTTGTGACACATGAACAAACACAAACAATGAACGCCACAGAACTTTGTTTTGTTATCCAGTTTGACAATCAGTCATAACAGAAAAATAACATAAATAAACTACTTTAAAGTAGATTTTCTCTGGGGCTAAATTACGTGGTTTCGGAGTGGTGCATGAACTTGAGTACTTGCCAATACAGATACTAGAATTTTAGGCAGTATTGGAGGCTTTTCCGAAACTGGTATCGGTATCGGAACATCTCTAGTTCATCTGCTACATTTTGAAGCCATTAGGTGCATCTCACTTACCATATCTGATAGCTCCTCGCGTCTCGGTCCTCGGTTGAACTGGAAATTGTTCTGTCCCTTCTTCGTAAAGGCCGTCTCAACGCTCTTATTTTCTGCCCAGAGGAGCGAGCATCGAGGAGTGATCTCTGAGGAGCTATGAATGAGGATCTCCAAGGAGCTATGAGCGAGGATACATGAGAGCAGTTTTTCCGTTGGTAACTCCACCCATACAGCTGAAGCTTTAGAAATATGTTTATTTGCCTTTACCAACTTTGTCATTGTATCCACATTATTGGTGATTATGAAAACTCTCATTCTGTTAATATTTTGAAGCAGTGCTACTTCTGCTACTTGGGTGGAATTATATGATTGCAGCACCTGAGAAGCCGAGAGCAGAATAGCAATGCTTCACCTTTCTGAGAATATAGTTCCCAGTTTATATACGGTTAGAAAATGGCTCTGTCTTATGTGACGTTATTTGTACATGCTGTGACTATAAAAATCACAACATGTAAATAGGAACATGTTGGCGTTATTGTGTCACTTATTCGGAGCAGTAGGCTAGTTGGAACCAGTTACCTCCAGGATATGTGCTAGGCTAAGCTACCGGTGGAGCTGTCAGACAGAGTTACAACACGCACGGAGATGAGAAGGGTATGTATAGACTTGTCTAACTCTGGGGGTTACGGTGAATAAACTAACGTCCCAATAAGTCGGCGTGTTCCTTTCAACGTACAATATGTAACTTTCTGCCGCTAGGGGTCTCTCAACCAAAACAATGGATGGTAAACAGACTTTTGATGAAGTTGGTAAGTTGCGTGGAATTATGGGAGTTGTAGTTTTTAATGTTAAACACCTTTGCTGATTAGAATGCATCTGTTCACAGACAAGTTTACCCATTCAAGGTTATTCATGTTATGTTTAGTATCATTTATTCATGTAATTCTAATAAAATAGATGCATTTTCCCCAACATAATTAAATTTTTGTTGATTCGATCTGTATTGGTAGCTGACCAGTTAGCTAGCTACTGAGCCAGCAAGCTAACGTTAGCCAGCATCTAAAACCACAGTGACTATCACAATATATTTCACGTCACTGTCAACTTTTGGATGGTTTCAACACCGGGGCGGACAGGGTTTGTTGTAACGCTAGCTAGCTACTCAATGAGGCTGAGAGACAGGTGCTGGGTGGGGATTGCTGGGGGAATCTCCGGCCGGGACGGCGGGGACGGCCAATGACCGATGTGCAGCAGCAGAACATCTCCAAGCTGCCCAGAACAATCTTAACTTTTCATTTTGCTGCTTGTCGGGTTAATTTAGCTAACTGTAAAGACAGCTAAACGCGAAGGGGTGAGAAATTCGGCAGGGAGGAGATTTTCGGCACGAACACTGGTAGCTAGTGCTAACAGAGAGGTAGCTAACATTAGCTATGGATGGCCGCTGTTGCGACTCAGATCTGGGTCTGTGTCTGATATGGTCTGTTTCCCGACGCTTCATTAAACTGCCGTTAGCATTAGATTAGTCATCTTATCTATACAGCTAACGTTAACATTACTGGTAAACTCATTCGTGGGTTAGCCCAGCGCTGCTTTTATCCATGGTGAAAACAATCATGCTACCAATAACTTACTAACGCTAACGCTAACTATGAGCGTGTTGAACGATGTGGTAACCCTATAATGCTATCCACCAAGCATTAGTACTAGCTACTTGTCAACCAACACATTGTAGTAACGTTAAGCTGGATTAATATTGATATGTATCAATAAATAAGATCTCTGCTGTATTACTGTGTTGCAAAGTGGCATGTTATTAATCACAAAATGATGCTTTGTGGCAAAAAAGCAGCATTAGGAGTATTTTTTTCATTGTATGATTTACAATTACGCTCAAACATATCATGGTGTTTTGAAGGAAGTTACGAGTAACTAGAGGGTGAAAGGTTATATGACGCCACTGACAGGCGACTAGGAAGGAAAGGAAACGTGCCGTGTCTGAAAATAAAATAACATATTTCTCAGGTTTTGACATTTGGTGGAAACATTTGGGAGAGTGTAACTACACAACTCAAAAAAATATATAACATAGGTATGGTCGTTTTTAGACATTTTAATGCAGAAATGTTACATATTGTACCTTTAAGTGTAAACTTGCACAACACTGTCTATTTGGGATATTTAAAAGTAAAAGTGATTTCTGTTCAAGCAGGGTTGATATTCACCTCGGTTCCGTGTAACAAACCGTCTGGCACGTCAGGTTAGGTGTTTATGGCAGCATTGACGAATTGGATGTTATAGGTCAACAGCATAACATCCCCCTGCTCACAACTCCCTTTCTGCACTTAGCCATTGCTGACAGTTGCCTTGTTTGCTCTTGCTACAGGTCAGCCCTCGTTTAAGTCTACAATCTGCCTACATAAGAAAATTGAAGATTGTAAAATCATACGACTGACTACATTATTAAACCAGGCCTCTGCTAACTTAATCACTTCAAAATACATTTTGAATTTTAGATAAGTGTAAAAGAATGGACATGGAAATCTCCCAGTACAACTGAATTGAAAAATAGACGCAGCAGGCAGCAGAAACAGCAGCCTACAGCCCACCACTCTGCACAATGCAGCAAAGACCAAATAAACACTCAGTTCTCAGTTGGAATGATCAATACATGAAGATGCTGCTTTGGCAAGAACAAAAAAGGGAATATGGAGTGATGAAGGAGTAGAGAGAGATCAAAAGGCAGCTAGTTGCTGTGTCCCTTCCCTGGATCCTTTGAAGAAATTTCTAGATCAAATATGTCATAATGGGTCAACAAGGCCTGTCCTATTTGAAAGGATCCAATACATGTGGCCAAGAAATACAGCCTTAATTTGCCTTGGACGACACAAGCAGTGTTAACTGCTAATTAACAGGGATATGAAGTAAAACCTTGGTGCTGTGCCTTGGCTTGCAAATGGAACAGCTTTTTGAGGCCTTTCACAATGCAATAATTATTGATAAGAAGGAAGGAACACCTGTAAGAAGGTTGAAAAGAGAGAAGAGAAAGATGGGGGGGGTGTGAAGGTGGAAGCAGGGAAGGAGGGTTCAGTTGGGAAATGGAGTCCCTGAGACAGATGGCGACGGGCTCAGGGAGAATTCTCCCGCCCATTATGAAAACGCCACAAAGCTGGAAACTCCAGGTGTGAACGGCACCAAGCGTACCTCCAGCAGCCACCAAGAGGCAGCAGCCTGCCAACAAACACCCACTAATGAATGGAACAGCTTGAATCAGAGGCACAGTGAATGTAGATGGGAGCGGTATGGCCTCATCTGCATTACCAAGCGGTCACGGTGAGTTTCTGTGTGATACATGGATTGGATAGATTCAGAAACTGATCACCAGTGACGGCTTGGAAATGGAAGCAGTGGATTTGTAGAGGTTTCTCCAGCGGCTCTGGTGGAAAATGAGGGCAGGGAGGGGAGACAACAAGGCGAAGAGTGACAGAAACAGAGTCTTGCAGAAAAATGGGAAAATGAATACAAGGGTAAAAAAATCATAAGGCTGAAAACAGAGGTAAAGAGGGAGACAGGAAAAGAGCAGAGGGTGGAAAAAGATGAAAACAGGATGTGAGTAAAGACAACGGAGAGAAATACAGTACATAGACAAAAGATATGAACACAGAAATAAAAGACAAAGAAAATAAAGGACTTTCTACCATCTCAGCCCTCCAACCATCTTGTTTGTCCAAATTGGTTTCAAGTACCTTCAATTTCACAGTAGGTGTCTGTTTCTTTCCTACAATTACTGTTTACATGCCATGTCAATCTGGCCACTCTCTTCCATAAAAAACAACTGGAGAAGACGGGTGAAGCTGTGATTTTGTGTGTGTGATTTTGTGTGTGTGTGTGTTCATACAGTACAGTTTGCGTCCTCTCCTTGCCCCATTTAGCATTGAGAGGCCAGCAGAGTATTCAACAACCAAGCCAATTTCAGTTTCCATTTCAGGTCAAATTAATCCACGAGCAGGAGAGTCTATACAAAAAGTTTTAAGGATTAGCCTCTCAGCTGGTGATTTGCTCCGGCTGCTTCTACCTGAGTGCTCGACCGGGAGAGCTACAGTTACAGCGTAATGCTGGCAACTGCTCTCACTCAACATGAGATGTGAAAACATCTCTGTATCTTTGTGAATTAAAAAAAAAGAATACTATATATTCTCTCTCTCTCTCTCTCTCTCTCTCTCTATATATATATATATATATATATATATATAGCCTATGTATATTCTCTTTGTTGACTGTAAACCTGTTTCCACTTACTGTAAGCTTTCAACTGTTGTTGCCAGTGAAGTTGCCAGCAGTCCCTAATTGTAAACAAATTATGTTAGATATTATTATTAATATTTAATCCTAGCTTTGAAACTATTACGTCCACATATTGACATCATTAATACTTTATATTATGTATCTCCCTCTTTGAAAGCTTGAACATATTACTGTAGAAAGCTTTAACCCTAACCTTAACCCAGCGTATATACGTTGTATTAAAAGAAAAACTTAACCCTAACCCTAACCCTTTAAACCCATACCTAACCCAACCCTAGTTTTGATTCCTAAACTTTACTGTCACATCCCCGCATAACAGTTACCTTTTGGTGCCTAAACTTAACTGAGACGACCACCGTCATGACCTGGCGGTGACCAGTACCCGACTCACAGTCACCTTTTGCCGGCTAAACTTAACCTCACACCAAACTGACTGTAAACTGTCAGGTGACCGGTAACCGTTCAAAAGAATGCATTGCAGCATTACAACACTTAAAAATTGGATTCAGCTCAAAATATACACATCTTCTGATTTGATATTTTAGTACTGGAAACATTTTCTAAAATTTCAGCCAATAACATTTCTAATACCAACAGATCTTTTCCAGAAACACTGTTTCACATTCATAAAGTTAATAACACTACAAGTTTGACTTAGCTCCACTTCAGTCTTGCTTGATATCACCTTAACTGTTTAGAATTTCAGTTTAATTACTGTGTGAACTGTTGTTCAATTGATTTACTGCAGTAGTAGTCTATATCCTCGACGTTCCACTTCTGGGATTGCTCCGGTGTCGAGAGAAAAAACATGTTCCGGTTAGGCTCTCAGTTCATATGCTACGAATTTGCCGATTCCACATGGTATCCGTAAATGTTCAGGTAATAGAGCCAATTAAAACAAACAACTTCTCAAACAAAAATTTTTTAATGAATAATTTATGCAACTTTGATCATGTAAGTATGGGGAATTGGGAATTCCCAATAACAGTTGCACTTTTGAAACTTGACGTACAGTATCATTGGCTGGGACTAAACTACATCAGTTACTCCATGAACTTAAGAAGGTGTTGGCTGTTATGATCTGTCTATTACCAGGGGACCTTGCGATTTAGAACACCCCCCCCACACACACACACACACACATATCTCTGTTTTGCGTTCGCACAAGGATAAGCAAAGTCCGTTTATTAACTTAAATTTAATGACATTATCCCCCACATATGATGTCAAGACTCTGTCAAAACTTTCATTTATAATTGTCAACGCAGCCAATACTACCCCGAATCACAGATATGATGATTCGCACGTGGCTAATATTATCCCACAACCTCTGTGTTTGGTGAAATATGGTAGGTAATTTGCTGTGGAATTTTTACTTGACAAATAACAGACATGGCAGATTTGCATGGAATTAAGATCACAGACGATTCTTCTACAATTATTACAAATTACTAAAGGTCCCCATGTATGTATGTAATCCAGTGCTTACTTTCTCTCAACAGTATCAGAGCTGTATTAAATTATCGCTTATGAATTGAAGATTTCCTGCTACTGCTGCTTCACATTGAAAACACAGGGTGGCTTTTATTATAAAGCAGATGCAGGAAACGCGATGTATCTGACACTAAGCGTAGTGCTGACAGCAATTTTTTAAAAATGCATCTACAAAACAATAACAAGGTGATTTTCTACAATTTGTGAAAGTGGATGATTTTTTTTTTAAAATATTGCAGGTAGTTAAGTAGTAAGTAAGTAAGTAAAATTTATTTATAAAGCGCTTTTCACAGATAAAATCACAAAGTGCTGTACAACAGAATAGGTAGAACAAACAGTATAAAATGCATATACATATATCAAAGGAAAGGGACGCTAGTGAGAACCCATCAACCAAAAGCTTTCCTAAATAAGCAAGTTTTCAGATCCTTTTTAAAAGAGACAACAGAGTCAGCCAGACGCATGGACAGGGGCAGGGCGTTCCACAGTCTGGGAGCAACAGACTGGAAGTTAGATAGATAGATAGATAGATACTTTATTCATCCAGAAGGAAATTTTAGGCATCCAGTAGCTTAGACAACCATAACACAACAAAACACACATATATCTCACCTACATAAAAATCACTCACAGAAAATTAAAGAGTTAACAATTTCTGAAGGTCTGGTATGGACTGACCATGTGATGCAATGACCATGATAAGGTGCTATAGTGCAAAAGTAAACAGT
This sequence comes from Gymnocephalus cernua, assembly GCA_023631565.1. Classification (NCBI taxonomy): domain Eukaryota; kingdom Metazoa; phylum Chordata; class Actinopteri; order Perciformes; family Percidae; genus Gymnocephalus; species Gymnocephalus cernua. Next base: position 37,105,828 of record CM042427.1, on the reverse strand, counting down.
GCAGGGATTGAACAGTGCAATAGCTTACTATTAAATATTAACTATGACTATGAAAAGACAAGAATATAAACAATAGAATTGCTTGACAATAATAGAATTGCTTGATCAATCAATCAATCAATCAATCAATCAATCAATCAATCAATCTTTATTTATAAAGCACCTTTAAACATAAAATGCTAAACAGTGATTGAAAAATATCAGACAAGAAAAAGGAATAAGAAATGAAAATAAAAATTCATTTAGAGACTAATGCACACTAAAAATGAATAAAATATATTTAAAAAAACAGTGAAATGTTAAACAATTTCAATCATAATATAAAACCATAGAAATAAAATGGATAGAAAGGCCATTGAACTTTTTCTCGTGGTCAATTTAATTGGTGCACAACAAAATGGCGATTGTTGCTAGTTGTCATAGTGACAATCTGCATCAGTAGGGCCATAACTGTGTCGCAGCTTGCTGGGAGGAGAGCCGCCCGACACAGCTCGGGAGATGTTCTCGAAGTTGCTGGGAGTGAGGAGGGACAGTTAGACCCAGCGGCATTGGTTCAGTGGAACGCTATCGTAAGACCCAGCTTGCTGTTCAGCTCATTGTCTGTAACCAATGCAACATAAGAGCACGGCTGAACCAGCAAGCAAGCCAGCCGGTGTTAGCTGGCTATCGTTAGTTTGCTAGCTCCGAACGATGAACGCCGTGCAATGTGCATTCAGTTCAGCTCACGTTGCACGCCGTTTGTCGTTCAACTGGTCGTGACTGTTTTCCCAAGATGGCACCTGCCTGTATACGTGAACAGTACTGTCTTTATAATCTATCTTTTTAATAAACTGTCTGTACACTTAAATAGTTCTCAAAGCTTCGGTTTACATGTAGGGACCCTCATTATGCTACTGTGGAAGTGTGGTGCTATTTTGAGCCTTGTTAGTGGTATAGAAATAGCGATTTCTTTTTACTTTACCCGTGCCCCGACGACTAGCATTATAAGCTAATTAGCGGTTTGTGCTAAAACTGGTCCCATTCGATTAGCATGAAAACATATCCCAGAGAACAGTTGACTCGGTACACATGTGTTATTAACCACTAGGTTCATTTTGCGCTGGATTTGTCATTTAACGTTACCCCCTCACCACATTGTTCTCGTTGCGATAGCAATGTGCTTTGTTTGGATGAAGCATGAGTTAATTTGACTCATGTAGCGGCTGGCTCTCTGCCTCGTAACGTTACTACTCCGCTGGTCGTTAGTCTGTTACTGCAAAACTTCAGCTCAGCGACTTGCCGGAAGTCGGCTTATTATCGGAATTTTATACTTTACCATGGCAATGGTACACATATAAAAGGCTGCTGCTCTGACCATTCTGCTATGTTGATATGAATGGAAATGACCTTTCTATCCATTTTATTTCTATGTATAAAACCCTGTATATCGTTATATAATAATTAAGACCATACATACACATAAGTATAAACACTAAAGCCATAAAAATTATAAGACACTAACACAAATATAAATGTAATGGGTAACTGTATATGTACATATTGGCTATTTCCTTAACACATCAACATCAGAAGATCCTTAGAAAGATGGTTGGTTTGAAAATTCAGAGTTGCTTTTTTCCCCTCTGATGCAAGAATGTTCACAGGAAGTCAGGAAAGCAAGCAAGGTTTCCCATCCCAGACGCTAATATCAGATCTGAGACCGCTCCAATTATAAAGGAGACTTCAGGGTGTAGGGAGCCAGTCCTGCTGGATTTATCTTACAGCTGAAGCACGCAATTCAATGAAGTGAGTTTTCTCTTGCACACCTCTCTTTTTGAGGGCTTGTCTGTGCCACAATTTGATTTGCACGAATCTCTTAAAGAACAAACATACTGTATGAAAGTAAAATGCATTTGCCCCTGAACAAATATCTATTGAGTAGCTGAAAAAGATCACACAGCACATGGACTGCAGCAATTTTCAGTTTTGGATTTTCTAATTTTAATTCAAACAAACTGTCACAAGAATATTCCCTTGAATTATTTGATAGATGCATAAAATATCTGTCTTTAATTCATAGATACTTAGAACCATAGATATATATATCTATGCTTAGAACCAGTATCCCATATCCTCATATCCAGCACGCTATGATGAGACAACCCTTTAAAAAAAGACCAGTGCCAAATGCCAAAGGCTTGGCACCATTTTTAGTTTGCTTCTATGTTTACTACGTCAACTCCTATCAGGTTTGTTTAATCTGGACAAAAAAACACAGTTTAAAAAAAGTTTCTTTGTGGTTTCATGGGCGCTTATGACAAGACGTAGCCAGGTGCAGTGACTTCCTGAAGTCTTGTTTCTACATTGTAAGGTTGCCAGGCAACCAAAATAACTCCAGAAAGTCACTGCATTTGTACAGATTGAACAAACGAGACACAGCATGTTAATTGGTGAGCTTCAGAGGTGTTGGTATGAGGTGGGGTTTGTTACATTTGGAAAGAAGAGAGAAGTTGCTGTTTCCCTCTGTTTCCAGTCTTTATGCTAAGCTAAGCTAAGCTAAGCTTATCAGCTTCTGGTTGTAGCTTCATATTTACAGAGAGTGGTATTAATCTTCTCATCTAACTCTTGGCAAGGATACAATGTATCTGAACATAGTAATCATTCAGAAAGAACATTACCATGACACATTTTCATTTTATCTAAGATTAGACAAAAACTTTGTTTTGGAATGGGTCGGTTTATTTTGATCAAAGTGTTTACATGATGGATTTGCATTCTGTTTGGTCTAATAGTTGGAAATAGTAGCAGAATAAACATGTCATGTCTCCATGCCAAATGTCAGGCTTTCCTCCTCTGCTTCTGCTATCTGTGTGTTACCGTTCTCAAAGTCCCTTTGCTACGGCAAACAACAACCTTCGAACTATCAAGCCACATGGTGAAAATGCCAAGTTTTCATAAAGATTTGGATTGTGCAATAAAGCAGGCCTGCTTGGTTTTTTCATTGAATGATTGTTAAGATTTAAAAAGAATATGTTTTAATTTAATATCTAACAGGGACGTGCTAGCATGTTTGTCCATTGGCTATTTTACAAACATGGCCTATAGTCTGCAATGAGCTAACGAGGGTTGTGTTAAACAGTGATAATGGAGGACCTTCATTCAAGGGTGGATAGCTACAGTTTATTACACCGGACACAATAACGGACAAAATAATTGCTACTTGCCAGTTATTGTATATATTATTGCTGTGGATGAAGTAAATTACATACGTCGATAGACTGGTAAGAGCAAATCCCGTTTAACCATTGACCCAGCTCATTTAAATAGATCACGTTACTGTATTGTGTGAACAGTTAATTTCATTTATTATTTGATGTGTTTTCTGTTGTGGGTAATTAGCCATTCCAGAGCTTGCCTCTCCATGTGCAAATGTTCCACCAAAACAAGTTCCTTTGAGACACTATTTTGCAGAGGCGTCACTGCGTCTAGAACTTAGCACCACCCAAGGCAATTGTGATTGGTTTAAAAAAATGTAAATAAGCCAGAGTGTTTTTCTCTCTCCTGTCCTGAAATGAATGTGTGGTGTATCCAGACCTTACTCCAGCTGTGGAGATCTGTCTGGCAATGTGAGACTACTGTTAGGTTGATCCATATCTACAAAGGTGGTGGGGGTGGGGATGGGCTTCTTTCTAAGGTACTACTTTTGCGTGAATAAAATGAACCACAGCCAGAGACATGACTTCATACAATACAACCAGGAGTGATATAACCATACATGAGCACACACGTTCTTGCAAACAAGCTCGCAGGTGGCGGAGCAGCGAGTCAGTGAGGCGTGACACACACAAGACACACACACACACACACACACACACACACACACACACACACACACACACACACACACACACACACACACACACACCCCTCTCCCCTTACACATCAACACGCAGAGCCTTCCTCTCCACACATACAATCCTCACCATCTCTCCAGATCCTTTTGCATCCTTTGCTCCCCTAATCACTCTTGTTCTTTGTTTTCCCTTGGGCACATGCTCTGTTTCAGCCCCGAAGATGCCAACGTCATCCTCGGACATCCCGGCTATTCGGCTCTTATGCTCTGCATTTTGCTCACGTTCCTGTTGCTGGGGCGACGACGCATCTGGCCCGGCCGTCCGTGCGCCTGTGGGAAAAGATTTTGAGGAACGGTCTGGGATGACTAATGGAGCTTCGGGTCAGGCAGGTCCATAGCCACTCTGCCTGCTGTCCACCCTGCTGGGAGACACTCAATTAAGTAGTCACCCTCTTTTCTCAGAGGAAGATATCTTATTCCAGGGGTCACCTGCCAAAAAATAATCTTAGAAAAAACAATATGCTGCTGCCTGTGAGAGGCAATAAGGTTTATTGCCCCATAGCTCACAATAATATACTGTATCTGAGAGGTTTATGTGGTTGTTTATCAATGCTCACACAACGTGAGCAAAATTACTGCACAGCCTCAACTTTCCATTGGACCGATGCCGATACCAATATTTTTACATCAGCCTTAGCCGATGTCCGATACAGGCTGCCGATTTTATTGAGCCGATATGTGGAGCCGATACTGCTTTTGCTCCCTCAATTTTCTACATAAAATAAAATGAGCATGTCTAAGGCTAATATGCCGCCTAATATGCAAAGACTACACACTAGTAGGTCTAAACAAAAATGTAAAAGAAGCTGCCAGATTTGTCAACCACAGAACATAAACCAGCAGAGGAAAATAATGTGATGTCAGATGGACATTAAGCAACAAATTGTTCAAGTTTCTGTTCTAAACTGCATCAACGTTAAAAGGTTTAAATATTCAACCACATATAAAACATATCTCAAAGTTTTAAAAAGCAGCACTCATATTATTGCTGTGATGCGTGTCACGCACACACACACACACACACACACACACACACACACACACACACACACACACACACACACACACATACATAGCACGGTGCACTTATGTCCGACGCGTGTGTTGTGTGTGTCTTTCGGAGAGACACAGAGAGACACACAAATACTGTCCAAACATCAGCCAGCTGGTCGCTTAATACTCCCAAAAATACCACGGAACAACGTGCACGTATGTCTGCTACATGATAAACATTAACACAAATTAATATTCAACTACGTATAAAATATATCTGTCATCATTATGCTCTTCTTGAGTGGGGGGGGGGCTGCGCTCTGACTGCGATGGCAACACCGCCCAGCTTTCTTGTGTGTGTGCTCTGGACGCTGTGGTGTCAGCCGGTGAATCAAACTCCCAAAAATAGCACGGTAACACGTCGTCATTACTTAATCCTATGACCAGTGTTCGTAACGGCTAGGTGTATGACAATATTTCAGCTACGTCAAACAGTTAAAAGATACTTTGAAAGTTTAAAACTCACCGTTGTCTTACAGAGTTCCAGCAGTCTGCCAGTGGGGGAGGGGCAGAGCCTGGTCTGACTGCATGTGAACGGGAGCGTCCCTAGCAACACAGGGCTGCCTTTGTGGATGCCTGACTGTAAATAATGCCGGGAAAATCGGCGAACGCAGCAGCAGCGTATCGGCCGATGCAAATATACGTAAAAAACGCAAATATCGGCCCGATATATCGGCCGGCCGATGAATCGGTCGATCACTACTCTCTTCTGATCAACACATTAAATAAATCACCAAGACAATCCCTATTTTTTTACCTACGTGGGCGATGCAGAGATCCCAATTCACATCTATGTTTCATCCAGACTTGGTTATTAAAACATTTTGTACGTAGTACTAAAAGTTTTCAAATGATTACATGATTTTAGCTTCACTTTATTGGCTCCCTATCCATGTCAGATGAGACTTGTATCTGATGACAAAATTCTAAATGGGCACGTCCCTTCATACTTGCCTCCTTACTCATTATATTCCTTTCTGTGCCCCCCTGCTGGTTTCATCTGAGCCAGGTGATACTCAGAAGCAGGAAAACACATTTAGGGTGTCTAGTGGGCAGGTGAAGCATGGCAAGGTCTAAAATTACAGAAACCTGCAAGTATTCAAATGTACATAACAGTTGAAGAGCTATATATATATATATATATATATATTTTTTTTTTTTTTCTTTTTTCTTTTCCAGGTTATGGACTTTGTACTGGTTTTCCCTCTATCCCTCACTCTTCACCTATTGACCCTCTTCTAAACTTTGACCCTAATCTTAGAGGGGCCCTTTTTATGCTTTATAACTACACAACCTGGAAAGCCGTTTTGCCCAGAGTTCATTGCTCTTCTATCCGAGCCAGGCATGAGGTAACTCAATTCAAACTTGTCCATAGAACTCACTGGACCAGATGCAGACTGGCCAGATTTGACTCAAGCATAGACCCAACATGTATTCATGTATTTGTTGTCACCAAGCCCCTGCCACTCTTACACATGTTCTGGTCCTGCCCTTCTCTTTCCCCTTTCTGGAAACCAGTATTTGCCCTTTCCTCTCCTATTGCTGTTTTTGTTGGTGTTCTCCCACCAGATACTTCCCTGCCTGCCTACCAGCGTGACTTGTTTGCCTTTGTAACACTTTTGGCCAGGTGACTTATATTACTTTATTGGAAAAGTGCCCTCCCCTCCACACATACAAGATAGGTAGCTGATGTCCTTCATTTTATGAAGCTAAAAAAAGTCAGACATGCACTATGTGGCTCCACCTCCAAATTTGAATGGGTTTGGCAGCCCTTCCATTGACATATTGAGCCCTTGCAGCGTCCTCCTCTGTCCTCTCCATGCTCAGCCTAGACCTTATGTGCAAGATGAACCATATCATTGTGTTTTATTAGGCTTATCATTCTACACACAAAACCAACGTTTGTTTTGTCTTCTTTTTTTGTTTTTGTTTTTGCAAGCAGTTTAATTTTAATATTTGGACTTCGACTCTGCAGTGACTTGCTGATATATTTTTTTCTGAGCTACTTCAATCCTTGTATCGTATCTCCCTGCCCATCATTATGTGGGCTATCTAATGATGAATTCTTGTTCATTTAGTTTGTTAGATCATTGTTCGTTTTTTGAAGTGTTTTAATCCGTGTCCTCAAAGATCTCAGCGGAGCAGATTTGTGTCATTCAAACAACTCTTAGTTGTAGTTTAAAACTTTTATAGCCAATTTAATTAAAATGACAGGTTTTATTCGGGCTCGAGTCCATACAGTAAATACAGTTAATGGATACAGGCACGGAGAACTGAAGGCTCTGTTAGCAACGATTAGCTCCCGGTTAGCGGTTAGCTCCAGTCAGCTCCGGTTAGCTCCGTTATAAAGATATGGAGCGGAGGAGACTGCCGCAGACAGGGGTGACAACTGGGCTCTGATAACGATAGCCTCTGAGCTTGAAGTGCAGCGTTGACACAGTCATGAACGTGGTACGCGACTTCACGAGAGGGAGGGGCTGGAGGCCGCTGGTCTGTGTGCACTGTAAAAAAAACACCGTTGATTGGGAAACAAAATGTAATTCAGTTGAACCTACATATGGGAAACATCGGAATTCAAATAAATACAATGCAAACAGTTGGAAGAGCTGCATCCTTCAATGTCTGCATTTTAAGAATGAAAACAGACTGAGATTAGAGTTATTGAAAATGATCATATATAACTAACCTCACAAGCAACTAAAAAGGTCAAAGGTCAGAGCCGCTGTGAGCTGACATAATTCCAGTGAATGATGAATAATGTATAAACAACGGCTGGGAAGATATTACAAACAGGAGCTGAAGCAAGAGTCAAAGCAGCAAATGTGTTCTGCATCAGATCCAGCTAATTCACATTGATTACGCTCAGGCTGCTAATCGTCGCACTACACCACTTTGCCATAAAGCTCTGCTGCTGTAGCACATTTTAAGTTTGCTGTGTAATTTGTTACCGTGTTGAGGACATTTTTATGATGCTCACATTCATTTCCGCTGAGCTCCTGCTGGAGTGCATTTGAATCTGCTTGTGATACATTTCTGTTGGCAGCACTATGGTAAAAGTTTTTTTTTTCTTTCATTCTATAAGCCACTCAGCTATTCTGATTCATGGACCATAATGCACTGGGCTCTGCTTTTTGCAGGGTTGATACTGGGAGACTGGAGCAGGTCACATGCGGAGATCGAGCTATAGAGCCTGCTAGCATGAATAACATCTGTGTAAAATGAATAGATGAAATATATGTCATGAATATAATCCCAAAAATATTCAGATTAGTTTTGAGGATTTTATGACGGCATGTGAGGCAAAATAAGCAGACAAAAGGAAATAGGTAAAATATTTAATGTTGAGGAAATACATATTTATATCGAACACACATTGCTTCACATAAAAAACAACAACACAATATCAACTGATGATCCTTTTTTTTATCATAGTGAAGTTAGACCAACTTTATTTTCATCTGGGCTTCCTCCCATTATACCATACACAACTTCCAGTTTTTAAAGATTGTTTTTGTGGTATTTTTGGCCTTAAAAGTCTCATGGCATGAAAATTTCACTTTATGAGGTTTTTTTTAACATTAATATGAGTTCCCCCAGCCTGCCTATGGTCCCCAGTGGCTAGTAAACCGAGCCCTGGGTATCCTGCTCTGCCTTTGGGAAAATGAAATCTCAGATGGGCCAATCTGGAATCTTCCCTTTATGATGTCATAAGGGGAAAGGTTACCTCCCCTTTCTCTGCTTTGCCCGCCCAGAGAATTTGACCCGTCCATGAGAAAGAGAGAGACATCATGGCTTTCAAACAAGCAAAGGGGCAGTTGGTCAAAGCCACACCCCCACCCCTCTACCCCCCCCCCCCCCCCCTCTATTAGGTCAACCAATCTTGAATGTTTGTAAGTTTGTAAGTTTGTATGTGTTCAGGTCTGATGTTTTGGTGTCCCATCTGTCCACCCTGACCCCTCCCTCTGTGGCTATTTAACACCAACACACTTCCTTCTTTGCTCTCACCATGAAGGATTCAATTCCTATGGCCTGTAAATGGCTTTGTCACTTGAACATAAACTTCTACATTTGACTACAATGACGTATTATGTAATTTTTCTAGGGAGAACAGCCCTGTGTGATTCTAACTTTTTTGCCCAGCCAACAGTAGGCTACCACACAGTGTTTATTTTGACGCAGTTTAGACTTGCATTATTTTTGTTCAGCAGTGGTGTTTAAATATAGTAAATTCTTTATAAACCTTTTATAAAACTATTTATACAGTTTTTATTAAAGTATTTGATATATTTGATACAGGTTGAGGAGTATAAATGCAAGTAGAAAAGTGAAAAAAATGAGGCAGACTGGACAATTTCCAACCACTCCTATGTGAATCTGAATACATATATTTTTGTAAATTATGGAAGCACGTAAACATTTGGGATGGTTGTGATCCAAGGTGTAAATGTTACTGTGTAGGTTAAGAAAGAAAAATGATAGTCTGTGAATCCGTTGATGTTTGGAAGTTCGGAACTCCAGAGAAAACAGGAATGAAAACACACACACACACACACACACACACACACACACACACACACACACACACACACACACACACACACACACACACACAGAAGAAGAACAAAAAGAAGAAGAACTCAGCTGTCCACTAATCTCTGGGCGAGAGACATAGAGGAAGACTGGGAGCAGGGAGAGAGCGAGTCTATCTGCTGCTCGTCTCGCCTCGCTGCTGTTACCATGACAACGGACCGAACCCATGAGCGGAGTGCTTGAGATTCTCCTCGTCTTGCTCCTCTCTCTCTTCCTTCTCTTCTTCAATCTGTCTCTCCCCTTGACCCACTCTCCCTTTACCTCCTCTGTTGCCCCCCTGCTAAGCTCTCTCTAATTCTCCCTCGTTTCACCATTTCTTTTTGTCCACCCTCCCATATTCTCTCCGCTTCACATTATCCCTCTTCTTCACCATATAACAACGCCCTCAGTCCCTTTCCCTTTAAGTTCCTACTCATCCTCTTCTTTCACATCATCCCTATCCCTCCCTTTGATTCCTGACTTCCAAATTAAATGTGAATTTGCTTTATTAGCACTGCTGTAATCAGCTACAATATTGGCAAAGCAGGTTGTGCAAGGTTTCCAATGTAGTCATGACAATGTGTTCCGGGGTGGGAGGGGTAACTTTGCCCAATCATGACTTCCTGTCATGTCTGTTCCATTTGACACAGGAGTAATGGTGTAGTGTCCGATAGGAACTGTCAATGTTTGACATGGCAAATGAAGACATGTGTCGATTTAAGAGCTATTATTTCATTGATTTACAACAACTCGTGTAAGTGTGTCAATCTCATCCATGCCGTCGCCATTTTTGTTCAAATGCAATGAATTGCTCTGGTACTATACAAGGAAATGATGCAAGTGATTCTCTGAGGGGTGGAGTTGAAACGGGTCACATGCCTATTTCACAAATAAGGAAAGTTTTATTTTGATTAAATGGTGGCTTGCAGTTTTACAGGGCTTTTTTCTATGTAAAATAAGGCCACACTAGAGCGCTGCTTACTGTGCTCCAAGGCTGCAACACAACAAGCGCCTGCCTGCTTTGGAAACCAAAACTTATATAAGCCAAATCAAATCCTCTAAACGACTCCAAATGATTCCAATAAAGAAACAATTCTACTGGAATCGTAATTTTTTAAACGATTCCAAGTCGGAATCGGTTCTAGATGCCCAATCCTAGATGTGAGGCGATGCAGGATGATGGAGGACAGCAAGAACTGACACTACGAATGGATGCAGTACTGGGTCAGGATGTTTAGTCTATCCCTGCTATGGATACACATCTGGTGAGTGGAAACACAGGTCAAGGCAAAGAACACAATGTTGATTAACTGTAGGAAATGAGATGCTAGCTGCAGAATCTGCGTCAAAGCCACACGCTTTGTTTGGTCGTGTAAGGCAGTGATCTTCAACAGGGGTTCCTCGACCCATAGGGGGTCCTCAGTGGCATTGCAGGGGGGCCAACAAATTATTCTTTAATACTACTAAACCAGTTTATAGTTTAACTCAATTGTATACAATATACTGTATGTAGAAGGGGGTCTCTGCTCATTTCTCCTTTAGGTTATGGGGCCTTGGCATAAAAAACGTTGAAGACCCCTGGTTAAGGCATTTCAATTATGTTTCTCTTGTGAGGACAGTCTGGTGTTTGTATGGTAATTGTGAGCGAAAACCATGACCTCATGCTCTTTCTCCGTTCCCTCTGGTTGTGATCCAAGGTGTAAATTGTACTGTGTGGATTTAGAAAGGAAAAGGTTAGTAGTCTGTGAATCCCTTGATGTTTGGTAACCTACAGAACAAGTTCAAAACTCCTGAGAAAACATGCACACACACACACAGACACACACACACACACACAGACACACACACACACACACAGACACACACACAGACACACACACACTTCCTCCTCCCATCATCGTTTCCAGTTTCGAAAATGGGAGGGGTTTTCTGCATTGAGTACTTTTACTTTAAATATTTAAGTACATTTTCCTGATTATACTTACATACTTTAACTTAAAGGTATAGTGGAGGATTTTCCCAAATTTTAGAAAAGAACCTCTCCACTTTTTGAAAAAATGCACATGCACAACACTCTACCTGCTCCCGAAAGGGAACGCCTATTAGACGTGTGCACGAGAGAGCATGCACACGCGTAGTTCTCCTCGTGCACGCTCTGTTTACATGTTTCCAAAAGCAGATTTGCACTTTTTCCACTATGTCAGACTCGCCACCGGTAAGTGAAAATCTATTTACGACAAGCATCTCTATAGCTAACGTTAGCATGCTACAGGCCAACAAGCTATCGTCTAGCATCTAAGTTTTTTTTATTTATTTTTTTATTGCTGGTGCGTTTAGAGCTTTCAAGAAGAGAGTCTTGTGGGATCTGATATTGACTACGAGCCCGTGCCCTGTTCATCCCGACCGAGATCCAGGAGGGGGGGTGCGCCTAGAGGCCGAGGGAGACGAGGTCAGGGCGGGGGCGCAAGAGCCAGCACCAGCCGAGAGCGGGGAGAAGGCGGCCGTGAGAGAGGGGGAGGCAGCGGTTGGGCTAGAGGCCGCAGAAAGCGAAAACTACCTAGGGACGAGCACGTACGACGGCCTTACGTAAACATATCAGCAGAATGATTGACAACTAGTAGGACCAATAGTCTTGATGATCCACCCGGAAAAAGAAAATCCTCTACTATACCTTCAAGTAACATTTTCAATGACTTTTTACTTGTAATAGAGTATTTTTACAGTGTGGTATTAGTACTTTTATTTAAGTAAAGGATCTGAATACTTCTTCCACCACTGCCTTCCATGGTCCCTCTCTTCCTCTTATCCTCCTCTCCCTCTCCCTCCCTGGTCCCCACAGCCTCATATTATGTCCACCGCTACATGCTATCAAACCTCCCTCCTTTCATTGCTTCACCCTTTCACCCTCCCTTTCCCTCCTCCGGTTTCCCCACACTGTCAACCTTACCTTTGTTTCCCTCTCCTCCTTCCTCTTCTTCTTCATCTTTCCCTCCCCGTCTCCTCCCTCTTTCACTCCTCTCTCAGTCTCACACAGACATCGACTGTCCCTCCAGCGTTTCACAAATTAAAGCATATTTCATCCACAGAGGACTCTACAATGACCCAAAACACTGCCGGGCTTCCCCACTAGTTCTACCGCTTACACAGAGTGTGTTTATATGCAAGCGTGTGTGTGTGTGTGTGTGTGTGTGTGTGTGTGTGTGTGTGTGTGGGTGGGTGCATGTAAGATTATATTACAACAGCAAGCCTCTGGGTTATACAAGTTCTTGTTTAAACCCAAAAGAAGGCAATTTGGAAACAAGGAACTGTTTTTTTCCGTCCCCATGCATCACTTTCTTTTCCCTCTCGTTTGCTAACTTTCTTTCGCTCTCATTTTCTACATTCTCTCTCTTGTTCTCCACCCTCTTTCTCTCTCTCTTTTTTCCTGAGGAGGTAGATACAGCAGCTTCCCACAGGGTTTACCCTGACTGCTCTTCTGACACGTTCACCACCTCTTCTCTCCTTTAATGCTCTTTGTGTTGTGCTTTCTTCCATATCATCGCTGCATCCTTCTTTCTCTTACTCTTTTTTATTTTCAACAATAAAAAAGATGACATACAAAGACTTACAATTAAGACATGCCAGAACAAAAACCACAAAATAAGCAGAAACACATGAATAAAAACAAAATCAGCTTAGACATTTTTATTCCTGCTATTGTCCTTTTCATAGACCCCAATCTTCCCACCTCCCACCAAGACTGTAAAGTACCTTTGTTATTTTCTCTCATCTTTGAAGTTTCTACTAGTAGCAAGCCAAAAGTAACTGGGTTTGCCATGTGGTTTTGAAATGTTTCAAGATTCAAGATACTTTATTGCCATTGTATGAACACAGCACAATTTCGTTGGTGGCAATCAGTGCAGCAGCAGTAAATAAATAATAAAAACAAGATAAACAAGATTTTTTTTTGCTTGTATCAGAGCTTTGGTTTTTATAGTGGAAGTTCCCTGGTGTTTAACCTTGCCGGGTTATTCACTCCTTGATTTCACTATATTGTGTTTGTTTCACTGCTCTAAGGTTATGTGTTGTCACTTCTTTTGATATTTTTTTATCATCTATATAGTAACTTTCTCACAGAACCAGTGCTGTGTGTGTTTGTGTTCATATGTGTAATTGTCCTTATCCCTCTGAGACCCATAGACCACTTTTGTCTTTTTTAGGTATACAGTATATTCAACATATAAGTGGTATACAGTAGGCCTACGTCATTTGATAGCTGGGAACCTGAAGATTAATTTGAGATGCAGCTCAGTGTCAAAAGTCTGTAATAAACATTTTTGTTCTTGTTAGGTACCTATTCAATTTTGAAAGTTTAGAGTATATAGGGGCTTGAAACATTATGTTGGAAGTATATATTGGCGTTCACCATGCTTAATTATGTCTCATTGGCTGTTGTCAGAGGGCGAGCACTTATTTTCTGAAAACTACAGGGACTAACATCATCACACATAATTACAATTGGGCTCATTGAATCCAAAAGAGTCTCAGCTTTCCAGTCAGACCCAATTCATGCAATTCCAAGACTGTTAAGGGACCCCTAGTCTATATCCTTGACGTTCCACTTCCAAGATTGCTCCGATGGTGCAGAAAATTCCGCCGGATGCATGTATTTTCGTTGATATGACTCTGGTGGATTTCTGAGGACTCTGGTTAACTGCTCCTCAGATCTCTGCAGGGTAAATCCAGACAGCTAGCTAGACTATCTGTCCAATCTGAGTTTTCTCACGCACGACTAAAACACCTTTTGAACGTACACGTTCCACCAAAACAAGTTCCTTTCTGAGGCTATTTTGCAGCGGCTCCGTGCAGAGCTCAGCACCGCCCATGTCGATTGTTGATTGGTTTAAAGCAATGCCAATAAACCAGAGCATGTTTTCCTCCCATCCTGGAATGCTGTGTGGACTCACCAGACCCTCCTCCGCACTGTGGAGAATGATCTGGCAAAGCGAGACTAATGAATAAGTGAAAATAACACATTTATACTGCATGCACAGAACTGCATATACTTGTCCTCTGCTTTCTAATCTGTGGCAATTCTTACTTTATGGTTTGTCAGCATGACTGGTTACTGGAACTAATGTCACAACAGCCTTTCTTAGTAGCAGAAAAGGTGAAAAGAAATGTATGGTATCATTCTGTCAAAGTAGGCTGTTTTACTCCTTTTTTAAACCAAAGACATGAGATAAACTCGAGCAGATCAACACACACCACAGTTTGCCTGGGTCAGTCCACCAGGGCTCTCTATTCTGTAAGGGCAAATTGGCTCGATTCAAGTTTGCCCAAGGGTCTTTAAATATCTCGTACTGCCCCTCACCTTGCCTCGGGATGTTCCAGGATGAACTGTATGATGTGGATTGGAGGAGAATGTCTGGCCTATTCTGCTTAGTTTGCTGCCACCACAATCCAGACCCAGAAAAGTTGTAAATAGATGGATGAATACTCCAATACTGCAATCACTACAAAATCACTATAATCAAATAATAGATGTTGGCAATGTCTCTCTCTCTCAGCCCAGAAGAAATGTTGAATTGTTCACTCTTATTTTGCATTAAAAGTGCTACTTGAATGAAGGCACGTCGTAGCTCACTCAGACATACAATCCGCTCCTCTCAATAGCATTGATACAGATGCATATAGCAATATAATTGCAAAATGAGTTGTTGCATGAACGCTTTCATGAAGTGACTGATGATAAAAAATAAATCCAATAAACTTCACCAGCACTCCATCTGCCAAGTTGAATATTCAGAATTGACATTGCAGAGGACGCTTTCAGCGAAACTGTCCTCAGCAGAAAGACAACAGCATCAAGTGTTCATTTGAATGCTTACCACAACTTACTGCAAGTGGGTGTGCAGATCAGAAAACACTAGGATGAATAAAAACATTGATTAATGTTTTGGAACACAATGAGAAACTCAAAATGGAAAAGAAAACCTGTTCAGGACATAAATCAATCAAAGGTCAAGTGTAATTCAGTAGTTAGCGATGTCTATGGAAGGTTGTAATGAACATGTACTTCACACATTTGATGTGATGAGTCATATGTAGCTTTGACATGTATTCATTATCACATGTTATACACAGGATTTATGTGTACAAGTGGTTTTGGACAATGTATGTAAATGTAAAGTAAATGGACATATGCTTAAGACTTAAGATTTTTCCTGCCAATCACATGATGGAAATTAATGTCACATGTAATTATAGGGAGACATATGTTATCATAACTCTCTAGCATTCTCCAAGACATAATTAGGGATTTAATTTCTTTGTTCTCTCCCTCTATTTCTGTCTCTCTCTCTCTCCCTCTCTCTCACACACACACGCACACACACACACACACACACACACACACACACACACACACACACACACACACACACACACACACACACACACACACACACACACACACACACACACACACACACACACAGTCAAAGCGTGTGGTAGGCCATTGGCCGTCAACTGCACTTCAAATGTGTTTAACCACACAGCTGGTGATGGATGTTAAATGCATATCAATACACACTCTGGAAGTGCCAGAGAGTGTGATTGCAGGGCTGTGAAGGCCCCCACCAGGGATAATGTATCATGTTAAATAAAGAAACGTTCAGTGCAGACCGTAGCTGCTCAGCGTCATTCACCGCTGGGATGAGAGTCTGTAAGAGTCTTGACTTTATAAAGCATCTCAGAAGGCCATCAGTGAATTCCACTGTGACACCACGTCAGCTTTAATGGGAACTGAGAGTACTTGATGCTACAGCTCCTGTGAAAGCATATCAAACATTTCACTACACTTAAGTTGGCAGCAGAGCTGTGTCAAAATAGAACATGGAATGACCAGATGGATGGATAATGAAAACATAAGAATCTTTGGGAATTTAACAAAAAATGTAACTTGTGACTTTAACACCAGCAGACTTATTTCACTCCCCTCTGGCAGGAGGCTGAGGTCCATCAGGACCAAAACTAAACGCCACAGGAACAGTTTTTTCCCCTCCGCCACTAGCCTTATTCTACACCTCTGGCTCTACATGCCATTGTACTTACCCTACTGTAGCGTTTTCCTTTTTATCAATGTCTTCATTCATAAATATGTCATCATTGGTGTAAAATTACCTCTGATCTGACTTATCCTTGTAGCGAATAATTTCTTATCTTATGTCCAAGGAGGTTTCCATGTCGTTTTGCCATTTAGAAAAACTGTAATCGCTGAGAGGGACATAAAGCACTAGCCTACCTATCTAGCTAATCCACAACGGATTTTCGTTCAGAACCAGCATCACGTGACTGAAACCAGCTGAAACGGAGAAGGAGATCAGTGAGAGGCGCTTGTCATTGCCCCGGCAAATTTGAAAGCCTGCACTGCACTTTAGTTCATAATGGAGGATCATACTTATGCCGCGACACAGGAGAAGTGCTAGAGAGCACTATTCGTTTGAATGCAAAATACAATTTCACCTAGATGGGAGAAATTCCTACCTGTACCTGTGTACCTGTAAGCTGCAATATGTAACGTTTCGCCATAAATGTAAATATGATTCTTCTCTGAGCTATTTTGTCTTGTTTGCATGTTGTACTTGGCTAGTAGTTACCCCACAAATGAAAGCTGTAACATATGTATAGACTGTGGGCCAATTTTTACTATTGCTATTATTGCTAATGTTATTAATATTATGTCTGTTTCAATTAAAGACACTTTCTGAGTGAATCTTTAAAAAAAAAAAAATCCTTCAAATTCTCTCTTGAAAACGACATATTTTGCTCAGGTTTCAGACTACACAAAAAGTTTATTGGACTCCCTTTGACTCATTTTTTCCCCTGACAGCATATTGTCTGTCAGCAAGAACAGAGCAATATTTGGACAGCCCCCGGCCTTGCTGATTGGTTGATTCATGGCTTTGTGAGCTGGTAATTGGATGATGACAGTGGGGTGGAACACTAGAGAGCGATGATTGATGGCTGGCGCTGCCTCGACTTGTTGTAGCTAAGATGTATGCTGCGATGTTGTTTTGTGTACATGTTTGTGTGTGTGGTGTGGAAATTTCTCAGGGCAAGGCAGCCCAACAAGGATGTTTCTGGGAAAATACTTGAGGGAATAAGGGATGTATGTAAGTCTTTTTCCACACTTGACGGCATGAAAGTCTACGTGCTTCTGTGCATCAATGTGTATGCATATCTACATATGAGTGAGATAGTGTGTGTGTGTGTGTGTGTGTGTGTGTGTCTGCAGGGAGCTAACATTAAAAACATCTTCAACCCAGCATTGATTGACAGGCCATGTCACCTGCATGCCAAACTCACGCCTCCCCAACCATTTTCTCTGCTCCCAGTGGAATGAAGGTAAGGGGGATGCAGTTGAGCAGAAGAAACACTTTAAAGACAATGTCAAATATCCTTGTTGAAATTCAATACTACAGCTGAAAAATGGGAAAAGGTTGCATTTTGCAGATAGTACTTCTCTACGAGAAGGTGTACTGGATGAGAAGGACCTCCGTGGAGCCCCAGAAGAAAAGCACCAGCCATGAAGGCTAAGGTCCATTAGGACCAAAACCTCACGCCACAAGAACAGTTTTTTCCCTTCCGCCACTAGCCTCATCAACAAGGCACGGAACCCACCCTGACACTCCCCACACTCCGCCTCTGGCTCTACATGCCACTCTGCTCTTTTTATTATTATTATTATTATTATTATTATTATTATTATTATTATTATTATTATTATTATTATTATTGTTATTATTATTATTATTATTATTATTTGTAATACATACATACTGTATATATATTCCATCCATCCATCGCCGTCCGCTTATCCATCGTCGGGTCGCGGGGGGAGCAGCTCCAGCAGGGGACCCCAAACTTCCCTTTCCCGAGCCACATTAACCAGCTCTAACTGGGGGATCCCGAGGCGGTCCCAGGCCAGGTTGGAGATGTAATCCCTCCACCTAGTCCTGGGTCTTCCCCGAGGCCTCCTCCCAGCTGGACGCTTGTACCCTGGATCTCGTTCTTTCGGTCATGACCCAGCCTTCATGACCATAGGTGAGGGTAGGAACGAAAACTGACGGGTAGATCAAGAGCTTTGCCTTCTGGCTCAGCTCTCTTTTCGTCACAACGGTGCGATAAACTGAATGTAATACTGCCCCCGCTGCGCCGATTCTCCGACCAATCTCCTGCTCCATTGTCCCCTCACTCGCGAACAAGACCCCAAGGTACTTAAACTCCTTCACTTGGGGTAAGGACTCATTCCCTACCTGGATAAGGCACTCCATCGGTTTCCTGCTGAGAACCATGGCCTCAGATTTAGAGGTGCTGATCCTCATCCCAGCCGCTTCACACTCGGCTGCCAACTGATCCAGTGAGTTTTGAAGGTCACAGGCCGATGATGCCATCAGGACCACATCATCTGCAAAGAACAGCAATGAGATCCCCAGCCCACCGAACTGCAACCCCTCCCTACCACGACAACGCCTCGATATCCTGTCCGTAAATACTACGAACAAGATTGGTGACAAAGCGCAGCCCTGGCAGAGGCCAACCCTCACCTGGAACGTGTCCGACTTACTGCCGAGAACCCGGACACAGCTCTCGCTTTGGTCATACAGAGATTGGATGGCCCTGAGAAGGGACCCCCTCACCCCATACTCCCGCAGCACGTCCCACAATGTCTCCTGGGGGACCCGGTCATATGCCTTCTCCAGATCCACAAAACACATGTAGACTGGATGGGCATACTCCCAGGCTCCCTCCAGGATCCTTGCTAGAGTAAAGATCTGATCCGTTGTTCCATGACCAGGACGGAATCCGCATTGTTCCTCTTCAACCTGAGGTTCGACTATCGGCCGAACCCTCCTTTCCAGCACCTTGGAGTAGACTTTACCAGGGAGGCTGAGAAGTGTGATACCCCTGTAATTGGTATACACCCTCTGGTCCTTTTTGAACAGGGGAACCACCACCCCGGTCTGCCACTCCTTTGGCACTGTCCCAGACTTCCACGCAATGTTGAGTAGGCGTGTCAACCAAGACAGCCCCTCCACACCCAGAGATTTCAGCATTTCTGGACGGATCTCATCAATCCCTGGGGCTTTGCCACTGTGGAGTTGTTTGACTACCTCAGTGACCTCCACCAGGGAAATGGACGACAATCCCCCGTCATCCTCCAGCTCTGCCTCTAACAAAGAGGGCGCATCAGCTGGATTTAGGAGTTCCTCAAAGTGCTCCTTCCACCGCCCTATTATCTCAATGTCCCATCCTTACTGTACACAGCTTGGATGGTTCCCCGCTTCCCCCTTCTGAGGTGGCGGACGGTTTTCCAGAAGCGCCTTGGTGCCAACCGAAAGTCCTTCTCCATGTCTTCTCCGAACTTCTCCCACACCCGCTGCTTTGCCTCTTTCACGGCAGAGGCTGCAGTCCTTCGGGCCCTTCGGTACCTTGCAACTGCCTCCGGAGTCCTCTGGGATAACATATCCCGGAAAGACTCCTTCAGTCGGACGGCTTCCCTGACCACCGGTGTCCACCACGGTGTTCGAGGGTTACCGCCCCTTGAGGCACCTAAGACCCTAAGACCACAGCTCCCTGCCGCAGCTTAAGCAATGGAAACTTTGAACATTGTCCACTCAGGTTCAATGCCCCCAGCCTCCACAGGTATGCACGAAATGCTCCGCCGGAGGTGTGAGTTGAAGGTCTGTCGGAGAGTAGCTTCCTCCAGACGTTCCCAATTTACCCGCACCACCCGTTTGGGCTTACCAGGTCTGTCCAGAGTCTTCCCCCACCCCCTGACCCAACTCACCACCAGATGGTGATCAGTTGACAGCTCCGCCCCTCTCTTCACCCGAGTGTCAAATACATACGGCCTCAGATCAGATGAAACGATTATAAAATCGATCATTGACCTTCGGCCTAAGGTGCTCTGGTACCAAGTACACTTATGAGCATCCCTATGTTCGAACATGGTGTTTGTTATAGACAATCCATGACTAGCACAGAAGTCCAATAACAGACAACCACTCTGGTTTAGATCAGGGAGGCCGTTCCTCCCAATCATGCCTCTACATGTGTCTCCGCCATTGCCCACATGTGCGTTGAAGTCCCCAGCAGAACTATGGAGTCCCCCTCTGAACTCCTGTTTGGTGCATATGCACAAACAACAGTCAGAGTTTTCCCCCCAACAACCCGTGAGTATCCCCACACCCGCCTGGCGCCTCACACCCTGGGCAACTCCGGAGAAGAAAAGAGTCCAACCCCTCTCCAGGAGTACGGTTCCAGAACCGAGACTGTGCGTAGAGGTAAGCCCCACCAGATCCAACTGGTAGCGCTCCACCTCACGCACAAGTTCCGGCTCCTTCCCCCACAGCGAGGTGACATTCCACGTCCCCAGACCCAGCCTCTGCTGCCCGGGTCTGGTCCGTCGAGGCCCCTGACCTTCACCGCCACCCGTGTGGCAGCGCACCCGACCCCAGCGGTTCCTCCCACAGGTGGTGGGCCCATGGGCTGGAGAGATAGGTGCCACGTAGCTTTTTCGGGCTGTGTCCGGCCGGGCTCCGTGGCAAACCCGGCCACCAGACGCTCGCTGACGAGCCCTCCCTCTGGGCCTGGCTCCAGACGGGGGCCCCGTGCTTCCTCCGGGCAGGTTCTCTTTATCCCTTCCTCGTTCTTCCATAGGGTTTTTTGAACCATTCTTCGTCTGGCCCCTCACCTGAGACCACTTTGCCATGGGAGACCCTACCAGGATCACAAAGCTCCAGACAACACAGCCCTCAGGTTCATAGGGACACCCAAACCTATATATATATATATATATATATATATATATATATATATATATATATATATATATATATATATATATATATATTAGTGGTGGGCATAGATACATTTTTTTTTATCTAGATTAATCTCACTGTAATCTTGGAATTAATCTAGATTAATCTAGATTAAAATGGCTCATTTGAATTCTGCCGTGTCGTGCATGAATACCTGCAGCAGTGTTTAACACTGAAAACACACAGCTCAGTTCAGCGTTTCCTTGCAGCTCTGCTACAGTAGCAGATAACCGTTAACGTTACCTGCCGGTCACATCGTCTCTAACAGTCCGCTCACAGTGACGTCCTGCACGGATCAACAGATGTTAGAGTCCGGCGGCTGCTCACTCTGTTTGTTATAAGACACACACCGAGCAGATTAATGCGCTCACAGATCCAATCTTTGCTGATGTTACCGCTCTGTGTTTGGCTAGCTAATAAGCCGTTAGCCTGTTAGCTTGAGGTTTGTCTGAAGGCGCCGAGCGGCCAGCCAGGCTCTAAAAACACCGACACATTCCGCACATCCTCCGCTCAGTTTAACCGCTTTAACCCCCCCCCCCGGTACCGGTCAGAGAGGCGTGTTTACTTTGTGTCTTGGTCCTCCGGTGCGTCCAGCGACGGGCTCCGGTCAGTTTTTAATTAGCCTACATTAGTAACACTTAGGGCCAGATGTACGTACATTTGCGAACGTAGCGTTATCAGCGCCATGGCTCACCCGCAGATAGCGAACGCAATGATACCATAGTTTACGCCATATTTACCAAACCTGCAGGTCATCCGTAATTAGCGCCTTTCTCCGCCCACTATACCGTAAACTGTAAGTACTTGTGCTATGATACGGCTGAGTGCAGACTGCGATATTCCCACTGCTGATGCTATGACTGTTTGAAATTATCCTGATGCCAATATTTGTAATGTAGCGGGGAGTTTAACAACTGCTGGAATGTGAACTCTGAGTCGGAGATTCAATGTCATCTTTGATTTCTTCCAGTAACTGTAATCTTGCATGGCTGCTTAATCTGTGATCCTTGTGGCAAAACTCCTTTCAGCTCGTCTCCTTGGCCTATGTCTTCGTCTTGCTCGGATTACTGCTGTCATTTCACCAGGAGGCATATGTCAGGAAACCCGCTTCCAGGTTTACACCTGCTTTTAAGAGGCGGAGAATTTTCACCGCAAAATAGAGGCGCGCTATCACTGGCGGTATTTGTACATACCGCGGAATACGTAATTAAGCGCTCTTTACGCTTCCCCTCCCATCTCTTTACGGTAAACTCCCACTTTCCCCGCGACCCTCCCATGAATAAATATGCATGACACGAAAAACGCAATTTGCCCTTTTCAGCTCCCACAACATGCAGTTTGCGCTTTTACATCATTGCGGCCTGTTTGTACATACCTCGCCATGATTTTACGCGCACGTTGCGACACAAATACGCCTGAAGTGGGCGCAAAAGCGTTAGTACATCTGGCCCTTAATGTTGTTACGGTATGAACTTAATCCTAGGAAAGGCAAAAAATATAAGACCTTTGTAACGAAATCCAAGACTTTGTATACCAAATTCAAGGCTTTTAAGGCCTTAATTTGAGATTATAAAATGTAAGACTTTTTCAATGCTATTAAGAACCCACGGGTACCCTGAAATAGCGTTAAAACGGCGGGTGATGTTGATTGTGAGGCGCACTGCCGCACATTAGTCTATGTGTGGGAAACACTGTTACTATTTTGAACTATATATATATATATATATATTTGTTTTAACTCTAATACTTGATTTTCTTAATCTTCTTATATTTAGAGAATGTGTGACATGCACCTACAACACCAAAACAAATTCCTTGTATGTGTAAAAAAACGTACTTGGCAATAAAGCTTTTCTGATTCTGATTTATATGAAAGGAGAGCATTTTGTCTACACTTTTAAAAAAAGGCAGGAGTGCAGGGTGTGTGTGACTATGTGCAGCAGTTGAGAGCAGAGGGGTAAATCAAAGCCCGAGGTCATCTATCACACACGTCTATAAAAGACAAGCAGCCTGAGGAACAATGATGGAGCCAAGGCTTTGACACAGCAGCCTGCAGACCAAACGGATGTGTACAGTGGGTGATGTGAAACATCTTTCCCCAAGCTGAGGGGAAAATAGCAGATTTGTTTCCCCGTTAAAAAGCCCCATAAATTCTGTTGAAGCTGCTAAGCTTGGGCTCTTTTTGAACAGCCAGATTAGAATAAGGACAGATTGCTATAAACATATTTGTATCTGTAGTTAATACTTCCAAAATGTCCATTTAGGAGCAGGAATATAACTGAACCTTTTATACCTAAATGTTTCTGTTGGTCTAATGTGATGTACTGTCTTATGTAAATATGGTATTTATCCCATTCATCTCAATACCCCAAGGGGAGAACACAGAACGATCAACTACTATCAATACCACCAAATGGCCACAAAGTAAGGCATTAACACAGGCAAATAAGGGGTTTTGGTGCTGACCATTGACTCTATCAATCCATTTTAATGGGTAGTCAGCTAATTAGGACGACAACATTATATCACTTTAAGAAACATTTTGGAACAAAATGATGGACAGCAGATAATTTACATTCTCAAAATCTATATCATAAAATGAATAATGAGCTGTTTTGGAGGCTAACTCTTCCTGTGTCTAAACACCTGCTCAGTTTCTCCTTGATCATTGTTTCTCTAATTTGCTCAGAAGACAAAATTGAGTTCCTTTGCTGTATCGAGCCACAATGGCAGCACACCTGTGTGGTTTCAATTTCCCCATCTCTGTGCTCCAATAGCTCAGTTCAGGGACAGCAGAGACAAATAACATTGGGAAGCTGCCACAGGTGTGACACCAGCGAAATGGTGATAGTGCTGACCAGAGCACAATAATTGGGTTCTGCTATTTGTGAATGGGTGGCTATTGGCTACATTAGCCGACGGATTACCAATGGGACTGCTGAAGTAATGAGACTTCATTGTCCGTGAATTGTACTGATTTAGACAGAGGATCATATAACTAAAAGACAACAAGATGTGTGTTGTCATGCTGAAGTCAGCACGCATATTCTTGCAAACACACATCCCCAAAGACTGTGTTTTATTTTCAGACTTATTACACTGTGCCTGTGCACTCAACATTTGAATATCTTTTCACTGTAACAATATGAAAAAGTTATCCTCAAAAGTATTAAAATATTCCATTCATTATCATATCAAGAAGCATCCACGTGGCTCCAATAAACAATGGCCTGTGGGTGCCTGTGGGGAGCTGTCCAGAGGTGTATAATGGACTAAGAGGAAACCCCACCTAATTAATGCCAGAGGGATTGAATTTCCCAGCTAGCCCGCAAGTCCTCAGGGATCCTCTAGGAAAAGTAGGCGAAAATTGCTTAAAGAAGGATGTCTTGGCTGTAAGATTGACCTGCTTCTGCTACCCTGATCTGGATAAGTGGGCAGGAAATTAATGGATGGATCAATGGAAATACAACTTTGCAAGTAAACAAGCAACCATGTTAGTTATTGGAAGGATTGCAATACAATACAAAACAACATGTATGGTTCCTTTATGATGAATTCTACTGACTTTGAGGGTTTGACTGAAATAGCTTGACAACTATTGGATGTATTGTAATGAAATAGTTAAGGTTCTTTAGGATGAATTCTTCAGACTTTGGTGATCCCTTAACTTTTTATCTAACGCCATCATCATGTCAAAATTTTTAATGTATCTAATAGTTTGGTGTATGACCAAATACCTGCTAAACTAATGGCAGCCTCAGCTGTGCTTTGTGTCAACTGCTAATTACCAATTTAGTATGCTAGCACAGTAAACTAAGACCTGCTAAACATCAGGATGTTAGCATTGTCACTTTGAGCATGTTAGCATGCTGACATTAGTATTTCCTTTACATCACTGCTGTTCCAGAGTACAGCCTCACAGAGCTGCAAGCATGGGTTTAGTCAAAAGTTCTCTATAACTAAAGAGACACACTGCCCCAATAGTATGAAACGGCCTTGTTTGTAACTGCTTGAACGTCATGTGGATGAATTATCGAAAATAAGTTATCTGTGGTGTTCGCTAACATTAGTTGACTTTAGCCTATCCGTGTTGCCAGATCTTGCAAAAGTCTGTTGTTGAGACAGAAACAGGTCTCTGACAAAGATAATTTTCTCCTTATTTGTTCATTCTAGTGCTAAAATGTTATGGAGATATGTGGCAAACTGGGTCCAATATTTACTTTGGTGACTATGGGGCGAAAGAATCGGTCATATTCTGTGTTAGTGTTCACTTCTCCCATTGGAATCAATACACTCAGGACCTGCAGCTAGTTGCCTAAAGATGTGTGGCAGTGGTGAAACCCACGTGACACAGATACAGGAAATTACTCAGAGTAGGGGGGTCTTGGTTCTAAACCATTTCTGGTTTAGTCTTGTTATGTATCAAATTAAACTAGGGACGCACCGAACCCAGAGTTCGGGTTCGGATTCGGCCGAACTTTGGCCTTTTTGACAGAGTTTGGGTACTGCCGAATTTTAGAATTTTTTTCGACCGAACTGAACGCTACCAAAGAGAAGTAACAAGAAGCGAAACTCGAGAAAAAGAGGCGAGCGTTGTGTTGAGTTTCTGCTCTTGCCAAATAGAAGTATAGAAGTAACAAGAGGGAAAACTCAATATAACGTTCCATTGCAAACAAACACACCCATGACAGAGCTGCAGCTCCACCATCTTGGACTGAACTATCTTGTTACTTCCACTACTCTTTGTAGAGTTATGTGGTCGCCGTAATGACGTAGGTGGAGCTAGACAGAATGTAGTAGCAAAGCCGGGCAACTACAGTAGGCTGTGAGAAAGTGAAGACGGAACTTGTGGGAAGAAAAGTGTTGTTTGGCAGTACTTTCAGTCAAAAGAAGGTGATTCAAGTAGAGCTACATGTTCAATTTGCAATGCTGATTTGTCTCGTGGTGGCAAGGACCATAAACAACACACAACATCGCCGCTGTTAAGACATTTGTTCCACCAGGATACATTGGTACAGATGACAGATCGGAGAATATGCAGGACACTTTATTACAGACGGAATACTCAACACACGTGAGCTTTGCCTGCTACAGAGACCAGCACCTCAGCCAGCCATGTAGTGTGGGGAAAAGCGGGACGAGGGCAAGGGGCAGGAGTTCCAGCTAGGTGGAAAGCTAATGCCACCTGTCCCATCCGTCCTGCTGGCAAGTGTCCGCTCATTAGACAACAAACTGGACTACATCCAACTTCAATGAAACTCCCAACTTGAGTTCAGAGACTGCTGTGTTTTTGTTTTTGTGGAAACATGGCTGAACAGCAGTGTGCCGGACTACGCTATCCAGCTAAAAGGCCTGCTAGCCTTCAGATGCTGCTCTGGTAAGTCATGGAGTTGGGCTGTGTTAACACGGACTGGTGCAGAAATGGCGTGCTTATCCAACTACTGCTAACTGCTGGTGGAGTTTGTGACTGTTTAATGCCGACCATTCTACATTCCACGCTAATTCACGGCTGTGTTTATACTCTGTGTTTACATCCAACCAAGCGCTAATGCTAGTAGTTAGCTGAACTTTACAGAGCCTATAATGTGCGTACACTAAATGTAGCCTGTTTCATATGTTGTTTTTATATAATGTCGTTTTTATATATTTTAAATGTGTAACACCACTTGAGCCACGGTATATGGTCAAAATTACAATAAAACGCACTTTTGACTTGACTCTGTAAGTGGTAGGCATGGCCTCGTAGTGAAGAGAAGCAAGTGCATTCTGGGATTTGGTGTCTTTCATCCACATGAGCCAAAAACACATTTTGATTTCTCGGCCTAGAAGCCACCAATATGTTTTTCACATGTCTGACCCAATTTATCTTTCCAGTAGTGAAATATCCTTTTTAAAAACAAAAAAAAGATAAAAGATGGGAGCAGAGGATGGGAGTAGAGTTTGGTTCGGGGTTCAGCAGAATCTTAACCAGTGGGTTTGGTATTCGGCAGAATCCCAAAAATCTGGGTTCGGTGCATCCCTAAATTAAACAGCACCTAAAGATGGTAGGTGATGAGCTTTACCACAGTTTGGATTCAAATGACTAGTTTCAGTAGTATTTCATAATCATGGTTACACTGTGTACATGCATCCTGAAATCCCAAAGTCTCACCTTAACCCTTACCCCCTGTAGTTGAATCTTAAACATTAAAACCAACCCTAATCGTTAACAGTCCCATCTCTAAATGTTTGACCCGGCATGTTAAGTGTTTTGGCCACCTGTGTGTACCATCATTTATTACTGGGTATTGCCACTTTCTAATGCATGTAGATATTCATATTGCAGTTATTGTATGGGTGAGATTGTAAGATGCTTTGTTTTCCTCTCAAACAAGCTGTGGCGGGAGGTGCAGCATTGTGTCTCAGTTTAGTGGGAGTGCTGCCAAAAAAGAGCTTGTGAATGGTCTGATATCACAGCAAGTTTCAGTACTGATGTCAAAGTCAAAGAGAATAGACAGGCCAACTTAAGGTGGTACATGCTCAGTATATCAATTGACAAGGCTGCTTATTCAGGATAAAGTTAAAGTAAACCCAATTGAACTCACTCTGGGAATATGATTCTCGCTTTGGGTGTGAGAGGTCCCGGGTTTTAAATCCCGGATGAGCCCCCAATTTGTTATGACCCAGGCTGATAGGCACCAACCAAGGCACACCATGGTAAAGTTTTGCAATAATATACTTTATTATCCGAATCAAACCAAATTAGACCAAGTAAGTCTAATTCACGTTAAAGTACTAATACCACACTGTAAAATTAAAAGTAAAAGTACTCAATGCAGAAAAATCTTAAATTAAAAAGAAAATTAGCAGAATCTTTTTTAGAAACTGGAAATGATCAAAACAGTTCTGTCAATCAACTAAGTAATTCATTGGCTATTCATTTCAGCTGTACTTGTGCATAGTAGGCCTATGTATTGTTGGGTAGTTTAATTTATAATAAAACATTGTATTTTATAAACTACATGTGCTTTGTGTGCATAAATCTTAATTTGTAAAGTAACTGTAATCTAACCTGTCAGATTAACGCAGAGGAGTAAAAAGTAGAATATTTCTCTCTGAAATGTAGCGGAGTAGAATTAGAAAGTGGCATGAAAATAAAAGACAACTAAAGTACAAGTAGCTCAAATTTGTACTTATGTACAGTACTTGAGTAAATGTACTTAGTTACATTCCACCCCTCGTTGTAAGTATAGTCAGTGGTCTAAGTGTGTATGAGTGATGGATGTGTGTGTGAGTTTAAAGTGCACACAGAGCATCCAGACAAACTAAACTATTCGTTGGTCCGGGAGTGCTGAATCTGAAACCAGGCAGGTAGAGAGAGCCCAGAGCTGCACTGCAGTCAGGCTTAAATAACCTGGGAATACTCAGGTGTTCCAGGTTACACTAACGATCCACATGCAGAGTCAGCAGAGACACAGGTGAATCACACAGAATACATGGGACATAGCAGGGGTTGTCACAGTAGTGACTAATAAGGGACACAAAATTGCCCCTAAACAAAAGGCTGGGGCATGATACAACATGAGCACAGTCAAAAGCAGCATGCTTATCTCCCACACAAATACACAGATACATACATAAAACAAAAAAAGGCCTCCTATACTCACTTTACACATCTTTTGAAGCTGCCCTGTTAATCTGTATACATATATTTTTCACTTAAGGGTTTCTAAAGACTGATTGTTTAGGAACATTATTTTAAAGAATATATTCTAAATGAATTGAAACCTTAGCTTGCATATTTAAATGAAGGGTAATGTCAGAACATAAGTTGTACAAAAATATGCCATATTTGATCAGTAAAATGGAATATATGATGTCAAATTTTCTTCACCAATCAATGTCCCTCTACATATTTTGTACAATACAAGAACACATGTGTTCATTTAACCTCATCAGTGTCACAGCTTCCACTGCCAAAACACCAGAGCCTCCACTGACCAGCAGCTGCTTGTTTTGCCACTGGCACACTGGTCTCTGATCATTTGTTCCTCTCCATGTTCAGTGTCATTTTGACTGGTGAAATACAATAAGACATTCCTTAGGAAATTAGGAAAAACAGGTTGTAGCTGATTAACACATCTCAACAGGGGGTGGCTTGTGTGCTCACAAATAATCATGCTATCCCATAAACTGGGTGTCACATGGATTCATCAGGACATAGATGACAGCTCAGGGGAGACTGACAGCAGATAAGGAACCAGACAAGCCATTTATCATCAAACATCAACAGGGCTGTTTGCAGCCTTCAGTCAAAAATACACAGGGCTGAACAGGTTGCAAATGTGATTATTTACACATAACTAAACACCAGTTTAACATGGAATTAGTTATGACAGAGAAAACAGAGGCTGAAGAAACTGTAGAAAAAAATAGATTTTTACATAATTGTTTTTTTGACATGACCAATTTATTAATGACTCAGCATGGTCTATATTAGAGAAAATAGTTACTCCATCCATTGTTTAAAATGAACAAGCCTACTTACTGACGCAATTCGATCTGTCCCACGGGTCCCACCCATGGATGTATTAAGAGAAATGGATACAGCGTTCGGCGTGAAGCCCCGTTCATTCCAATGAGAGTTGCTGAAAAGCGCATTAAGCAATCATGGAGCTCAAAAATACCTGGAATAATCTTCCTGGAACTCAATCTTCTGCATTGACTGGCCCATGATGTCTATTGTTGTCGTAGCAACACTGCACGTTCTTGAGCTTCTCTCTCGTCTCTTACAAGTATATACGTTGTTCTCTTAATACATCCATGGTATACCTGGCAAACTCATGAACTTGCCGTTTCATTGTCTAAAATATTCACTAACGTTAAACATTGTGTCTTCGTTGTTCCTGATCGTTTACATGCTTATCTAAATAAACAATGGATGTATTTAGAGAACCAAGGAGATGTAATCATGATGTCGTGCTACTAGCTAAATACTAGCTAGCGCTAGCTACTAAGGTTAGACTGCAGTTTCTTGAACAGAGCTTCTCTTAATACATCCATGGCTTCATCCCTCATCCAGATCGAGTGATAGTGACACTGTATTAAAGTTACAAAAAACATTTTCCTTATTTTAAAATAAATGATCTACTATCTACTGCGATGAAATACATCTTTAATTGCCAAAAAAACCACAAGAAAATGACTGCCATGTTAAATTGCTTTGTTATATATTATTTTCAACATGCTTAATCAGCCATGCTTTCTTCAAAAGTAGTTGGCTCATTTTACATTTCTAATTACACCATCTCCAGAATTAATCCAATATGCAGTCTAATGAAGTTATGCAAATTAGAATAAATAATGGACATTTTGTCCAATGGTTTTGGATTTTAGTTTACTCAAATAATAACAATTGATTCCATTTTGCAGACAATACTTTGCAGACATGTACATTAACACATTACAGTAACAGAACATGATATAGAGAATGTGGTGCAACTCATGTTTTGTTTTTGACAAAAACATAAGTTGGAATATTTTAGCTCAAAAGTGTGAGTCAGTCTTTGAGAAGGAATATGAGCGAAATAAAGTCATCAGCTGTCGTCAGGGCCCTTTGAAGTGGGGAACACACATTCTTGGATAATGATAACACACACACACACACACACACACACACACACACACACACACACACACACACACACACACACACACACACACACACACACACAAGCAGACAAACACACTTTTCCCTGGGGATGCCATGTTTATTTTCTACATTCTCTACTTCATGCGATTTGTGTATTACTGATGCAAAAGCAACAAGCTGAATCAATCTTTCACTTGCAAACCTGCTTGCATTCTATTAATATCACGTTAAGATCACAGTCTTTCCCTTCCCCAATCACTTCAACACCCTATATCACTTTATCTAGCTACCCTACATCTGCATCCATTAGACAGCACATTATTTTTTTATTTGTAGATTATAGTAATAGTACAAAACTAAGAACAATTATCACCCATGCTAAATCAAATTCGTTTAGTTGTCCTTTTTGTTGAGAAAACTGGATAAGGAACACATATTTGGCTCTTTATTCCCTAAAACTTAATAATTTAACCAATGAACTTGTAGTCATTATTCCCTTAACATGCATCTCTTCTAAATTGTTGGGCTGCAATTTGAGAGTATAATGCAAAGAGATTTTTATGTAATCAAAAGTAATGTGTGATAGATGTGCTGTGTGGCTGTAGCACCAGGTTCTTTGTAACTGTCACTCTATCAAAAATGAGTTCAATTGCCTTTATTTGCCAGATTAATGATTTCTTTTGTTGAATATAAAAATGAAAACAACAAGGGCAATGCATTGGGTCCTTAGCTATTAAAGATAAATGAGTTCCAGCAATTTATGATTATGATCGCTGTCCACCATTTTGATAGGTTGGTGATCAAATGCCCACAATGCATCTGGGTACGGGTCTATGTATTTTGTCATTAATGTTTTTAAAGCCATTGTACATCAATCTAACACATACCATTGTCACCTCTACTTCCATCTGCACCTCCGTGTCCCTGAATAGTACATGTGTTTTAGGATAGCTCTTTTCTATTTTTGGGGGCTTTTTTGGCCTTTATTTGATACAGCTGAAGAAAGGAAAGGGGGGGTGGGGCAACGTATTCAAACCCGGGCCACAAAGGTAAGGAATGAGCCTCAATACATGGGGCGCACGCTCAACCAGGTGAGCTACCAGGGCACATGTTTACATGTTTCTTGTAAATGCAGCCTACATGCTGCCAGGACAAACTGTGTATGAGCCTCCTGCTTTATCTGTAACTTGCAGTAAAGTCCCAGTTCTGTGTCAAAGCAGCCTTATTAATTCCAAAACAAGTATTCACCTTTAGTGAGGGGAATGCCACCGATATCAGTAAATAATATAGTCCACTCACTGAGTGCAAATTAAAATGGTGGTCATATCCAAGCTGCAGTCAGTTGGTGATAACTGTCTTGGGATGGAGGAGGGAAACATAACATTTTATTGCCCACTAACACATAAATGTCTAGTGGTAATGGATTGCATAACTGCCCAAAACACAGCAGCAAATTCAACTTTTTATATTGTCCATGCACTATGAAGTGAAGTAACAACATACTTTCAAAGTTAGGAGAGATGTTCATATAGCTGCTTGTTGAATAGTCACTGTTTTAATTTGACATCCTCATGTAAATGCATTCATCAGAAACAATGGAATCTAGTTACCCCTGAAGAGGTGACTGTGCGCTGGGTAAAGTGCACCGCCAGCTGCTGGTCATTTCGGCGGAGATTATGGTTAAGTTTAGGCAAGAAAAAATTAGCGTTATGCGGCAATGAAAGTTTGTAGCTTTTCGAACGTTTTGGTTCATGAGAACAGGCTACTATGGGTCTCAGTATGCATCAAATGAGCTAGGTATTACAAAGTGTTGTTTGACTCATGTGGCCACACTTAAAGGCAGGGAAAAAAATACCAAATACCAAATATACCAAAATACATTGTCATAGAGAGTGAAGCATAAAGGTATAAATGATTTTGCACAAAACAGGTCCACGAACAGCGCACACCTTCAGTCTCTGCACTAAGGTGTTCATGGTATGGCCTTGTAGTTTGGGGGTGGAGTGTCCTGGGGTACATCATATTTGTTGGGGTCATGTGGACAGAACTTCTGAATTTTCTCTGGAGAAAGGATTTTTTATTTTAATTTTGCAATAAACACAATGGGAGGATACTAAAATAAAGTGACTGTAGGCGTACATGCAATTTACGTTATAACTCAAAAAGTGAATTTCGTAAGAAGTTACGCTTTAGAAAGGATTTGATTAGCTCAGGGGCCTTTATTACAAAATGAGATTTCCCAGATAACTAAGGTTAACCTAGGTTTACCATAAAAACAAAACTTTCCACTGTGGTAGATCACTGTGGTAACCTGTGCTGCATGGTAAGGCCAAGTTCACTTCAGGGGGTTAGATCAAATTGTATGAACAGCCCAAATACTAACCAATGAACTGAAGGGAAAATGGAGAAATCATTGAACTGCAAGTTCTGCATTTAGAGGCACTTAAGAGCAACAGAATGACTTTGCTTTCCATGGTAATTATCAGAGACAGACTCTATGAACATTGGCAGCGGAACCATTAGCTTGCTCTGATTTTAAAATAGGGCTTCTAGCAAGCACCAGGAAGTTATTGACCATAGCTATCAATAATGAATGGTATTTTCAGTTTCATATTAATTGTGGTGAAATGCTTTTATTATGTATTTATTCTGGAGGATCCCCAACAGTGATGGGTTCAATCTAGTCCATTTTAAACTCATATTACATCACAGCAGCTCATGGGAACACAAGGCCACTGAATGACATGATGGTTGCAAAATAAAAAGTATGCCCATCATACCATTTATGTTTACAAATATCTAGAAATATAGAAAAGTAGCTCACAACAAATTTGAAGCAACACTTCAATCAGAGAGATCTTACCTCTATGTAATTCATTATTAATGACCTACTGGCACTATTTGCATACTTTTAGTATTGCATTGTTTTTTTTGCTATACTCACTCTTTATTTCATACATCTCTGCAATAACCTAATTTCCACACAAGTATTGACACTCTCATCTTATATTAAAGTGCTCATATTATGCTCATTTTCAGGTTCATAATTGTATTTAGAGGTTGTACTCAGTAATTAAGCTAACTTAGTTGCAGAGTATGAGGGTGTGCTACGCTAGCAGCTAGGCAGCATTATAACATGTGTTCCAAAGTGACCACGTGTGTCTCTGAAGTAAAGGCTGGACTACAACTATGGCGTCATTTTTTAGTCAAAAGTTGTGAGCGTGTAAGACATGATCACGAGCACATTATGTTATTTCACACGCGCAAAAATGAACCTTCAGCTGGCATGATAAAAGTACTCGCGCACAAATTCAACAACCGAGAGGTGTAGGTAGCTGCGAGCGAGCGCCTTACTCTGCTTGTACAGTGGAATCCTGCTCGCGCGCAGCGGGCTTCTGCTCGCGGAGTGCTGTTTTGCTCGCGGAGTGGATTTCTGCTCGTTCAGCTGATTTCTGCTCGCTCGAGTACATGACTTTTGACAATTTGGGGGCGGAAACCAAGGAGGGCACTGACCCTCTTATGATTGGTCACTTTCACACAGGGACATCCTTGATTGACAGCTCTCATTACAGGAAGCACGGAGTCAAAGTATCTGACGGAGTTCAGTCATTCAGTTAACACTGCACAGTGGACGGAATGGCGGCGACACCTGAAGATGTAGGCGTAAGTGTGTTTGACAGTGTTATAGCCATTTAATCTGAAATTTGTTGAGAATAAACTCATTAAATATTGAGAATAAAGTCGTTGTGTTTCGAGAAAAAACTCATTAAATATTGAGAAAAAAACTCGAAACACAACGACTTTATTCTCAATATTTAATGAGCAGGATTCCACTGTACAAGCAGAGTAAGGCGCTCGCTCGCAGCTACCTACACCTCTCGGTTGTTGAATTTGTGCGCGAGTACTTTTATCATGCCAGCTGAAGGTTCATTTTTGCGCGTGTGAAATAACATAATGTGCTCGTGATCATGTCTTACACGCTCACAACTTTTGACTAAAAAATGACGCCATATACAACAGAGCTGTTTGGAGCAGTTGGTGAACAGTGTTTTCTGGTGGAGATGGTAAGTCCCTTTGGGGGGGACTTTGGGCTTTTCACTCTGTAAACCTATATCGTGCACAAAAAGATATATAACACAATAAAGGAAGGGAAAAGCCAAAAAGCATAATATGAGTACTTTAAATACCCTGCTCTTGATTCATTGATACTGCATTGGGTGTTCGTTCCAAACCTGAACAAAGCTGAAGTTGCTTTGTGACTTTACCTGTGAATAGTTGTACCATTACACTTAAAGGGAGACTTTGCCGATTTAAAGCTTTAGTGCGTAACTTTTGGATATTAATGCATATCCGTTACATTCAAGCCATTGCCAAATGAGTTGATACAAAGCTAATTAAGACTATCAGCTCCACACAACTCTCTCTAAGGATTTCTCAGTATGGTTATATTCAGAAGATTGTGGCGTCCGGTGACTTACGCGCGCAGAAGCTCGAGTGAAGATAATTACCTTTTCTTTTTTAATCCTCTGTGTCATCTTTGGCTACTAGCAACTGCGTGGAGGAGGGGTGGGGGTGCGTGCGTGACAACAGAAGGCTTGTATCATGTGGACGCGCCGACAGTGTTGTCATTACTTTCCTCATGGGGGCAACAGAAACTACGCACTATAGAGCAGTGCCATGCAGGGAAGCCAAACACCGTTCACCTGCACACACTGCCCACACTGAGTTGACACAGAGCTGGATTTAAATCAGCAATCAGTGGCTTTAATAGACTTGTAGCCCAAACTGGTAGCTAATATCTGATCTACAGTATTTTCCATATGTAGATGTATCTATTTATATAAAAGCATAAATATAAGTCCCTTAAATAATACTTTTAAAATATTTTGCAGATGGGACTACTGTGCAGTTGGGGGGGGGGGAGAGATATGTAGCTCAGCGTGAATTCAGTCAGGGAGACGTCATTAATGTTACACACTCTCTTAATCAGCTGGTAAGTCGCATCAGCTGCGGGTGGGAAGTAACTTACGTCACATAACCAATTACAATCAGGCACGGTTGTTTCAAGCCAATCACAGCACAACAACCATGTTTTAAATCTGCTCTCTCCCCTGCTTCTGTCAGTAGTTTTTTCAGACAAAAGTGCGACCCACCTCCTCCCCTTCCACTCCAGGCATCGTTGACCGCAGGTCTTGGTCTTCGTTTGGCTCACGGACCCCTTTTTTTGGTTTCGTCGGTCTTTGGGTTTAGTCGCCACCACCAGTGTCTAGACTCCATTGGGGATTTCTGGGTTTTCTAAACTCTAGAAATATATATATAATTTTTCCGATGGAGTCTAATCTCCAAAAAGTTGATGGAACCTCTACTTTGTATGTGAATTTCAAATAAATATTTGCATATCTGCAAATATGTCTCTCCTGATTGAAATCCTAGAGCTGCAGCTGCTAGGTCAGCTCTGTTAAACAGATTTCTACAAGTTGAGAGGCTTTTTTGGGATCTTGTCTTTTTACTTTTGGGACTACTGCTTTTGTACTACTAATCTAAAACACTATTTTTGACTTCACTGTGTGTGTGTGTGTGTGTGTGTGTGTGTGTGTGTGTGTGTGTGTGGTGTTGGGGGTCGTCAGTAATAATGAGACTGAGTAATAAGTGTATATTTCCCTGTCAGACACAATCTCTACCTCCAACCTGTTTTGTTTTGTTCATAAGCATTTGAGTTCAGGAACCAATAAGTATTTCTTATCTCTTCTGCCCATCACCAGTTTTTCTGTTCAAGTGCCACTTGGCTGAGCTTGCATCTTTGTCACCTCCATGGGGGCTAGCCAACTCCTGCTGCCTCACTCACTGCCTCCTTACCTTCCTGCCTGCAGCTCTTGCTGGGTTTAAGAGTTTAAAAAACACTTCAGTGACTCGCTTACTGCAGGTGAGGAGATTGCGTGTTGATCTCTCAGGCGGACATGAGTCGGGCAAACCGCAGCGAGGCAAACTAAGAGAATTATCTCTTGCTGGCATTTGTGCAAGGTGGATTTCGAGGAGGTGAGCACAGGGGATTGCTGTATGTATGATCTGTGGTTGACTGTGAGTGAATCACTTGGCTTGTGTTGGTGTATTTTCAACTTTCATTCATCTAGGGAATGTCAACTCAAAGCTCTTGCTCTTTTCCAGGGACTATTTTGCTCTTTTCTTTACATTTATACTGTTATACTGGTTTCACCTCGTTTGGTGCCTTGTTTTCAAAACCAAATACTAAAGAATGTCCCAATCCAAACCCTTCCACTTATAAAACTGCTTGGATTCGTTTTGAATGGCAGTGCTGGTGGGTCGGTCCACTACTTTAGTTCAGACTGAAATATCTCTACATCTATGGGATGAATTGCCACAAACCTTTTGTACAGACTTTCATGGTCTCCAAATGAGGAATGCTTATGATTTTAGTGACCACCAGCTGGTGATGCAGAATGAAAGGTAAGGGGACCTTTCATTCTGCTTCACCAGCTGGTCAAATCTTCTTATCTCACTTATCCAGTGAAATATCTCAATATCTACTCAAGGATTGACACAAACTATTTCATACATAGCAACAGACAGATGCTGATACACAGTTCACAGGCTTGCTAGTTCTGCCTATTTATCCTGTTGTAACAATTAGCCAACTGTAAATAGTAAAGCAGAAACTGATAATGTGAATGTCACCAATAAATAGCGAGCCAGCCAACACACACACACAACTGTAATCTCCCCCCACTGATACACCTATAACACACCCTGAAACAAACTAGCAAATTACTCACCATTTTGCCTCCATGTGTAAAATACAATGACAAAAAGGTTTCAAAAACAAACCAAAGTAACACTATTGGTATTAGTTTCAGCTTTTCATCAACATTCTCCATTTGCCTTAAGAGCACACAAGACCATTGCTTTTGTTTGTCTGTCCATACTGTTGGCAGTTCCCATTGTCCTTTTGGGATTACAACTACATATTTTATAGTTGATTATACTTTGCATAAGGTCGCAAATTTGAGAGTGGCATGTTCTACTCATTTGCTTTGCTACCCAAATCTTTGGGGATCATCCAGTCAAAATCTCACTTTTTTATTTAGCCATCGCTACCCTTTCTGACTTTTATACTTCTGCTTGCATTGTAATTTGTGTTTGTGTGGAAATGTTGAACCTCTGGGTGTGATATATTTTAAGTGTGTGTAAATGCTCATGTCTTTGCATCCTCTTTTAAAAAAAATCTGTCTCTGTGGCTGTCTGCCAGAGCCGTCCTGAAGATAGACCAGTTAGGTCTAAAGTCAGTCGAGACAAGTCCTATATGTCTCAGGTTTTGTCAAAGCAAGTCACAAATCCTCGAGGGCAAGTCCAAGTCAAGTAATACATGTATTTGTACTGGTGTAACTTTTTGCCTACGTGTGCATGCATCATTGTGTGTGTGTGTGTGTGTGTGTGTGTGTGTGTGTGTGTGTGTCTGTGTAACCCCCAGTGGTAATGCAGACCATTGAGCTCTATTCAATAGTAGCTGAGTCCAGTTCATTTCTCCAGCTGTCTATTTGCAGGGCACTCAATGAGGTGCACTCCCAACCGTCTCAGTGTCCCAAACACCTAGCCCTGCCATCCATCTGCCTGACACTTCTGTCTTTTTTTAAACCTTTATTTATCCAGGGAGGGTTTGCTGAGCCGGCATCCTGCTTTTCAGCTATGCCCTGTTACACACCCACAGCGGTTAGCCTAGGTATTCCCCATCTGAGAACAATCTCAGACTTCAACTGCTTGACCCTGAACTGGGTCAGTGTAGTAGTGTGGCTGAGTTTTAGTCCATGTGAATGTCATATTCCTGACTGATTCATAAACTGTCCACTGAGAATACTAGAAAAGTAAAGTGCTGTACTGTTGAATTTAGAGTAGGAAGAAAATGCAGGGATGATGATGATGAAACCATTTTGGCTTTTGGGGCCAGTAGGGAATTGTTACATGTGCCTCTGGTGTGTGTCTTTTTTAGGTAGGTTAGGGGGAGACGCGGGGAGCGACGGCCCACTGTGAGGTTGGTCCAGTGTCTTCCCATCTTTTGTTCTTTTTGGCCGGGGTCTCCAGTCCCTTCTCTGTGTTTGATACCTTTGGGAATATTTTGTATTATTTAAATAAAGCTTGTTGGTGAATTGATAATCTTGTGTCTGGCATCCTTTTTATATGTTGCATCCTCCAATCCCTTTTGAGCCTTGGTTTGTTCTTTTTAAATGGAGGCCGTAACAAGAATCATGAGTTACATTAATAATTTGCTGTAACAATTACGTTTTGTTGGAAATGGGACATAATAGGAGTTTGAGTGTTTTTCCTCTGTCTGTGTGGGTTTCTTCCCACAGTCCAAAGACAGGCAAGATAGGTGACCTGAAAGCTCCAAATGTTAGTGTGTATCGTTGTCTGTCTACATATTTTAACCCTGCCATTAGTCTGGCTCAACGGATGTACATTGCTGGGATAAAGCCTGACATCTGGTATGTGAGAGACTCGTTCCTCCCCTCCCGCTATCTCTTAGCGCCACCCCGGTCAGTTGTCATTAGTTTAAAGAAATACAAACAAGCCAGAACGTTCTTTCCCCCTATCCCAGAATAGATAGACTGTGTAGCCAGACCATACTGCATACTGAGATACTGTAGGTCTGGCAATGGGAGATTACCGTGTGATAGACCAGAAACCTCTCCAGGCCAAGGGGTAGCTTAACTCATGCCCAATCCATGCTGAGACAGGCTTAATTTACAGTACTGGATGATTGGTATAGTAGGACAGGAGTTGCATCACTAGGCAACCAGTGTAATCCTGTGAGAACACAAATTATTTTTGTAACAAAACAGAAAAGTTCCTTATTAATTTTAACAGCAACCTGCATGGAAAAGCCAAAGAAGCAGGGGACATTTGGAAGAGATAGTGGATGGCGAGGTGAGGGCAACACTGCCTGTAAACTCATCAGAGTGAGGCGGACTTCAGCTGAGCTGTGGCTGTGTATTTAAAATAATGGCTACTCTTTCACTAAGAGTACATCACTGTTTGCTGTATGCTTGAAATTTTTGGGCAGTTTTGTTTTATTGGTATTTCTCCTGCTCGTTCACGAGATACCCGATTGTTGTCGTAAATATCACACTTCCAAAAACAAATTAGTGAGAATGACGCGCAGCAACTGCATTAGAACTAGAAAAAGCGCTTCAGCGTAGTCTCGCATTGCCAGACCTTCCTCTACAGCACTGCAGAGGAGGGTCTGGCTAGTCCCCACAGAATTCCGGGATGGGAGAGAAACGTGCTCTGGTTTATTGGCATTTCTTTAAACCAATCACAATCGTGTTGGGTGGTGCTAAGCGCCAAGCGGAGCCACGGTGCCGCTGAAAAATAGCCTCAGGAATGAACTTGTTTTGGTGGAACATGTGTACGTTCAAAGGTAGTTTTAGTCGTGCAACAGAAACCTCAGATTGGACAGATAGTCTAGCTAGCTGTCTGGATTTACGCTGCAGAGATCTGAGAAAAGGTTAACCATAGTCCTCAGAAATCCACCGGAGTTTAAAATTACAACACAACAAAAGCGGAATGTAACGGGACATCTGAAAGACAATATCTGAAAAGAGTGACATCCGGCGGAATTTCCGGCAGAACGAGAGCAATCCCGGACGTGGAACGTCGTGGACATAGACTAACTTTAAGCCAACTCTTGTACAATACAATGATACAATACATAATTAGAAAACACCACACATTGTATGGTTTTATCTTACAACTGTCAAAATGAACTCCCATATTGGAACGGGTCTGATCAGAGCTCCTGCCCAAATCATATTTATACCCAGTTCAACAATAATAATGTCTGTGTCCGTCTTGACTTTAACACAGAGCATTTAGACACTCAAATACAATGGCAGTAAGTAAATGTAATGCACTAGGTAGCAAACAGCGAGTCATTTTGGACACATCTTTAGAGGCTGTTAAGTTTTCAAGTTGGAATTTAAATGTGCAGGTGGAACACAGCGGCAAAATAATGTGATCCAAAATACAATATTGTACATACTGTATATATGTACAATATTCGTTGAGACTGTAGCAGCGATGTATTGATTTATCTCTACAGTAATTTTAGAGACTGTAGATTGTTGTATTGAATTGCATGATATTGTACAGGTGTTAGTATTTGTATCTGACTCCTGTTAACAATAATTTCATCAGCACTAGAAAGCAAAGTGTGTATGAACTACAACACATCACCCTTGTTCTGAGAGCCTCAGAAATATTTTTCCTGCCCGGTGCAGACACTGAGGTAATCCAGTGTCTGCACCGGGCAGGAAAAATATTTCTGATGGAAAAACAGTCACAGTCTCAAAGGCCCCTGTCTGCCCACTGAGCGTGTGATGAGACAGTGAAGATATTGCTAGGGATATTTGTAGAATTTTCCTCCACTTTGACAAAGAAAGGACACCAAGGAGTACATACAGAGAAATAAAGGTGACAGGTGGCTCTTGCTACAGTCTGGCAAAAACTGAAAAATTATTTATTTTGTGCTATGTGAGGGTGGTGGTCAGGCTGCGATGGATCATTTACCACATGTGATATCTCAGGTGATATCTCCAACAGCACTGTTCCGTGGAGGTCACTTGGAAAGATGGTGCATTTTGGCAATGCTTTGCAAAATCATAACAAAATTACACTTTTTGGCTGTTTCTGTTTATTTCTTTAGCCTCGTTAGTGACGTGTCCTTATGTGGAAGGCAATGTTGGTCTGTCTGCGGGTCCCCATCCCCATTCTGGTCCACACATCACAGTCACAAATATCACAGACAAGGACAAACATTACAAAGGAAGAACGGGGAAGAAAGATTAATGA
Source organism: Gymnocephalus cernua (assembly GCA_023631565.1). Lineage (NCBI taxonomy): Eukaryota > Metazoa > Chordata > Actinopteri > Perciformes > Percidae > Gymnocephalus > Gymnocephalus cernua. The sequence continues at coordinate 37,063,956 of CM042427.1, read as the reverse complement.
GATCATTGTCATATCATAATCCCTCTGTCACATATCCCAGAACTCCAGTTCTTAGATGTACTTCAGAGAGAGCATATTTACAAGGATAAAATTAACACATGGAAAAATCTAATATAGGTTAAAAAAAGAGAAGATGAGAAGAAAAAACAAAAAGGAGAGTTGTAAAGAGGGCTGTTTTAAGGTACAAAGATATGGATTTGTCTCAACTGGAGGGAAGTTTTTGTCTTTCTAACTCAACATGACACTGGTCCGTTTTTGTCAAAGCTTGAAGGCATGATGCATTCTGTTACGGTCTCTTGCTTTTTAAAACACCCTATATTACACATGCCGGCCTCATCAACAACCTTGAGAAGCCATAATAACTTCAACCAGCAGTCTAATTTGAATAACACTAGGAGGGTTGATGGATCTTGTTGCTCTTTGGCCCAAAGGGGTGATGCATAATTTGTGTGGGATGAGATGTTTACTGTCACATTTCATCAGCATGGCCTGAGGCAACTGACTGAATCTATATCTATCTATCTATCTATCTATCTATCTATCTATCTATCTATCTATCTATCTATCTATCTATCTATCTATCTATCTATCTATCTATCTATCTATCTATCTATCTATCTATCTATCTATCTATCTGTTTTGGCAAGCAGCAAATTATGTTGACATTTTGTGGAGGGAAATAGGAAATGAAAATGCATCAATAATGCTACCATTGCACAAATCACTGATTAAGTAATTTGCGTAAATCACAACTTTCAACGGTCGAGCTGTTTGATATAATTACAAATACAACAATTGAAAAAGCAATGGAATAAGTACAGTTTAAAAAAACAATCTGTGGAGGAATTTTCTGAAAATACATGCAGACACAGAGACAGCATGAAGAGAAAAGAGCATGATGATGTTTTTATAAATCATACTCCCATGCTTCATCTCATTGGGTCAAAGGTCAACTTAACAGCTCTCCTGGCGTGATGTGTCCAATCAAAAAGCCTCTCTCCATCACGGTTCAGTGGTGCAGGCAGCCATTGCACTCACAGGGCAAAAGTGTGGGAAGACTTTTAAATGCATTAACACGGCAGACCATGTATATTAGCATTGTCTGAGCTGTCGATAAAAGTAAGAGATCCCAACGCACAGTGCAATCCGCTGATCGAACCACGGACAGAAGGGAATGGAAGTAAATAACTAAGTAAACATCATAGAGAGAGTAACAGATTTTCCTTGGCTTTTCAAACATGCACGTGCACATATGGATGTAGAAAGCAAGATAGAAAAGAAATGAAATTTGTAGAAAAAGAGACACCATCCCCTTATGTTGTATTAACATGCTATGTATCTAACTGTAGCTCTGCACTGTGCCCAATTTTATATTCCCCAAAAATGTTGTTGCTCTGGCAGTTTGTCTTTGCCTCAATTTCACGGCAGAGAGGAACATAATGAATAATTTGTTTTTCTGTGGATTGTTTTTCTATTGCTGTCTCTTTCAAATTGTGAAACAACCGTTTAAAATCATTTCACGGGATTACAAAGAATGAAAGTAACCCAACTAGTTGCCTCATAATGAACAGAGATCAGACTCGTTTGTGATCTTATTATTGCAAATCAGAAGTGTGCACTGATTCAGCAAGAGGGATTAACATTTTGGGAGATGCCTAAACCATGTATACACTCATACTGTATGGCGGTTTGGATAAAAGTATTCACCAAAGAATATATATTCAACTTTGTCTTCTACAAACACACTCATATAATGCTAATTTGCTTTGCCAGATGAGTTTCGGGGGAAATACCTGAAAAACATTCACTGTCTAAGTTTGTCAGTCCGTGAAGTCTGACATTCCTATATCACATGCGGTGAAGATGTAGGGAGGATGGTTTGGTGTACAGAGCACAAGACGTTGGATATGTCTGAATGCACTGTTCACTCATTCACTATTCCCTACATGATAGACGGATGAAACCATGAACAAGAGTTTGACCAAAGGTTAAAATGAACTACTACAGTAAGTGGACTGGATTCACAAAAGTATAGAGTAACTGTTGAATGAGTCTCAATGTCTCTCATGTCAGGAAGAAACAAAGTATCACCAATGACCAACATACAGATCAACAGTAAGAAGGCTATAGTGAGTACTACACAGTGTTAAACCTAGTTAACATTTACATATATAGGCTATTTATAAACCCCATGATTCACAGTAAAAAAGATTGAAGTACGTAACAATACAGACAGCCCAAAAGTAAATCAACAGTTAATTTAAACATTGTATTAGCAACGCATTAGCCTCAAACAGTTAGCATTATGATTAGCAGTAAACTGTTAAACTAAAAATCACAATACGCGCTAACTAGAGTATTTAAACATTCATCATGCTTTGGTTTCCAGGAGTGGATACTGTAAGGAAAACAACCCTCAGATACCTACGGCGTCGTGGACGACTACGCAACGGCACCTTTTAATCATATTTTAATCATTTAATAACCATAAGATCGATCTCTTACCTTTTTCTGCACCTAGTAGCTAACAAGCTAACGCTAATGAGCGTCTCTTTGCTGTCCTTCTAGCCTTCACGGGAGGTGTTGTATCCAGCCTGGAACTTGTGCCTTTTTTCGGGGTGGTTGAGCAATAAATCCAAACTCTTACATCCAAGATCGATAAACTTTATGTCCATAATTTACCGATCGGCGTTTGCTTCCGTGGTCTGGTTTCCCAGAATGCATTGGGGCTTTGTTATTGTCTGCAAACCAATGGAAACCGGTCTTTCGAGAGCAGAGATCTTCTACGATAGGGAATGGCTGTGATGGCTCACTACAAGCCAGCAACGATGCAACGAAGTGAACAAAAGGTGTTCTTTGACTACAAAGATCGTCTATTCGCTTTGTAACCCGTTCTACATAGAAGGGAGCCTCACTGTTTTGATTTTTTGGATACATTTGGGCCTTTTATGGAGAAATGTAAATAGCTTGTCGTTTATATGTCTTATAATGTTAATTATGTTTATTTTTTCACTGGGTGAATCCAAATATATATATGTAGCAGAACTGTGAGTGTTATATAAATAAATATGACATTATTATTTTGATTATTGGCATAAGTGCATGTCATGAGGGCAAAAGTGTTTGGACTTTTTTTGAAAAAATTTAGATATTTTGTCAACTGTATAAGTTATAATGTTAATTTCTTCACAATTTGACTCCTAATACATATGAGAAGTGATTTAGACAGGAGATTGGCTTAGGTTTTATTGATCTGTGTGTCATATCAATACATATCTGTGAGATTCCTGTTTCCGTTTTATTTATTTATTTATCTTGAAGGTCCTACAAAATGGTTTAATATTCAAGTGACCTCACTGTGGTGTGGCCCACATATTCTAATAGCCCAGATTTTCCTGAAAAGAATGATGTCCATAGATTGACTGTGGACAACATGGTTGATGTTTTACAAGCTTTTTTAGAAAATAAAACCAGACGGACCAGAGGTTGTCAAACATCCTTTAGGAATCTGAACATTTAGTAGAAGCATCACGTAAGAACAGTTAGTGTTGGCTGTTAAGAACAATTTTAGTTGATCATGATTACAAAACTACTAGGGATGCGCCGAGTACAGCATTATCTGTATCTGTACTCGGACTGGACGGGGCCTAATCCGGAAGTGGGCGGGATTTAACCCAGAAGTGGGTCAGGTTGTCTTGAAATGGGCGGGGCTTTAACCAGTATGTTATTTTAAGCATGCAATTGATATGGGTTGATCAGAAAAACTATTTACATGACAGCATCAGCATTGAGCTTCAGACCAATGGTTTTGATCACGATAACAAACAAACTATATACAGAACAAGTTTTGCAACAATGAATACAACACATGCGGTTGCAATTATGAAGTAAAATGTAATGAACAAGAGTTTTCATACATAACTTTCTTTTTTAACTTTTTATTTTGTTATGATCAGTGTGATTTTTTTTGGTTCTTTATTTTTTTTTATTTCCACACCAGGTATGTGTGTGTGTGTGTGTGTGAGTAAGAGAGAGACAGAGAGAGATAGAGAGAGAGAAAGAGAGAGAGGGGGCGGGGGGGACTGTATTCTACGGATCAAATAGTCCGACGCTGTTTTTCAGATCTGCATTGACTTATAAAATACAGCAAGAAAGTGTCAGACACTCAGTGTGTGAAGTAAAAAAACTGGTTAGAGCCAGCTGACGGTTTAAAAAAAGAAAACAAATCTCCGACAGGCAGAGACGCAACGCGAGTCGCATTCTACCAAGCACCATGTACCCCACGTTTACCAGAACTCTACTGGTTAATAAGTAAGTACTACAAACCGAAGTAAAAAACAAACCTTAAGCTGAAGAGACCCTAAACGTTAACGGAAAAGACCCGCGAACCTGAGTGACTGAGGGAGAGACAGAGAGAGAGAGAGAGAGAGAGAGAGAGAGAGAGAGAGAGACAGAGAGAGAGAGAGCTGTTCTCAGTGGTCTGTGTGTGAGTGAGCAGAGCGTGTGTAGGGGAGGGGCGCTGTGACTACTAGCCTATCACAGAACGCAGACACAGTCAGCTACCCAATGAGGATCTTTGTTCAATCCGAGCACAGATATTGACCCGTATAACTTGTATAATACTCGTACTCGGCAAAAGTGCTTTATCCGTATCGGATACTCGTTTCAGCCGAGTATCCGGCTCAACTCTAAAAACTACAGTTCACTTTCTTAAGCCTGTCACTTTAACTACAGAGCTATAAAGAAGACATGGACATCATTAATAAATCAGAAATCATGATGATTGTAATACCTTATTTGGTGCATTAATTAACATTTTGTTGCTGCATTAAGTCATGCATGAAATACTAATACTACTACTACTATAATCCTTATACTTTACCGATAGTTCATGAAGTACTGAATTCATGCTTTTTCATTCGGTCCTACTAATTCATGTACCATTATTATAAAGTGTTACCAGTAAGTCCTATTTTCATCACATCAGTCAGTCTACAATTATTACTGTATCTGGTCAGCATTGTTTTTTTTACATCAGAATTTTGTAACATTTTGATCTTTATGTTAATTTCTTGTTTAAAAAATGATATATGATAATAGTATATATAATAATATTATAAATATATATTGCAACATCCTGCATGCATATATTGTGGGATGTCTTGCAGACACCTGGCTGGATACCTTTAATTGTTCTACTAGTTTGCAATATAATTAAACAGGTAATTTGTAAGCATGTTTCCTAAGCCAGCTCACAGTGCCCATATGAGCCTGAGCTCTCTCCTGCTCTCTGCATTCATTTATCAACAGCAGCCAGGGAGTGCTGGGAAATTGCCCCCATCACTAGACAAATGTAGAGGCCATGAAACTCCTCTCCAGCCTTATTGCTCACCTAAAACAAACAAATGGAAGGCAATTACACTACAATTAATCCATATATCATGACAGATGGCTCCAGAAAAAGCCAAATTCAAACTGTAACAGGTAGTGAAACTGACACATGGAATGGAGCTGATTGAATACTGTAGGGCTGTACACAATTACACTTGTGTGTGTAGTTTACTGTTTATTTTATGTCTTGCACTGTTCTCTTGTTTACTAGGTTGTTTGAGGGCCTTTTGGCCACAACCAGAGGATGAGTTCATAAAGGACATCTGCCTTTTATTAACCTTCTTCTGATTGCCCATTACTCATGGTCTAATAAGCCACGCGATTTTAATTCTGATGATGATCTTATGACTTTGTGTCCCCATCGTGGAAATGAATTAACATGTTCAGCAACTGAAGAGCATCGTTATGTTCAAATTAAATGTGACGATCCTGTGATCTTTGCACCAAGCAAGCTGTTGCCTGTGTTCTGCTCCAGCTATCACCAGGACAACATCTTGTTGCACTTGATGAAGACAAATTATTGATTCTGATGCAACAACAAAAAACGTATATATACAGTACATATCCCAGAGAGTGTGGTCGCTGATTGGGTCTGGGCTGAAAGTGTCTAAGGGCGTTTTCACACCTATAGTTCATTTGCTTTGGTCCGAATCAGTTGATGAGTTTGTAAACTTGGAGTGACTTCCCCTTGGTTTGGTTTGTTTGGTTTCACACATGGAAAACTCCAAAAGTACCAAATTGCGTCATTACAAATCACACAAGAACATTCACTCCTCTTATTGGTCGGTCTGGGGTGGTAGCAAAAAAGCAAATACAGGAAGAAGGTCCTGTGTGGACTAGTGCATATTTCTTGCATCTCCATGGTCAAACCGGCTCATTTTATTTAAATAATCAGACAATGTTTCGCGAGTGACGTTACTACGTCGCTCTGCTCTGTCGGTGTCTATCTCCAACTTTAGCGGCAGCTGGTTTGTCTTCGGAGATGCGAGTGACTGCAGTCTATTTCCGGTGAGAGAAACATTGCAAGCTGCTACAGTTTGCTGCTCTGCTGCATCACAGATTGCTAAGCATATCTGACTACAGGAGACATTTAGCTCAGACTTGTTGGTGCGGTTCGAGGTTGGATCCCGATCTCACCACAAACAAACGGCTCCAGAGTTCACTTGAAAGCGTACTGAGACCACCTCATCAAGCAGTTCTCAGCACGGCTTGTTTGGTCCGCTTTTGGTGTACGTACCGAGTGTGATTGCAGCGCACCAAGGGGGAAAACAAACACTAGTGTGATTCAACCAATCTAAAGGAGGCAGGTGTGAAAGCTCCCTGAAGTGAAAAACAACAACAAACAAACATTTAATTATTTGGATTATTCATCTTTATGCTCCCATATACATGCAATTCAGGGGTTGTTTGCAAAAGTCAGATAGCTATTAGATGCGTTTTAGTAACCTTTAATTATACAAGGCAGGAGTTATATAATGAAGTAAACTGAGGGCAAATGTACATCTGGACTGATGACTAAACCAGTTAAGAACACATGAAGAAATAGCCTAATATGAACACCAGACAAGGGAAACAACAACAAAGAGTACAGGGGTAAGTCTCCATAATTAAGATAATCTAACTGATGAGGAAATGTTCTTGAGGTAAAAGTTTAGTTCTCCCAAATTACCATCAGCAGTATTAATCATGAGCAAACTGAGGTAGCAAATAAGGAAAACTGTCCATAGAAGGTCTGTGGAATAATTATAATAACAATAACTCTATTTGTATAGCACCTTTTAAAAACAATAGTTTACAAAGTGCTTTGACAGGAGAAACAAAAGCACATACATAAGTACACACAATTGCAACAGTGAAAACAGAAGATGGGGCAGCTTTAAAAGATAGAAAAAAAATTACACTTCAATCAACAATATGGAATTAACATATGCTAGGGTAAAAAAGATGATTAAAAAAAAAGATGGCATCACGTAAAATCAAGTCTACGGAAATGTGTTTTAAGACGCTATTCAAAAGAAGTCTAAACCTTATCCCTAATAAGTGCAACACTGTATCTGGAAAGATACTTTACTGTTGTATATGGACTTACCTAAAGGGGGACTAAAATAACATTTTTAGATTCACAGTGTCCCTTTGCAAGACAGAGTCGCGAAATTGAGTAGAATAAATTCACTCTAATAATGAGCTCAATGTGATTACTAATGTGATGGAATTCAGTCAAGCATTGCTGCTACATGACTGATTGATAAGAACCAAGGTAACTGAGGAAAATGTGGAGACAGTGAAGTGCTCCATCACTGAGAGACAGAGGGGTGGTGGTCTGGGTGGCACACACACACACACACACACACACACACACACACACACACACACACACACACACACACACACACACACACACACACACACACACACACACACACACACACACACACACACAGGGGCCATTCTAGGACCAGACCTTTTTGGGGGGATCAGCCCCTAATGAGAATGTGACCCCCCCACTAAATCAGTAGTTTAATCAGCCGATAGTCTCTGAGCTAGCTACTGAACAACGTCATCTTTTGACACCATTGACACTATGATGGAACTAAACCTGACACTTTAGAAGTCAAAGTAATAACAACCGATTTCACACAATGTTCTAACATTCAGTAGTTTCAGTTGTTTACGTTTCAATGTGGGTTTTAATCTACGCCATGAAATTACTTATTATCTTCTTCTCTGGGGACTACCAACGTTAACCTTCACAACCGCACTCCTGCTCTCCCTCTGACAGATTAGAGCCAGACTCAGCCAAAGGCACAACCACCTGCTCTGATTGGCCAAAACTACGTTTGTGTTAACTCTTTCCATGACTAGGTTACAGCTGCATAGCATCCACACAGACACACAGGATAATAAACCTGTTTCAAGCCCTTTGAACCTGTATTTTTTTTGTCCTCTGTCACTAACAGAGAAGTTCACGAACTCTAACTTGAAGCACTTAAATTGATAAAAAAAAGTTTTATAAAAAAAGTATTATAATTTTTAGGGGGGGGGGGGGGGGGGGCTGAGATTAAATTTAGGGGGGCTTGAGCCCCCCTTAAAAGGGTCTAAAATCGCCAACACACACACACACACACACACACACACACACACACACACACACACACACACACATACACACACACACACACACACACACACACACACACACACACACACACACACACACACAGGAGCAAATTAATACCTCTCAAACTGACCAGCAATGACGTCAGCTGCACATTTGGATCTCCCCCTATTCTCTTTGTCTGCCCGTTTGTGTGTGTGTGTGTGTGTGTGTGTGTCCGCGCGCGCGCGCGTGTGTGCGAATGTGTGTGCGCGCGTTTGTGTGTGTGTGTGTGTGTGTGTGTTAGAGCTTGTCTCCCTGCCCCTTCGCACAGGCGCGTGCACTACTTTTGAGGCGCGTTGCTACGTGCCCAGATTGGAAAGCAGCTGCATGGGAAGGCAATAACTTGCACAAGTGATGGAGGGAGATAGAGACCAGTGAGTGGCTTTCTATTTTTCCCCGGAACTCCTGAGACTAAACAGTATACAATTACCACCTCTGGAGTCATGAGTGAGCTGCAGGCACAGAGTGCCTCCGATAATTCTTAATATCTACAGATTGTAGCCAATAATAGACGCTGCTTTAATAGGCTAAGTGCCATTGTGGTTTGATTGAGCCAGCTATTGCTATTTAACATTTCTAAAGATTGTTGCCACAGTAAAAAAAAAAAAATAAGTATACATATATCAATACACGACAGGAATAAACGTTTGTGATGATGTGGATAGAGATAAAAATAGCACTATTAATTAAGGTCGCCACAAACTCTCTGCTGAGAATCACAGATGTTTGAAGTCCCGGTGGGAATATTACTGTGATATTTAAATGGGGCTTGCTTTGGCATTTTAATGAAGCACACACGACTTTTTTTAAAATACTGATCGCTAACATCAAGATGACCATTTTTTTTTTGTTGCAAAGACTTTTTATTTTTCCTTTCAGAGTATCCTGAAGGTTTGTGTCAATCATATAAAATCGGGAGCGGCTGTTGCCCCGATTCAACATCACCCCTCTGTCGGACTGAGCCACCTCCTCCCCCTCTCTCTCCCTCACTTCCATCAGTCTGCCTCTGTCTCTCATCCCTCCTCTTGCGAACTCTCTCTCTCTCTCTCTCTCTCTCGCTCTCTCTCTCTCTCTCTCTCTCTCTCTCTCTCTCTCTCTGCTGGAACGCACGGACCTCCGCCGCTGTCCAGGGATAATACTCTTTGCTTTCCCCGTCTGTGCTGCTGCAGAACGGACCGTAAAGCTGCATGCTGCCTCTTCCTTCCTACCTGCCTGCCAGACCAAGACCCTGATCAAGGTAAGTCAAGTCAAAGCTCGCAGTGGTGGCTAAAGCTGGGCTTATAGCTGTCAGTTTAAGGGATGGCTTCTCCACTTGTGGGTTCACTGGGATGCGTGCTGTGCGCACTGGAGACACACGCACGTTGCCACGGTGGGAGGCTGTGGTCCGTGGATCGCAAGGCGATCTGTGGAAGCCTGAATTGTGCTGCTTTGGCCAGTATGCACCTGCTAAAAAATAGAAGCAGAGGCAGAACAGATAAGAGAAGAAGAAAGATGAGGAGAAGAAAAGATTGAGAAAAGAGAGAGAGAGAGAGAGAGAGAGAGAGAGAGAGAGAGAGAGAGAGAGAGAGAGAGAGACAAGAACGGGTGGACAGATTTGGGCTAATTGTTGCCGGTATTAGGGTGTGCAGGACAACTGTTGGGATGATCAGGCGGACTCTCCGGTCCTGTAGTGGTTGCCTGCGGATCCCGGGCTGATGCGTTCAGAACGGGGAGCTGTTGCTGGAGTTGCTCGGTGCCAAACACGGCGGAGGCAGTTGCTGCTTGCGTGCGTGTGCGTGTGTGTGTGTGTGTGTGTGTGTAGTCACTGCCATCATCATAGAGTCCGCGTGTGTGTGTGTTTGCTGAGAGAAAAAGAGGCAGAGATAGGGGAGATAGTGTGCAGCAGTGATAGCTGTAAAAAAAAAGGGAGAGAGAGACGCGTGCGCATGTTGCTGTGGATGTGCTTGAGTTATCAATTTCCATATCAAAGTGGTTGTTTCGATAGATTTTGCATTAGTTAGGATGGAGGAGAGGAAGGAAGAAATAGAAATCGCATTTTAGCGGCAACAGCAGTGTGCGCGTTTGGAGACTGCGATAAAATAGACAAGAGAGACATGGAGAGGGATAGAGAGAAGATGAGAAGGCGAAGAGGGAGATAGGGCTAGCGGAGAGAGAAAGAGAGAGAGAGAGAGAGAGAGAGAGAGAGAGAGAGAGAGAGATGAGAGAGAGATGGCGTCCTACACCAGCGCTTTCTGCCAGTGGTTTGATTTATCGCTTCTCCAATGCGCACTGACGCACAAAGCTGCGGGTCCCCCCAGCTCTTACTCGCTGTCATCTCACCGACTGATCAGGATTATCTCAGACTCAGTCGTCGACCCATCTGGCCACCGGGAACACACCCTCACTGAGGCATGCGACCCTGTTACAGCCCCCCTCCACCCCACCCCTCACCCTCCCCGGTTATTACCGGGCGGCCCCACAGACTAAACACACGTTGTGACATGACGGATGATTGCCACCGTGAAAGCAGTCATGACTGATGCAATGTGACAAGCGAGCCAATGGACATCCAGCGGTGATTTGTTTTGATTCCAATGAGATCTCCTCTCTGCCTCACAGTCGCTCTGTCAGAAATTCGTTAATGCATCTCGTTGTGATGATGCGCGCGACTTATTTGGCAGTGCAGTGCCGTGCCGTGCCGTGCCGTGCCGTGCCTGGACAGTGGAGGCCAGAGCAGCGCTGCAGGCTGTTGGAAGTTTTACAGGGCTCATACAAAATTCTAGGACAGAGTGAAAACATACACTGAGCTTCATCATCATCATCATCTTTCTCAACACTGATCCCTTATGTTTTTTTCATCATCATCATCATCATCATCATCATCATCATCATCATCATCATCATCATCATCATCATCATCCCAATCAACCCCTATGTCAAAATTAGGGCTGGGCAACGACTAAAAGTTTTAATTGCGATTAATTGCATGATTTCCCTGATTAATCGCGATTAATCGCATTGTTATACACAAAATCCAATAATGAATTCAAAAGTATTGTATATAGCGCAATTTTATTTGAAATGTTCTGCCATATGAACTAAAGTGCCATAACATTTGTTCTGCAAACACTTAACATCAGCATTTTGTTTATACAGTAGCAGTTAAATAAAATATTTAGTGTAAATCTCACCTTTAACAATGTAATCAAAGCAAATACAAAATGAAAGCTTAGTGCCTCTGCCGGGGCGTTCATGCTATCCTGTTTGTTATATACTGTATACACAAAAACTGCCCACAAACTCCTGAGCCACAATCATAACATTAAAACAGGCAATTTCTGTCTTCTTTTTTTACAGTCAGATCATGTGAATGCAGCGCCCACTGTTCATCAATATAATGCACTGTAACTCCGAGGTAATTATGGTTACCCAGTGATGTCCAGTAGTTCCCAGTGAGAGCAACAGCGGGTTGCATGTTGTAAAGTTGTCACTTTTACAGTCCTCTACTTTTCATACAACTCGTGTATTCTTCTTGTGATGGTCCTCTTCCTCATAGCCATCACCATCATCATCACCACTATAATTGTATTAATGTCAAAACCACCTTTTTATTTATAACTATCACATCGTAATCCTCTATACGCCTACATACATCATCATCATCCGCATCATCATTGCTCCTGTTTTTATCAACTTTCTCCATAACCTCCTCGGTCACATATTCCCTTTTTCAATTTCAATTTCCATTGTTTATAGTGTCAAATCACATCAGGAGTTATCTCAGGACATTTTACAGATAAAGTAAGTATAGACCACACTCTATAATTTACAAATACCCAACAATTTCCCCCGATACAATTTCCACCTACAATACAATGCTGAAGGAGAATGAGCAGTGGATTGGATGTAGGGTCCCTAAGGGCCACACCCAACCCATGACAATGTGAGAAGGGCAGATTAGAGAAACAGGAATTAAAAAGAAAGAGATAAGAAGAGAGACAGAGAGGAAGAGGGGAGATGATTAGAGAAAGTAAAGAGGGACAGAGAGAGAGAGTAGAGAGGGGAGAAAATGGAGAGAACATTGAAGAACATTGAACATTGAATCTGCAAGTCTCAAACAGCCAAATTCAATAAGACCTTTAATGCTACTAAAAATGAAACAAAGCTGGCAAAACCAGTGTGCTACTACAGCAATTATCGCTAATGAGAGTTCTGAGACTGAAAATTGACAGTTAAAGAAAAAGGACAAAGGGAAATAAATTTTTACGGGACAAAAAGTCCAATTATGTGTGGTTACAGGAATAAAGGGACAAGGATACAAAAACAAAACAAGCATGGAATTTGTGAACATTTTGGGGCTGTGTATGCTTACAATAAGCCTTAAAGCCCCAGTGTGTAACATTTATAGTTGTTCATTATTAAAATCTGTATTGCCCTTCACAAACTTGTCCTTTTTTATGAATATTGACCACCACCATCAATTCCAAGTATTCCTATTGACTTAAATTTTACATTTGCATTCACATGAACTGGGGTAGACGCTCCATATTCATGCGCCATCTTGAAATACGTTAGCCGGTAAGGGACATACAGGACATACTGCTCCGCCTTTCGCGTTTTTGCTGTCACATGATAAACTCACAGGTCCTGCTAATATAATGCTGCTATTACCGTGTTGCCAACTTTGTGATTTTGTCGCTAGATTTAACAACTTTTCAGACCCCCTTTTTCAAAAAAGCGACTAGCGACAAATACATTAACCAGGTATTAATTAGTGAGTGTGGCTGCCAAAACGGTCTTCTGTTCAATGACTGAGTGAGGAGCAGAGGAGCCGCCCCTCCCCCCTCCGTGCTCGTGTCTCCCCCTCTGTGCAGCAGTGCTGATCAGGCCGTTAGAAGGGGAGGGGGGCCAGTCCGGTGTAGGTAGGAGAGAGACGCAACGGGAGAAAGATGCCACTGAGCTGGCCTGGCTCTAGGCAGGAGCGGGAAGCGGCGGACGGAGCAGGCGATCAGACTGGCCGGAACGGGCAGCAGTGAACAGACTGGCCGGAGCTGCCTCAAAACAATACCAGCCCACCGGGAAAAGTCCCGACTCTCCCGATTGCCACTCTGCCTCATGCACATATTCAAAATCCAAGTTTCAGGAACAGGAGTCATCTTCTTCGCCCAGAAAAAGAAAAAGGATATTGAAAAAAGCAAAGGACAGGATTTTGGAAGCGCGAAGGCTACCGTAGCTGTAATACGTCATTTGAAGAGCATGGTTTGAGAGAGGTGATTGCAATATACAATCTCAACGCTAGATGGGGGAAATTCCTACACAATGTAGCTTTAAGACTATGCAGTGCAGTGGATGAGAACATCAATGAATAGTTTAATCAATGATGTATTGTTGAGGTTTTCAGTATCAGTCATTATTATTAAATTCAATTCTAGTGCAAAGGATTCTTTTTCGTCGAACGTTTCCCGTCAGCTCAGTAAAGCACGCTATAGCCACAGTATGGCACACAGTGATCGTACACATTTCTGCTTCTACAGCAGGAATAATCATGCAGACTTATCAGAATGCAGCACTTCAAGAAGCCTGGCTATGTTCTGTACTTGTAGCTCCTGCATAACAATCACAATTTATAGTTTTTCAATTTATAGTCTCTGTCCTCTGCAGTTAACAGCCTTATTTTTACAGAGGTGTAATGAAATGGGTTGCTGTGTAGCTCAGGTTTTCAGTTTTTCAGAACACTTTCAGCTGTTGCTTTCCACCAGCAAACTGCTGGAAGACTTTTATTACTTTTATACATTACTGTAAAATACATTTTGACACTTTTAAAACCTTGTGAAGGTAATTTATCAATAATTAATTTTCTGTATCTCAGAGTGTTCTTGGGACCAGGAGATTTCCTGAAGAAAAATAGGTGAGATGAGAGACAGATGCAGAAATACCCAAAGTAAAGAATAATGAATACCTGTATTCTTTCAGGTAATGTTCGCACTGCTGACCTGCATTACATCCATAGTCCCGATGGACAGTATGTGAGCTTAAGACCTCTGTAGTCCTAACATTAACATTAGCAGCATGTCTTCCAATGTAAGCCACACGCCCATGGATGACTTCACTTAAGCGGTTTGTAAACATTTCGTACAATCTCAGAACTTGTAAGTCAGCATCTTACAGTAGCAGCAAACATCTTAATGACCCACATGAGCACGGGCACAGATGAGTTGCCGTCCGTAGGCTACCATCAGTAATTGGGAGGAAAAGTCGAAGGACAAATCAATACTGATTTCTCTCAACACCTCCAACAAGCTGCAATCTCTGACCAGGACAAAATCAGATTTGAACTCAGGCAATGACATTTCTCTCTTACAGCAACAAGAGAGTGCAATTGCATGGGGGAAGGTGCAACCTTGCATTGAGTTTCAGGTGCACATCTGCTTGAGTATGTATTCTGCTGTGTTACCATGTCTTGATCGCTGTGAGAGGAGGGAAGCTTTTCTTTTAATGGTACTGTAGGCAGTAGCAAAATCAGCCTAAAGCTAGTGTTACTTCTGCTTGTAGGTCCAGAAGTAAAACATTGTCCATTATTTTACTTTAAGTTTCAACAGCTGCAAACATGTTCTGCTGTCCATATGTTATAAGATCTGCAATTACAATCAGTACGTTTATATGCATACCATTATTCCACTATTATTCCGAATATGACAATATTCCGAATTTGATACAGGTCATGTAAACAGCATATTCCAGTTGGATATTCTGAATAAAGCCTTTTTCCGAATATAGCATTTTCCAATTAAGACATGTGGGATATTCTGGTATTATTCAGGTTTTAGAAGCATTGTTTGGACATGTATACAGCGCATTTGGAATATGCGTCTCAATCAGGGTTTTTACCGCAGGCTTATGATCAGCTCTGTGCGTTGCTATGGTTTCTGTACACAAACCAACCAGCCAACAGTTTGTAAGGCTGGAGACCCGATAGGAAGGAGAAACACTGCTACTTTTAAACATTTCCAAAGACTTGGATATCAACAGGTTTTTGGATATGCGCACACATCGCTACGCCGACCTTTTCAAGAAGCTGGTTTAAGGAATGGGACGCTGTGTTCACACGGTCCAACAAGTCTGCCTTTGAAAAAAAATTCTGTTTTGCATGGCTACATGTAAAGGGGGATATTAGTGGAATACTCACTTTCATTAGCCATGTAAAAAACTTAGTCGGAATATCGTCTTTCTCAGAATAAGGGCAAAATATTAAAATGTAAATGTAGTCAGTAAAAAGAGGTGCAAGACTGTCACATCTGGAATCGAGTGTGACATCATGAACCGAAGGCACTGCGTGGCTTGACTCCACTTTTATGAGGCTTGGTAGTGCTAGCTATGCTGTTAGTATTTATTGATTACTTGTAAGGTGCTAGGACACATCCTCCATCTCAACAGTCTCAAAAGCAAACACAGCCTAATAGTAATATCATAGCTCATACTGACAAGTGATTTTCACAATTACATGATGTGATGTTTGCACTCTTTACATAATCGTCTGTATAAGCACATCAACCAAACACAAGAAACTAAACAAATTACTTATTGTAATAAATCTTGGTTAATGTATGCAAAGTAAACTCTACAAAGGTTGTAGTGGTTTTCATCAAGTTTTAATTGGGCCTATTTGTTTTTGGTAGAAAACAAATCAAAAGAAACATGTTGACAATGAGGTTTGCGAATAATCATAAGAAACCAAGACATTTTTTTTCTGGAATGAGATTTGCAATGCTGTAACCATCATAAACACATCACACATTCCATTCCATTCATCTTAGTTGTATTGGGGTAGCACCAACAATTTTAAAACCTGTTAAACATTTTAGTTTGAAGGGCTAGGTACCATTTGAGTTACTTTAGGTGGCAGTGAATTGAGTCTTTAAGTGGTTGGTTCACAAAAAGAAAACACAAGCTACTTCAATATAGAGGTCCTTGTAATGGACTAGCAAGTTGTGTAAGCTGTTTACCTGCCTTTTTCCAGTGCATGCTGGGATCAGCTCCAGAAACATCCTGACCTTGGAGATGAATATGTGGAAATAGAAATTTGACTGAGAAATGGAAAAGATGATGACAGAAAATGATTGATAATATAATCAAATATATTTCCTTATTGAGTACAAACATCCGCTTTTTGCTTTGCCATTTTTTACTTTCTTGTCCATCTTTGCGTGCGTTTGTGAGTGTGTATGACTGTGTGTGTATGAAAGGCAATCTGTGAATCTGTGAAGTGACAGGTTTGCTCCATGTGCCTCTATCTGTGTATGTGGTAGTCTATGTTTGTCAGCTTTGGCCATCCTCGTTTTCATTCCTCTCCTCTGTTTCCCTCAATACAAATATAAGAGGGATGGAGAGAAACATGGGCGGTGGGGAAGACAGACGCTTTCCAATGTTAACTCTGCTGTTTGTCTGCAACAATAACTTTAGTAACAGTGAGGACAAATCTTATCGCCGCCCCAAATGTTTTTTTTTCTCCCATTGTGAAATGCCAGACTGTGGCTGGTGGCGATAAGTTAGTGAAAAAAAACACCATTTGGCTGTTTTTTTTAGAAGAATGCAAAAAGGGGGAGATAGGGAAGTGAAGAAAATGGATGGCCTCAGGGAGGGAAATAAAGAGTTTCAGCCTTGCAGAATTGTTGTAGTATGGCGCCCGTATTCAGAAACTGCTGCATTCCTTTCTGAAAATATACAACAGTATACAGAATCAACAACAACAACCAATGGTTGTCTCAAAAATATGTTTTTATACTGGAATCAGCGAAGGTTGAAAGTCATTAGTGGATATGGGACAGATCTGTAGCTCACTTACGGTCCGGGTGAAAGTCAGAAATGTTAGACGTTACAAATGTAAGAATGTGATTGGAGCTTATCAGTTTGAAAGTGGGAAATCCTGAAAGGGGTTTGTTGAGAAAATCATTCTAATCTTTGCCCAAGAAAAAGTAAGCAAGTGGCCCTTGAGTTAAGCTTATTTTGCCAAAATGTAAGACGCTAGTGGTCAGCATAATTCTTTAAACCTAAACATTAAACACTTTGGAGTAACATCAATATAAAATGTGGATAGAAGTCATTTTAAAGTCCCACTCCACACACATTTTAATGTATGCAAAAAACACTCAGTATGGTTAATATATTGGTTTCCCCACATAAAAAGTAAAAAAAGAAATCTCTGAAAAGGGTACATCTACTCTCCCTTATTGAGAAACTCTGGATCTGACTCTGGATCACCCTCGGGCTAGGTTAAGACTGGTGTCTACATTCTAGCTTCTACCTTCGATTGACTGGTAATAGCAGTGCACATCAAGATGGTTTGAAATTTCGGAGAGCCATTAGGCCTACATGTTTCAATTCAATTCAATTCAAAGAACTTTATTTATCCGTTAGGAACTTCATTTGTGTTGAGCATCAGTGCATGTACAGTACCACGAACACAGCATAATCTAACACACACACACACACACACGCACGCACGCACGCACGCACGCACGCACGCACGCACGCACGCACGCACGCACGCACGCACACACACACATACACACACACACACACACAGTTCCATATAGATAAATAGTAAATAGTTACCAATAAATAGTAACATAAATAGTAACCAAAGCTTGCAAAATACAGTAAATAAATACATGATAAATAAGCATTAGGCATTAAAAACAGTTACATTAAAAAAGTTAAAATAGTAAATGTGTCAATCATTCATATTTCTGATTGATGTAAGTACAGAACTTGTCATGGCTCTCTTGGTCCTGAATATAAGTGATCTGTATCTCTGGCCTGAAGGTAAAAGACAATAGTGACTGTGCAGTGTATGAGTAGCGTTTGATCCTCCCGCTTGAGATGAGGAGTCTGCTGTGCAGTAATATTGGCAACTACCAGATGTATCAGATGAGTAAGTGTAGTTAGCATCTTTTATTTGTTTATGTTAGCTTGTAAATGGCAGTGGCTGGTAGCTACGATGAGAGTGTTCTTTTTTCACTCTTAGTACTGAAAGTGCGTTCTGCACTGGAGGTTTCAAGTTACTTTGTCGGTGTTGGGTCCAAGTCCAGTAGTGTTTCCCATTTTAGAAAGCGTTTGGTTTATGGGTTAGTGATGTACCTAATCAAGCTTTCCCAGGATACGTTTGAATCTCAGATGTCAGAAAAGTGCAAAGACATCCCCCACATCAGGATAGGAATGTGAAAGCACCTCTCTAGTGATAAACTTTGCACAGATACAGGTCAGTATAGCCGAGGTCAGACATTTTAGCGGAACATAAGAATCATAAGAAAACACCATTTGTTTTGTGCAGGGGGACTTCAGGTCATGAAACAGGCAAATTTGATCCTTCAAAGTTAACAAAAAGTCTTAAATTGAGTTTGTGCATACATTCATGATTAAGTGATTAAAGTAAATGAAAGGTAATTTAAAGCTGTCTTTCCCCAATAATGCAAAATTTGAGTTTTAATCTAAAGCAGTTAATGGACTATTATTTCATATTAAGGTAAATGCATAGATTAAGGCATTTTAATATGCCTATTTTGAGGATACACAAACATAAATGGCTTTTATTTATAATGCAGGACACTCTTGCAGCTCCACTTTGTGAAATATAGCGATACGATGGGTTTATTTTTTACAGACAAATCTTGCACATTGCAGTTTGGGGTGGAGATGGACAAGGAGTTCTTCATTATCTGTGTGTCATACAGTATAGCCTGCAGAATGACTGGAAGTTTCCGCTGTGAGTTCCTCTCAGGATAAAACTTGTTCATGGCGATGGCACCTGAATCCATTGGGAGTTGATGATGTGTTGAATAAAGTTGTTTGGCTTCTGGACTCCTCACTCTATCTTAGGCATACATAAACACACACCTTCTATCTGTTCTGTCTTTTTCCAGCAATACTGTTGCACAGTGTATGTTGTTGCCTGAAACTTCCTAATCTTTTGCCATGTTGCCTTAGGTGCTGATATAATATGTTTTGAGAAAAACATTGAAAGGAAAAATAGATAAAAATGCAAATCACAGTAGAGTTATAAAATAAAAGGACCTGCATTTAGAGCTGAAGAAAAGGCATTTGGCCTAAAGAAACTGCTTCTGATTTAGTCTTTCTATCTAAACCCTTTTTCCATGCCATGTTTGTCCTTACTTTGTTCAGAATTTCAAAACGGCAAAGGGAATCCGCCTTTTACAGAACCCCTCTTACTTGAATTACCCTGCATCTGTCCTGCATTAGTACTTCGTTCAATGTTATATGATTTTGCAAAACTAAGCATTTGTGTCTCAGACAGTTCCTAGGAACGTCTGAAAGCTGGAAAGACAGCAAAACTGGATTTCTACTGATAATTCCTATTGGGAACAAATTCAAAGGAGCTACTGACAAGTTCAGCAATATTACATTATACAATGGGACAATGTTTTAAAGCAAAATCTTCCAAGCTCATCTGAAGTGGTATGAATCATTCTCTGAAAAAGCATTGGTCAATGCGTTTTTCTAAAATGCAGCAGCAAATTTAGATGCATTAACACAGTGGTAGAGCTTATGATTTCATACTTTGTGCTTCAACAATACTGAATTTGTACAGAAGAACCCACTCTTGCATCTCACAGCACCTATCTTACACATTTGACCAATTATCTTCAACAGAAATGTTGCGTCTCTCAACCAGCTAGTTAGCAAACAAGTTGTAATTGTTTCTGCTGCCTGATAAGAGAGCAAAACTGGATTTTCCCCAAACAATATTTTTTGAAGCTGCAGCCAAAGTGCATCAGTAGTTCAACAAAGGAAGCATAAGGCAGTTGCCCAATGAGAACTGCACATGCCAGAAAAACTCCAAAAGCTCCACTGCAATGGTGTCATGAATCACTGTCGACCAAAGATCACATTGCTTTTTCCTTTTATCTCCGTATTCTTCCACCTTTATTCCTGTGTTCAGTTAAACTCAGCAGGGCAGCAGCTTGGGTGTTTAAATATGTAGATGACAACTTTCAGTGCATCTGCAGTGCTACAGCTTGCATTAAAGTGTGCTTTTCCACACCTGAGATCCTAAAAAATTCAAGTTGAAGTAGAACATTAGTGTGCACCACAGACAGAGGCCAGTGTTTATCGAATGTTTCAGACTCAAGATGTGGCTCTAACTGTCCCAATGCAGCAAATGTCATGCTCTAACAGAACCTCGACCAGCAAATCTGTTCAAAATGAGTTCTAGTATCCTTGTGAGAGCTGCTCCACCTCTGATCCTTTTCCATGTCTCTATCACACCTCTGGTCTAAAAACCTGCATTTTAACACTTGTGTTCCCATGTGGTTGAGTGTGTAAAGATTGCAAAGAAAGTCCTGCACACTGTCTAACTTAAATAAATTATATAACTTCGATAGTTTTTCAAACGTTTTTCCAAATCCAGCTGTGCATGTGACAGTACAATTTTCTTAATCAATAATTCAAGTTATCCTTTTAAAATAATGCATTATAATTAGCTATCCACTTGTTCAATCATCATTGTGAATAATTCTTCTGGAATGAAAATAAAAACATATATACTGTATGTAGGTTTGGCTCGCAAACAACTACCTACAGCTCAATGAAAATAAGACCGAAGTCCTTATAGTTGCTCCAGATATTATAGCTTCCAAGATTAGTCAGCTGCTGGGCTCCCTGTCCTCTGCTGTTCAGTCCAAACAGAGAAATCTTGGTGTAATATTCGATAATAACATGCTCTTGGATCAACATATCAAATCTTTGACACGCACATGTTTCTTTCAATTAAGAAACATTGCCAAACTTAGAGGAGCAGTTTCACTTACTGAGCTTGAGATGATCATTCATGCTTTCATTTCATCTCGGCTTGATAACTGCAACTCTATTTTCACCTGTCTCAGCAAGTCGTCCCAGGACCGTCTGCAACTAGTCCAGAACTCTGCTGCAAGGCAGACCGTTCCTTTGAAGCGGTGGCTCCAAACCTGTGGAACGCCCTTCCTGTTGTCTTACGTTCTGCAGTCTCGGTTGAAGCTTTTAAAAAGCAGCTGAAGACGCACTTGTTTAAATTTGCTTTTGATTGATGTATTTTATTTTTAGGTGTCATGCTGTAATTGTTGTAATGATTGTTTTTAGTTTTAGAACTTAATATGTTTTGTACAAATGTTTACCAATGTGAAGCACTTTGTGACTTTGTCTGTGAAAGGTGCTATATCAAATAAACTTATTATTATTATTATTATTATTATTATGTATATATATATATTTATATATATATATACACACCGGTAAAAAACAAACTCTAAAAACGTTATCTCTCCACACTGTAAGCTCTAATAAAAGCTTACTCTGCTCTTCAGTGTGAACAACTACATTTCATTTGCTATTCATTCCTTTCATTCAGACAGATACGTGCCTGCAGGCAGACCTGGGCAGGTACAGTACTGGGTAATTACATTTTGAATAGCTGAAGAACACGAGGCGTTCTTTATTTATCTGATCTTATTCGGCTCAGTGAATGTTTTACAGAGAAAAACGATTCCCATTCTCCACATAAGAGCTAGTAGAAAGTGAAACATGATTGGCCTTTTCTTGACCCGTCTGATCCTAATTTACAGTGATTGGATGATTCACAGCAACGGTTCCATTTTGACTCTACAGCTGGTGGTTGATGAAGTCTGATTAGTTTCCGTCCCCTTTCTTTATCACCCCTTATTTTATTGTTACATTTCGACCAATCACTCCATTTGCGCTAATTGGGTTTAAAGGTTTTCTAATTCTCGGTCACAAAAGACAATAACCTCTGATATATACCCTGCACTCACAAGTACTTCTGGTTAAAAATATTACATTTTATCTTGACTTTTTTCTTCACTTCATTCCCATTTCAATCAGTTTTTTTTCTCCTTTTCTGTCACGGTGCTAAAACGAAGTGAGCAGAAAGGTCCGGCTAACCTTATCTTGCAAATGAAGTGTCTACTACTCTTCAGCTCTGTGTGAAGATAACTTGGGGACCATTTCCTTTGCTGCTTCTCACTCTAATTCAGAGAGATACTATTAAGCCTGCAGGGAGACCTGGAAAAGATTGTAACTAATAACCTGTCAAACACTTCAAAAATCTAAAGGAGCATATTATCGTTCTCATATCTACTGTACTGAGTGATGTATCTGCATTTGAAGCTATTTATGTTCCCGGTAATAAATAGATCATGACTACCTCCGGCATTTGACTTATATAGGAAGCAGGTGAGAAGCCTTGTGTGTAATGAGATACAAGATGGAAGTCTATAAACGTTGTTCATCTTAATTTGATTGTATTGTATTGCATTTTTCACAACTGCTGTGATCTCAATTTAAAGTGTTGCTGTGTGCATTTCTTTTTTATTCTTCTTTTGCTGCAGTAGTGGCCCATTTTCCCAACAGGGATCATTACACTTTAATTTCATCAAATCTAAGAACCATGTAAGCTCGAATTGGACATTTTCTGACAAGCCACTGAACTTGTTGTGGTATATTCTATCCAAATTATTTAGGGTGTTGATGTCTTGCATCTTCTGAACATACTGCGCGCAATTATGGATAGACACATGCTGCTCCACTGGAACCTGTGGCCTCAGAGACCCAGTGTTCCCATACTAAGAGTGGATCCTGTGTCATATACTGTACAAGACATGTTTTACAGACAAAATTCCTAACGGTCCTCAGTCTCATGATTATTGTCAATCATACAATGCATGGTGATGCATCTGCATTGCCTGCTCTTGTTTTGACCTTACCTGTGGTAACCTATGAATATGGTAATGGAAAGAAAGAGAGGCATTGTATATTTGTATGTTGTACTAACCACCTAATGGGTGCATTTACCTGTTGACACACTTAAGTTGTGGCTCATCACCCATCTGGGGACAACAGCCTAGACCCCACAAGGTTAACGAGGTGCGTTTGGAGGCCCACGCTCCATGGCTGCAGCAATCCTCTTCAGACTTGAGGAGATGCGCCCGAGAGGCCGCAGCAACATCGCCACCCGGGAATGTGAGATGACGCTCTGATTGGGTTATTGCATGTTACGCCCAAACCACACCTAGTTACTTCAGACCAACCCATTTTAGATTTGCGTCGGGGGCAAGACTCATTTATCCCGCCGGTATAATAGCAACAGCGCCTGAGATCCCCCCACAAAGCTACTTGTGTTTCAGATCGTTAAAATAGGGCCCATGGAGTGGTTATGGTTAGGATAAGCCTACAGAAAGAAAGTCTTCGCAAAGAATACTGTATGTTCTTGTGAGTATTGAGTTCCCTTAATAGTGACCAAAACAAGTTGGTATGTGTGTCTGTGCGTGTTTGTGTGTGTATGTGTGTGTGTTTGTTGATTTATGTGTGATTTTATTTTTTTTACCTTAAGGTGGCAATTGCAATGTATATAAGCACTGACCCTAAATGGGTATATGTAGGTGTGTATGTTTATATGTATGTATATATATATATGCATGTCTGTGTGTATGTATGTTTGTTTTTTTCTTTCCGTATAATTCCTTTTATCTTTTTCGTCTTGTCGATTTTATTCCCTTGAAAATGAGTTTGTTATTTAAAAAATGTGACAAGGGGGGGGGGTCTTATATAAGCTGAAGCTTCCGACCCTACCCTTTGGTTACTACCAATAAAATAAATTAACATCTCATTCCAAAACACTACTACTTTATGACACGGCATTGTTTAATACTGGATTCTGATTATTATTTCTGTATAACAGACCATTGCCATGGATCATCGACCCTGGCGGACAATTTTTAAAAAATAAACATTTTTAAATAAATATTTGTGCTCATATGGAGCTCATACCGCTGATCAGAGAGAGTCTGGAAGGGAACGGGAATCGCTTACAACGCTAATGGCAACAGTGCAAACAAAGCATTACTTACCTCCATGTTCAGCTCACTCACTGGGGCGACCTGACTTCCGTCAGAGAGCAGTGCTCATCAGCGGTAAAGTTACCTGTCCCGACTGGGGCGTGGCATTATCAGCGGATAACCTCTGTATGAGTAGCTGTGTAATAAGGCATGTAATAACCGGGATAATGTATAGCGAGCCGGTCATTTAATTATTGTAAATTAAAGAACCCCGACAGGGAGATGCAGGACTTGCAGAATGTCTTGAAACAGCTCTACATTATCCCTTACATAACAGTCACCCCTCTACTGGGAAGGCTTTCCTCAGGATTTTAGAACCTGGCTGCTGGGATTTACACCAAGTGAGCAACACAAACATTATATAAGTCAGGCACTGATGTTGGGCAATAAGGCCAAGCTCGCAGTCAGCGTTTCAGTTTGTCCCAAAGGTGTTGGATGGGTTTGAGGTCAGGGCTCTGTGCAGGCCCAGGCCCGGATTGGCTAATCGGGAGCACCGGGAAAATTCCCGGTGGGCCGGTCTGTTTTTTTGGCCGCGAGGGCCGTTGTTGTCATGGCACTGGGTTGAAATATGGATGCTGTCCCTATGGCTGCCTGCACTCACAGCAGCCCCACTCTTTTTATTCATTATTTTATCGCAGTCCCACTCTTTTTTTATTTAATATTTTCTCGCAGAGTGCAGCCTGCAGGTTAATGATGACGTGATTATTTTTTGACTCCCTGCCCCCCGCGAAATTACGAATCCCACTATGGCAACGCCAAGACCCGCCCTTCAATCACTACTATTGGCCAGGCGTCCAAGGTAACGTAACCTGATTTGTTCAGGTCCTATCCCCTGACCAATCCGCTATCCTAACCTTAACCACTCGAGGTGAAATGCCTAACCCCAACCAATCGAGCTGCTTCGCAGGGCGGGTCTTGGCGTTGCCATAGTGGGATTCGTAATTTCGCCCCCCCCCCGCCCCGACACGGCACCTTGAAAGTTGCTCAAAATAAAAAAGTCAGATAAAAATGGATAACAGGAAGCGCAAAGGCGGCGCTGAAAAGGCCAGAATAAAAAAGAAGAAAGCTTTGGAAAGTGACGCGGCCAAATCTTCTAAGCTGAGCACATTTTTCCTCAAAAAAACAAATGAAGACGACGAGGCCGGTAAGTAAGCTAACGTTAAGGTAGTTAGGAGCAGTGCAAGATGCTCGCGACCGTGCAAAACAACGTTGTCTGCAAACCACCGTTCATGTATCAAACGTTTTTCTTGTAGCTGTTCAGCAGCAGCCGCCTCTAGTCCGGTTTGCTGCTAACAGTGACGAGCAGCGAGACCCGGTAACGTTACCGAGCTCCAGTCATGAGCCCACCACACCAGAACCCTGCTCAATGAAACATGTCCTGAGATTATTATACATTAATAACAATGAATCATTAATGAAACTGACTTGACTTGATTTGAAAGCTTTGTAAAAAGGGGATATTTGTGGTGAGAAATAAATGTAAAACATTTCATTTAGTGTCAGACACAGAGCCAGCTGTGAAGAGACTAATGTTCTCACTGAGACACAGGGAAGCTGCTGATGTACCATCATGTGTGAATAAGAAAACGTTATCACTGAAAAAATGTTTTTCTTACTTAGTATCTTACCTGTTTCCAGTTCAAATATCTAAATATTCTTAATTCAAGATACATTTACTAGACAAGTGAAATTATGTCGTTTTCTGAAAAAAACCTAAAAATTAAGTGATTTTGTTTTTTTGTTGTTGCTTAAAACAAGCTAAATCTAAAACAATTATTTTTGGCAGATAATGTGCCTTGTTTTAAGCAAAAATCACTTAATTTTGAGGTGTTTTTTCATACTTGTTTAGTTAATGCATCTTGATGTAAGATTTTCTTTTAGATACACGAGACAAAAATACTAAGTAAAAAAAGCATTTTTTTTTGCAGTGATCACATTATTTACAATATAACAACTTTCTATTCCCAAGTGTTACTAGTGACCCATTATGTTTTTAATCAAACAATAGTGAATATACAAAGCTCACGATTGAAAGGGATTAGGATAAAAGTAATATGAATTAAGCCTTTAGTCGTGAACTAAAGTGGGCCGGTCTAAGGCATGAAAC
The DNA here is from genome assembly GCA_023631565.1 of Gymnocephalus cernua. NCBI lineage: Eukaryota > Metazoa > Chordata > Actinopteri > Perciformes > Percidae > Gymnocephalus > Gymnocephalus cernua. The sequence continues at coordinate 37,037,420 of CM042427.1, read as the reverse complement.
TCCAGGGCTGAAAATGAGTCCCAATCCGGCCCTGTGCAGGCCAGTCAAGTTCTATATCAAACTGGGAAAACCATTTCTTTCTTCTTCTCTGGCTTTGTGCGCGGGGCATTTTTTCATGATAAAACAGGAAAGGGCCTTACTTGAATTCTTGCCACAAAGTAGGAAGCACACCATTGCTTAAATATGTGGGTGCTGACTGTCTGAAACTTAATTAAACTTAAAGAAGATTTGAGCATTTTAAAATTAAAATATACTAAGATGATTCCTTACCTGAGGGACTTCTTATTTCTTTCAACGGCCATATCAGAGGTAGCTTGAAATAGCCAGCAGTCACTCACTCTCTCTCACACACACAAAGGCACCATGACAGGTCTCAGTAAAGCAGAGAGATAATTCATAAGAAACCATCTTTCTGAGAAAAATACACTCTTTGGAAAGCAGTTAGCTGTTAGGTTTAAGTGACCTTGACAGGTGACGCTGTGTAATTCACATCTCACCTTCTCTCTCTGTGGTTTAATTCAGTCGGTGGGTAGCTCAGGGTGAAAGCATGAAGGGATAGAGAAATGTTTTTACTCTGCCTTTTTACTGGAGAAGAAAGCAATGGAAGGGACTCTGCTTATGTTCATGTTATGACTGTGTTTGCGAACATGCAATTTCTTTCTTTTTCTTTCTATTTAATCTCTTTCTGTGTGTGTGCATGTAGCCATGGATGTTTACCAAAGCCATTCATCTCTCTGATCTGTACATGGCTCCACCTAAGCTCAGCAGGTGTCTTAGCCAGTCTTCGATACATCTCTGCTGCAGAAACATCTCCGCCATTATATTTCAGCAGACAAAGTTTGGCTTAGCGTTGAGATTGCCTTTTAGAGGTTAATGGTTAATGGAACACAGTGGGGATGCAGCATGTACCCTAGTCAAAAAATGCTTTAGCATTTCAACTGCTGTTTTAAATAAATAGAAGAACTGGGCTTTTAGCATGAACAGCAAGAGCTTCTTACTGTGACAAAACAATGTGAAACTTCATCAAGAACAGACAATCTGAAGGAAAAAATAAATCATGGCACTGATTGATGAAGAAGTGAGAGGTGCAATGCAGAGTTGTAAGGCTTTAATAGTAACATTGTGGCCCAAATAAAAGAGTGTTCTCACATATTTGCTGGTGCAGTCTGAAGTTTGAAGACTTCATTACCAGGAAGTCTTGTCAGGCCCTGACAGATCTGTGTTGCTTTATACTGACAGCAACAAAAGGGATGAAAGAGGTGAAAGATCTAAGATCTAATGCTTTTTAGGAGACAGTTTTGGAGAGTAATATGAAGAGTTGAAGCTTTAGCGTTACATCCAATTAGATTTTGTTACATGGGAAAATAACAACTGGCAGTTTATAAAGTCAGATATTATGTGACTGTGGTGTTTGATTTATATTAGGCAGAGCATCTGTTAGTGTTCAGTAGTGTTCAGACAGGCAAAACAAGTGACGCTTGACCTACTTTGAACATGGCATGATAATTGCCAATTGACATGCCTATTATAGAGCACCTGTTATTTTGAGAACCAACTGAATGGTTTGCTGAAAATGATACAAAAAGCAAATAACAGTGGTTTCTGATTCTAAGGAGGATAACATCTTGTGGGTTTGATGGTTTAGAGAGGGGACAACACCAGGCTCTAAATTCAGCATTAGATCTCAGACCACTGCACCATTTTTTGAACATCTTGAGTAGGTTACACCAGCTAAAGCTGCTGTTGTCAAGATCAAGGACGTGGGTCGGCACTGAGCATCAAAACTTGACCACTGAGGACTGTGAGGAGTGAAGTCATCATAAAAGGATCAGAGAGAGTCCATGAAGTATCCTGTTTGGCATCAACAGCACAGGCCTGGATGGGAATTTAATTGTCGAACTGTGTCGGAAACACCCACCTCCACAATTTTCCAATGTTGGAATTAGGGGGGACTGTGTCTGATGAATTTCTGTAACTTTGTGAAACCAACAATCCGAAAAACCACGCCTACTGATATGGGGTGGTGAGAAAGTAAGCATGGTTAGAGCTTCTCCCTCATGCTGTCTTTTTACCTCCGTCCCGTTTTTGTGTGTATACAACCAAGCAGAGCTGTCGCAGGAGGGGTGCAAGGCCACAGAGATAGTTGTATTTGTATCTTTTTTATTGCTAGAGATAACGGACTATTTAGCATAATAGGCCGTCTGACCTATGGCATGGGAGCTCAGCTGCATGCCACTTTATATTCTTTCTATAGCTTTATATAGCGTCCGACTTACCATGCTGCATGCTGGATAAAGTAAAAGTCACGTTCCTTGCCCTCATGCCCGCAAACTCAGCAATATTGTCATTGTAGTCCAGTGTTTACGAAATTGGTCGCCCTCTTGTGTAGCTGACATTCTCCCGTCTCCTTCCTCGCTCGCACTCTTGCAGGGAGCGCTAACAATTAATTTAGTTTTTTTCTTTGACAAACTGGAATTTCATTTTAGAGCACATCGAGTCAAGAACAACTGTATGATTGCAAACCAGGCAGGCGCGAGGCCCCCAGAGGCGCGAGGCCCCCAGAGGCGCGAGGCCCTGTGCGGTTGCACAGTTGGCACAACCCAACCAAGCGCAACACTATTCTAGGAAAGGCTTTTCACCCCACCTTTGAGTGTGGTCATTCAGAACACATCTAAACACTTGCCCACCACCGCAGTCAGACGACACATCATACAAGCTTATTCTTTTTCAACATTCCCCAGTGTTTTGGGCCCCCAATACCCAATGAAAGAATGATACATGCACCATGCTACAAAGAACACTGCAGTAAGTTTCATTGGCACAGTTGCCTAAACAATCCTGGTCCTCAACCCTATCGCCATCGTTGGGATAAGGTAGAAATGGCTAATGCAGAATCACTGTTCAGCCAAAGCATGTATGGCAATCTCGACGCAATTTTCTTGCACATTGCAACATACATCTTGTTGAATATTGTCAGGATACATTCATGCAACTCTGAAGGCCAAAGGCGGCGCAATACAAAACCAGTTAAGTGTACCTAACAAACTAGTAAGCCAGTATGTGCTCTCTGCAGCATTCACCTTTGTTGCATAACCTATTTCTCTTTCATTGAGGCATTCAGCTGAAAGCAGAGAGTGAGAGAGACAGAGAAAGTAGGAGATGCTGTATATACAGTAAAGCTGAAAGTGACAGAGGGAAACAAGAAGGAAGGAAAAAAGGAAGTTCCGATAGCGAATGATTGACATCAATGACAGATTGCAATGCATGAATAGATGGGCAGGGAGAGAGAGTAGAGAAGGAGTTTGATTGTGTGTGTATGTGTGTGTGTGTGTGTGTGTGTGTGTGTGTGTGTGTGTGTGTGTGTGTGTGTATTTCTGTGTGTGTACATAAGAGATGGCGGGAAAATGGTGTATGCATGACAGGAGGAGGTCAAAGGCTTAGTGACAGCTTAAGTGAGACAGACAGCAATTAGGTTTATTGACACTGTGTGTGTGTGTTAGAGAGAGAGAGAGAGAGAGAGAGAGAGAGAGAGATAGATAGAGAGGTTGTTATAAAGACTGACAGGCTTAAGCCATGACAGTGTAGTTTGAAATACAATGGCTCCAGTATTGACTCTGTGTGTATGTGTGTGTACTATTGGCTTGTGTTAAGTATTGTTTTTGTGTGTGTGTGTGAGAGAGAGAGAGAGAGAGAGAGAGAGAGAGAGAGAGAGAGAATTTTTCTGCAGAGATATTGACAGCTATTTTATTTGTAGAGATAAATGTTGACTGGCAGCTTTGCCACTGTATGCTGCAGTGTGTGTGTAGTGTGTGTATACATACTGTATGTCTATTGTCTATCTGTGCAAACCTTTTCTGTGTCCGCTGACTCAGCAGGGTAGTCATCAATCTCATCGGCACAAATTCCTGCGTCCTCAACTGTTCCATGCGTCATTTTCTGTTGCAAATGCACAATTTATTTATTTTTGAAACTCCATTTTTAGCTCTCTGGGTTTGTCTTCACGTTGTTTTGTCTCCAATTTCAAAGGTGTGGAGCCTTGCTTTCATTCCAGCTACTTGTCAAGAGTGAGTGTGGAATGTTTATCAGACCAAAACAGTCTCCTGTCATTTATTTAAAAGCCAAATCAATCATCCAAAAATAAGCTGAAGTCTGTCCTCCACTGGGAACTGACACATGAGAATAAAAACAGCTTTTTATAGTGAAATTATCTGATGGAGCTGTCAATCGAGAAGGAAGAGGGTGTGTGAGAGCTAAAGATGAGTCGAGAATGTCCTTTGAATCTTAACATGATAAAAGTAGAAATGTATTGACATAAAAAGTAGTGGCTATTATATAGAACTCATTGTAGCTTTCCCATTTAAACCTCTTTTTATATCAGTGAGTCATTTTTGTTCATTATTGAGTCCTTAACGTCCTCTATTCGTAAAAAGGTGAACATCTACCTGTAGCTCAGTTGGTAGAGAGGGTCGGCTATTAACTGTTGGCATGACGACATGATGATGCCTGGCTCTACATATTAGTATACTTGAGCAAGACAATGAACTCATTATTCCTCTTAATGTGTGTGGGGGGAAAGAAATATAAATCACTTTGCTGTTTTCAATACAACTTTCCTTCAGACACATGAACATAATCTTTTCTTTGTTTTCTTTAATCCGTTTTTTTTAATCAGATTTGACATTAACGATTTTTATTTTCCTTACAGACATCCACTTACTTTTTCAAATGAGTACTTTTTGAAGAGTAGCATCAGCAGCATATTGCACAAGGCTAATTGAACTTAATAAAGTTTTAATTCACAAAAGAAAAACTCTGAAATTGTAAAGAGATCAGTTTAGATTCATACGTGCCGGCTTTGATTTGGATCTCCTGATGTCCATGTTGCGAGGTGGTTTATGGATTTGATCATTTTCTCAGGTTCCTAGCTGTGAGCTGAATTAGTTGAGTACTACTGCTTGTTAATATATTGGTAAACACAAAATGGTGCCTGGTTTCTGCCGCCTTTCTCCAGTTTCTCAACCAGCCAAGACGCCTGCTTTAGCGGCTCCACATGATGACTGCTGTTCTCCTTTTTGCCCACATATTTACTGACACTTTGATACAAAATGTTGTCCTGCTATGCAGTGTTCACACATTTACCAACAGTTAACAGTCACAGTGTTAAACCCTGCTGGGAATGTGATAGACATGACCGCCACCAGAGGCTGAGGTGTGTGTGGGCGTGACACCGAGACCCAAACATGCATCATACCTAGCCACTCCCACACCTGAACAACATTATACTTATTCCTTTTTTAAGAGCAACATAGAGGGCCCTATCTTGCACACAGCGGAGCACAAAGCCCGATGCAAGTGTCTTTACTAGTTTAAGACCGACGCAGTTGTCAATTTCCCGTCTAGCGCCCACGTCGTTTAAATAGCAAATGCACCTGCGCCTATTTGTGCGCCCCTTTGTTACACACACAGGGAAACGCAGCAGCTGGTGAGAATGCTCAATTGTTAATTTAAAAGTGCATTTCTGAGGATTTTTAATCACATTCCATTTTACCAATGTTTTTTTTTCTTTTTTTCGAGCTTTCACTTCACTCACGAGCGGATCAGTTTGTTCTCCTGAAAATCTCTCCTACCTGCACACAGGCATGCAGACACACACGCAGACACAAACAAACAAATATACAGAATCATTTTCCTGATTGCAGTTCATTTGGCGGTCTTCCACTCATTGTTTGCTAAAATCCACAGTAGCCTATATACTGGGAGAGGCTTCATCACAGTTTTTGGCAATCAGGAAACTGGCTCCGTTTAGTTAGTGATATTCCACCACATTTTGTTCCTGCAGGTGCCAATCGGTGATTTAGCTGAGCAGTGGGCATAATAGTCCGCAAAATAGTCTATCAGTGAGTCTGTGGGAAAGCCAAATGGCAATCATCGCTGACAACAGTGATCAGTGTAGGCTGAACGTCATCCAACATTTACAGTGTGTGTTTTGAGTTCTCATCAGCCACTTTAGGCTTTAAGGTTGGTTTATTTTATACATAAAACACCTGACGTTACACCTGAGATATACAACCTGTGTTAGCAACACCAAGGTTATGCAACACCAAGGTTATGGAATCAGTCACATGATTAAACTGATGTCAAAATAATGAAAAAAAAATGGATACGAATGTGTGTACTACACTCCGGAGCTGAGCAGAGTAAAGTGAATAGAAAAGGGTAAAATAAGTCTTAGCTACCCTTCTGAGTTTGTATGTTCTCCCCATGTTAATGTGGCTTTTCTTCGGGTTCTCTGGCTCTCTGGTTATGTATTTGTCTTGAATTAACACACATCCATAGGTCTGAATGGTTGGCTGTGTCTATGTGTCTGCCCTGTGATTGACTGGTGACCAGTTCAGGGTGTAGCTGCCTTTGCCTAATGTCAGCTGGGAACGGCTCCAGCCTCCCTGCGACCCTGAATAGCACAAGCAGTTACAGATAATGGATGGATGGAAAATGAGTCACTTCACACCTGTGATCTCACAGTGGCTGTATATCTTAACTGTTCCCATAGTGACACATAGTTTAGACCAATGTAACTGCTTCTTTCACCTGTGTTCTCAATGTAGTGACACTAAAACAAACATTACTTTAAAGTGCTCATATTATGCTTTTTGGATTTTCCCCTTTCCTTTATTGTGTTATATATCTTGTTGTGCACGTTATAGGTTTACAAAGTGAAAAAGCCCAAAGTCCCCCCCAAAGGGACTTACCATCTCCACCAGAAAACACTGTTCACAAACTGCTCCAAACAGCTCTGTTGTAGTCCAGCCTTTACTTCAGAGACACACGTGGTCACTTTGGAACACACGTTATAATGCTCGCCTAGCTGCTAGCATGGCACGCCCTCATACTCTGCTTCTGACTGGCTAGTAGTCCTTACCTAGGTACTGTCAGGACACGCCCTCATACTCTGCTTCTGACTGGCTAGTAGTCCTTACCTAGGTACTGTCAGGACACGCCCTCATACTCTGCTTCTGACTGGTTAGTAGTCCTTACCTAGGTACTGTCAGGACACACCCTCATACTCTGCTTCTGACCGGCTAGTATAGGTACTGTCAGGACACGCCCTCATACTCTGCTTCTGACTGGCTAGTAGTCCTTACCTAGCAACTGAGCATGTGTGAGATGTCTAACTCTGTAGCTAAAACAGAGAGCTCAACACACATGGTGAAAAGAGGAGCTGCAGCAATGTGCAGTACAACAAATATATGGTGTTTTTTGAAAATTAAACCATGTAACCCTATTCTGATATAACCTCTAAATACAAATATAAACCTGAAAATGAGCATAATATGAGCACTATGAGCTGACAGCAGTGTTTTGTTTTCTGTCTCCACTGCATGAACTTGATGCTTTTAAATGACTCTGTGGGCATTTCATCTGACAACATTTGCGTCGCCTCGAAAGGCAGAATAGTTAAAACAAAAATTAAATTCAATAAGGCAGATTATATAAAAACTCGGAGAGTGTCTCACACAGCACTTAACCACATCTTTGTGATTTCATTGCAGCTCTCATAGAGCAACGAGATGCATCTTACTGTAAAACAGGAGCACTCTTAACAATCAATAATTTCATTCTAAAACTCACAGATAATCTTTGCGTATCTATTAAAACTCAGGGCAGGTCACCGTGGACAGTCTGCTTACAATCACATATAGTGTGTAGGAGGATTTAAGTCTCTTGTCACTCTTTGATTTTTATTATTATCTACAAAGTAGACTAATCTTAATTTCCCCAACAATGGAAATTTGGATGTAATGTGTTTCATTAGAGTGATCTGCAAAAGTCAGTCATAAACTGGACTCTTTGGGTCAAACAATGGCAATGTTGGTATGTTTACATTACACAGTTTACGGCCTCTTGGCTGTTTACGGCTTATGATCAGCTCTGTGCGTTGCTATGTTGCTGCACACAAACCAACCAGCCAACAGTTTGCAAGGCTGGAGACCCGATAAGAAGGAGAAACAAAGCTACTTTTAAACATTATCAAAGACTCAACAGGTTTTTGTATATGTGCACACATCTCTACGCCGACCTTTTCAAGAAGCTGGTTGAAGGAATGAAAAAGGGAGGCTGTGTCTGCACGGTCCAACAAGTCCGTCACCGCTGGTAAACTTTAAAAAAATCATATTTTGCACAGCTACATGTAAACCAGAATATTAGTGGAATATTCACTTTCATTAGCCATGAACACAGCTTAGTCAGAATATTGTCTTTTTCGGAATAAGGGCAAAAACGAATATTATGTGCATGTAAACGTAGTCAGTGTCAGTTTACTTGAAAGAGGACTCAGTTCTCTTGCATTTTCGGCCGGATGTCCATCATCTTCCTCTTTTTTTATGTTGACATTTTAAACTCTGATTGATTTCTGAGGACTCTGGTTAACTGCTCCTCAGATCTCTTCTTCAAAGTAGTGGTCTATATGCCACAGGGTTGCCAACGGAAATTCCACCGGATTTCACTCATTTAGGCTGGATGTCCGTTTCCTTGGGCTTCCTTTGTGTTGGCATTTTAAACTCTGGTCGATTTCTGAGGACTCTGGTTAACTGCTCCTCAGATCTCTGCAGGGTAAATCCAGACAGCTAGCTAGACTATCTGTCCAATCAGAGTTTTCTGTTGCACGACTAAAACTACCTTTGAACGTATACATGTTCCACCAAAACAAGTTCCTTCCCGAGGCTATTTTGCAGAGGCATTTTATTATTTTAGGCGTTATTGCATCTTGCACTTAGCCCCACCCAAGACGATTGTGATTGGTTTAATGAAATGCCAGTAAACCAGAACATGTTTTTCTCCCATCACGGAATGCTGTGTGGATTAGCCAGACCCTCATTTGCAGCGCTGTGGAAGTAGGTCTGGCAATATGAGACAAGGGTTGCTCTAAAATTCATGACTTCCACCCCTTTAATTTCCTCTCATACAAACAAAGTAGGCCGCAACACAAAAGGAAACTGTGCAAATGGGTTCCTCATAGAAAGAAGACAGGGTCCAGTGTGCTTGTTACGCAGCAGACGAGTGAAGCATTGAATTGTATTGAAACGGCATGAGGCCACTGCAGTTGATTATATTTTGGGGGGGGCTTGACAACAATCAAGGCAAGCTGAAGGCAGCAGCAGGTCTGTCCTCTGAACAATATACTGCTGGAGAGAAAAAAAAGAAAATAGAGAAAAGAAAGAAACGGCCCAAGGCTATTTGACTTGGGCTTACTGTTGAGCTTTGTGTACAGGTGTAAGCCTTTTTCTGTAATTTAATCTGTCACAACTGAGCACAAGGTTGGCTAGTAACAACAGTTTTTTTATCTTTTCAATTATTTTGTCATTTTGTACAATGTACTGTAATTGGTCAAGTAGCTCCTTTGCGGTGTTAAAACTTAACACACAGGACATACATGCACAGAATAAAGAGTTAAATAAAGTCAGAAAGCTGGCATGTTTGTGAAAAATGAGACAGCCAGATGGGGACTGTTTCATGGTCAAGTTTAGAAGTCTCTGTTTTTTATGTCACTCTGTAATTCTTTTTTTTTTACCACATGGAGGGAGATATTTAGTCACATTTTTATGAATGTTTTATACTAGTGAACTGTCAGCCTGGCTGCCAGTTTATAGAAGGTTTACCGAAAGACTGGATTGGTTAGGACAAATCTTTTTGTTTTGCTGTAGAACCAACACAATATTATCTAGAATGTAGATAAAGAGTGAATAACAGTGGACAGGATGTTAGAAAATTCTGACAATGTCTGTGAGGATAAATCCCAGTTTAAGAGCCTCATAGCCAGATTATATGAGGCAATTTTGGGCCTGAGACTACCCATTTAAAAGCCAATCATTCGGTAACACAGGTCAAAATCCCCATGCCTTTATATTATGCTTGTTGACGCTCCTAGTTTCCACCCACAGTCCAAACACTCTCAAGATCAGGTGGACTTGAGACTTCTAATTGCCCACAGGGATGATTGTGAATGTTTGCATGTCTGCGTTAGCACTGTGATGGACTGGTGGCCTGTCCAAAGTCTCCCTCTGCATTTCAACAAATAGCCCATAGCTACCTGGGACCTTTAAAGACAAACGAAATAATACGTTGGAAGAGACTATGAATAAATGAAGGTTGATGTTCTGAAAAGTTTCCCAGCAAACTGGAGCATTCACAGCTGAGTGTGAATGTGTCTTTGTCCACGGTGCTGAAAATCTTCACGGCCAGATGAGCTTAGCTTGGCAGACATCTGTCCATGGTGCTGAAATCAAGTGACAAGCTCTCCGACACGAGACAAGCAGCCACAGATGTGGCCAGTCACAGCGTGAACAGGGAAGGCATGAAAGCCTGCTGTAAAAAGCCTGCTAGGTTTGTTTGCAAGTTTTAGCTCTTTACAGCAACTACACATTTAAATATACACTATACATTTGTTGGCCATTGTTGAATATGTACTATATGACACATAGTGAGTGTTATCTCTTTTTAATTTAATTTACTTTCTGATCACATCTGCTTCAGCGATTCTTCATTACTCTCTTCACATTTTATCTACTCTAAAATTTTATTGAATATATTTTTATTTTTACTGTTTTGTAAAGTAGTGTTGTGTGTTATATGTGCTGCTGCTATGACATTCCTGTTAGGGACATTTTAGAATAGGTCTCATTTTCAATTCCTCGATATTCACGGGTGTTCTTTTATGAGACTGCAAGCCCCTACCTGATGCATATTGAAAAACGTTGTGGATGAATGCATCAGTAAAATGTCTAAAACGTAAATGCTCCCATGAATTTATTTTGCCAAAATCCTCCGATGCAATCTCAGCCATTAGGAGACAAATGAGGACAGAGCCCGGACAGAAGAGCATTTTCACGGCCACTATTCAATTGCACAGCATTCAATTTAAATGCTGTTTCAATTATCTAGGGCTGTGCGTGGGAAGGATATGTGTGTGTGTGTATGTGTGTGTGTGTGTGTGTGTGTGTGTGTGTGTGTGTGTGTGTGTGTGTGTGTGTGGGCTTGATACATTTGTGATGAGGAAAACAGAAATTCCTGTCCTGTCGAGTTAAATGTTTGTCCTCTCTTCTCCATCTTTACTTCAGTCAGCCCTCGTTCTAGTTTGTGAGGAATTTGAGGTTGCTGTCATGCAAATGTATCATTTGTGTGTATATATGAGCGTATAATAAATAAGCAGGAAGAATACCTTTGACAGTACATGTAATTGTGGCTTTGTCTCAGACTTTGTACTGAGACAACTTGTTTAAGTATTTCCAAGTGGGCATGTGCCTGCAGCTCTCTCTCTCTCTCTCTGTGTGTGTGTGTGTGTGTGTGTGTGTGTGTGTGTGCTTGCATATGTGTGTGTTTGCGTATATAAGTGAGTCTGCATGGCTGTATGATCCAGTTCAATCTGTATGTGAATCCTTGCCAAGTCACATATATAAATAAACCATAGCTATGTGTGATTTCCTGGCTGAGGCGAGCCTCGTGCTCTGGCAGATGTAGCTGGCAGCTGAAGTGTACCTCTGGGTGTGTGTGTGTGTGTGTCTATGTTAATGTGTGTATGCTGGGCAAGTTGTTTGGTTAAGGGACTGTAACTTCATACATGCAGCCATTTTGCTTTCTTGGAATGTGTGTGTGTGTGTGTGTGTTTGTGTGTGTGTGATGCGTGAGCGGGGCTTAACGTAAGCACTTAAGTGAAATTCTGTATTCTTTGCAACTGTGCCAGTCTATATGAAGTGAACATACACACACACGCACACGCACACGCACACACACGCATGCACACACACACACGCATACACACACACACACACACACACACACACACACACACACACACACACACACACACACACACACACACACACACACACACACACACACAGACACACACATACACACACACACACACACACACACACACACACACACACACACACAGAAAATAAATATCCAAATCCAAATTTGTTGCTCCCAGCTACAGCAGGAGCGTGTGCTCAGCAGTGTGCGGCTTGCTAAATATTCAGTGCTAAACACTTATTGGTCTGCTAACTCATCTGTACCTGTCAAAGATGCACACGTGAAAACCAACTGGGTCGAGTGAAGCTTTGGGCTGTGCTGAAGCCGCACTTGGCATTTGAAAGAAGACTGTTGAATCTTTCTCATTGGTTCAACAAGGATCAGCAAGGATCCAATATGTGACTTCCCATCTGAAGGAAAATGAGTAAATGTCCATACTGTGGTGTGGTTATTTCAGTTCTGCTGACAGCTCTAGTAGTAGGAAAATCTGCAAGAAATCAAAAAAGATAATCTTTTCACATCGGATGGAGTGTTTATGGGACACAGAGGGAGAATATAGGCATATGGTGAATTAACAGGGATTTGGATGCTGCTCTGTGCTGTATGACAAAGACTGGTGGAGCTTTACCTCGACTTTTGTCTAATGCAGCCTTACGTTTTCAGCATTACAGTAAGTGAACTATGATCAAATTAATCTTACAGCAGCAGTGCTTAATGTGCTATTACTTTATATCAAATATAATGTGTTTGTTTGATGTTAAATATTCTGATGAAGTGCAGTTATGTACTGTAGAGATCTTACTTAGGGGTTAGTGCTTGTTGTTTTTCCATTAGTAGCTTTTGTTTGTCAGGTTTCACATCCTGAGTTTTGTTCACATTGAGTTCAGCAATTGATTTAACTCAACCACTCAACTGGCTTAAACTATGTCCCAGATGGTAAAACAGTCAGAATCCATTTTGCAGGAACTCGTCTCCACCCAACTTGTCTTCCAATGTGTGTACTTTTCGGGCATGAAGATGTCAATTAAAGTTTGGTAAATGGGTTATGATTTCCAATAGGGACTCAGTGTGTTTTGTACTTTTTAACCTTCATCCTTACATCCATACATAAGGTAGAAGCAATACAAATTGAACATTTTCATCTTCTTTCTCAGCATCTGTCAAAGTCTGACATCTGCCGGCATTTTATTCACTATAGCTGGGTGGTAACTTCTAGATGCTCAGCTGTCTTCACCAGTCACTTGTTTGCTTTGGCTCTCAACTGTTTCGTGCTGTGCAGGTAGCATTGAGGCTTTACATGGGGATATCCATAAGAGCTGTTGGGAATCTACAATACGGAGCAGTGAAAGTAGTTGAAAGTGGCTCAACTTGTATGTTGACTCTCCGTGAGCTTTCCAGTTATTTTCACTCTCAGGGAGAAATATTTGATTAAACATTATCAAAGACATATGAACTATATAACTATCTGGCAATTAATAAAGGACATGTGTTTTGGAAAAGAAGGGACATTATTTACTTTACCACTTCCACTCTCTCCATTTGTATTTGCTTCTCTTCCTTTCTTTGTCTTGCTTCTCTTTCTTGTTCCACTCTGTTCATTTGATTCATCTTTCCTTCTTAGAGGGGGATACTAGCTGTTATCTAACAATTACACTATTTTGACAGGGACCACACCTCAACATGCACACTAACACAACAACAACAACCCCCAACACACTGAGCTGTCATGGTCTTATCTCAGGTGCATAATGGATACAGACAAATTCAGAGCCACAGACGGACAACGTTAGTGACACGATGACAAGTGCACACACTGAATACAGAGTAGGTTTCACCTCTGTGCTACTGCGTGTGTGTGTGTGTGTGTGTGTGTACTTCCTGACATCCTGCATTAAGCATGAGGCCAGCTCTCAGGTACACAGAGATGTGTGAGTCACACTGATTAGTCAGTCCTGCACCGGTCTGTGAAAGCAGCCAAGCCGTTGCCTAGTTTGTATGCTGTGCGTATGTGCGAGCGTGTGTGTGTGTGTGTGTGTGTGTGTGTGTGTGTGTGTGTGTGTGTGTGTGTGTGTGTGTGTGTGTGTGTGTGTGTGTGTGTGTGTGTGTGTGGGCTTGTGTATGATAGGCAGGTAGAGTATTAGCCTGTACGGAGCTAGGTCCTTGTTAGGAGGCATCTGGCAGGCAGGTAGGTGTAGAGTGACAGAAAGGTTCATTCACACACACACACACACACACACACACACACACACACACACACACACACACACACACACACACACACACACACACACACACACACACACACACACACACACAGCATCTTATACTCCCTTGCTGTCTTTATCCTTTCTATGCAGTACTAACAAACTGACAAACTAATAGCACAGCTCATTCACATGTTAGTACATACTTGGATGTGAATCGTTTAAGATTTGCTTCCATATCTACGTAAGTATGGGTCCAAAGCTCCTTCCAAAATCATGAGGATATTTAAGTTTTTCAATAGATGTGACTTCTAGAGGAAATTGGCAGTCATGGCTCCATGTTTCATTTTCTTATTAAACCAGAGATGGTTAAGATCCGAGACGCCCCAACTGAGTAATTTCCTCGATCTGTCACGTGGGTTTCACCACTGCCACGCCTCTTTAGGAGACTAGCTGCAGGTTGTGAGTGTATTGATTCCAATGGGAGAAGTGAACGTGAGCATAGATAATGGCCGATGCTTTCGCCCCATAGTAACCAGAGTAAATATTGGACCCATTTATTACAAGCCACATATCTCCTGAACATTTTGGCACTAGAATGACATTTTTCAGATGAACAAATCGGGAGAAAATTTACTTTGCCTAAGAGCAACAAACTCTCGATCGATCTGAAGACACAGATAAGCTATCTGACAAAATTAATGTTGTTATAGCTGAAAATGGCTTTTAGCTGTGCAAATACCTAATGTTGTTTAAACATGCAACTTTCCAGCTTCGATTACAGCTTAGGGACCATTGTTGCATTCTAGTGCTAAAATGTTCAGGGGTCATAACATTTTGGCTCTAGAATTCTTTTTGGCATTTTTTTAGATCGACAAATGAGAAGAAAATTACCTTTGTTTAAGATCTGTTTCTGTCTCAGAAACAAACTCATGATAGATCTGAAAACACAGATAAGCTAAGTGATTACAGCACATGCCACATTACTGCACTTTCCCGACGATTTCTGGCTTGGGACCTTTGTTGCATGTCATACGCCTCTCTTTCCCCCGGTTTCTGTTCCATCAAAAAAACAATGCCAAAGAGTTCATTCTCACAGCTCTCATTAAGCCTGTTACCAATTGGCAGACTGAAAAGAGTTGCTGAATGGCTGCTGAATATAGATGAACTCCTAGCGTTAAAGAGCGAAATTCTTTTCTCAAGAGTTGGTCAAATCAGGCAATAAGAAGAGGACATATTGGACTTATATTCTTCAGGTGGAAACAAATACAGACAGCCTTTGTTGCCAAATGCAGTAAACAGTTGGGTCACCACAATGTGTCATGTGAATGCAAACTTACAAAGGGAAGCGTCGAGGGTGAAGGTAGGTATGCAGCGTAAGAGCTCTAACACTCAAAATAGCTCTTTTTGGGAACAGAAAATAACTCTAGACTCTGATTTCAAGGTTGTGGGAGTGCAACATTTAAAGTGTGTAGACTCTACCTGGCCTGCTTTTTTCCTGCAGATCATTAGAGAGGCGGTGGAAAGCCTGTAAAGCTGGCTAGTTCAGTCTGCTCTCAGCTCCCCCTTGGTCCCCTGGGTTTGTTTGGTTTGCTTTGTCTTTTCTTTCAGCATCCAACATCTTTATGCACTGTTCTCCATGCATCACTGCCTTTACAGATTATTCACACATCATTGACTTGTTTCTGTAAATAAATTCATTTAATAAATAATTTAATTTTTGACCTTTCATGTGCTCTCCATCCTCCTTCCTCTTCCGTCTGAGCCAGTTCATGAAAAGGTCTAATTATGAAAGCATGTCCAGTTATACAGTTTGGCTGGTCATGTGCACATTAGCATTTGTGTTGTCATGTGATGGTGCCCTGCAGTGTTGACTGTGTGCCTTTGAAGGAATGTAACAGTGGAACACACATTACTTGGCTCATGACACGGCGCCATCTGTGCACATTAGAAGCTGCAACATTCCTCACAGAGGCCTCGCAGGAATAATGATGGAGGCAAGGGGGTGACCCAGCCAAGTTCTGCCCGAGTGTGAAGACTTCTCCCTGGGGTTCAGTCTGACAGCCATCCCCCTGTCTGGCTCTTGGTCTCTGAAGGAATGAAAGACAAGGGATTTGGGGGATTGTCAAGTTGTTTTTTACGTATTTGACTTTTCTCGCTGAGTGAAGTAAACAGTGAAGGCCTGTAGTTGCTTGCTCATTGCACACATAATACATATTTAGGTTTTTATAGAAAGAATGATGTGGTTTTCCCAGGATCACCAAGCTGTTAATTTAAATCCTAATACATAATGTATATCCTTATTTATATTGGTGATGTATTTAAAGTAGAATGTCATTGCATAAATTGGCCCCTTTTTGCTCTTGGTTATTTGTTATTGATCATTTTGATTAAATGAAAGGCAAGGCAAAGCACTTAATCTTGCATCGATTGATTTTCATGCAACTTGGGGGCTGCAAAACTAGCTGCAAACTTAACATTACGTAAAATATTAACCTATAAGGTTATAATGGCAAATATGTCAGCAAATGGTTTCTTATCCAGCAAGAAGGAGCACGATTAGCATTTATTTGTCATCTTGTTTGTGGCCACCTGATGAAGTAGGTCCCTTTATTCAGCCAATATTAGCTCTGTGATGGTCTCCACTAACTCCTGAGAAAGATATATGGCTCTTTAGCTGCTAAATCTCCACTACTGTTTAGGGCTGCTCGATTATGGAAAGAATCATAATCACGATTATTTTGGTCAATATGGAATATTTAACACAATTACTCATTGACTTTTGGAAAGACGTTGTAATTATTGAATTTAAAACAGACAGTGAAACAGTTAAACAAATCAACAGTGAAAACACCTCGAACTGTGAAATTTCCCTCTATTACTTTTCCCGTTTGAGCTTTTTTTCTCTCCATTCAGAACACAGGACAAAATAAGAGTTGACTTGCAAAACATAGTGTGGAAAATAATCGTTTTTCTCGATTACTCTGTTTTTGGGATTGCAGAAATCGTAATCACGATTGCACAGCCCTACTACTATGTGTTCACCAGTCGCTTACTTTTTCACTATTTGGTGCTCAGCTTGCATTGGGTTCATCAAAAGAGTTGAGAGACTGAGCCCAAACAGTACAGTGGCAAGACAGAAAACTAAAACAATGAGTTAAAATATATTATAAAATCTATATCGAGCTGAGGGGAACTGCAGAGGTTGATAACTCTTGTAACTACTAATGACACCTATCACAGTAAACCTTTGATACATAGATAGATAGATTCCCTTATCAGCTTTTTTAAATAACAAAATGCACGTCTACATTAAATTTGCAGGGTTTTCACATTTTAGACCTATTTTTGTAAAATATAAACAATCTTTTAAATAAAGGTGACTTTCTTCAACTACAGAAGTTCACTGCTGGTTATAGTACTATCCCATAAGTAGCTTCATACTGTAGGTCCTGGCTAGCAGGAACAAGTAGCACAAAATACGGCAAACAGCATCTTCTACCAGCCTGTTTTTGTTGCAGCCTGGAGAGAACAAGGTGGCCATAAACAAACCAATAGCACTGCTCAGTCAGTGGTGTGACTACAGACTTTGCAGTAAATCCAGGTTCCATACACATATATCAGTGTAATTTACTGCTTGGGGTGTAGTTGGTATCCTTTAGCTTGAGGGTATTTTCTTTCTTGTCTCTGATTTGGTCCAAAGCTTTTTCCAATTTCACAGCTGCATATATATTCTGAATGTGGGTGGCCACAGATGAAAACTGAACTCCTAACCAAGGCAGTATCCATTAAGCTACACTGAGAATAAAGCCCCTGATCCCTGTCGTTCAGTATGCTACAGAACAGGTCAACAGTTGCATTTGGCGCTGCATTTACAGGTGCCCATGTCCTGTGGTTCAGATTAGTTTGCTTACAAGCTGTCGGTGAGGTTCTCTGAGGTAATTATTTAAATATCAGTGTGCACATCGGTCTCTGAAGCTCAGGAAGGGGCGGCGTTTTGAAATGGTTGCGACGGTGGAGTGTGTGTGACGGTTGACAAACAGAAAGTAAATGATGATGATGATGATGATGATGATGATGTTGTAGATTGAAACCTGTGCATCAAAAGGGAGATCCTTCCTGAAGTTAAGGTTGATTTGTGAAAATGCACAACAGATGCAATTAAAATCAAATCATAAGAACTTGTCTTGTAGAAGAGCCTTCTTTCTAAAATCACGTTTTAATAGCTTCATTACTTTAGTTGATATTATGCTTACAAGGAGCATATTGCTTTATTAATTTGTGTCTATTGAAATTGCAAATGAACTGACATGAAGCAAACCTGCGTATCCAGCGTAGGACTGCTGGTCTAGACAAAGTACTATAATGAAACTCTAAAGTGTAGTCTTCTGTGTGCTCTGTACTTGATACTTACAAGCAGCGTTCAATGCACACATAGTGGGAGGAATAATGGGTCAAGTTCAAGTTCAAGTTACTTTATTTGTACCCATAGGTAGATTTTGTTTGCAGTAGAGTCGTCATACACACATAAGAACAAACAAAAGCACATATCACTTACAAAATAAAATAAATTAGAAAATAAAATTAAAGTTGGTTAAAACGTTAAAGGGTTAAAAAAAGTTAAGTTGAAAAGTAGGGGTCCACAGCTTTTGCCCCACAGCTTTTAAATCAACTAATTGTTTTAGTAATTTAAGAAAAAACGTCACATTCTTTCAGTTTCCAGAGTTTACTAAAAAGAAAGGTTTTGAACAACTCACGTTAGCTGTTGGTTTTTACGCTCTGCGCCATCTCGGCTTTTTAGTAAACTCTGTGTACACAAAATGTTCTCAATGCTGGAGTTAATGTGTAGAGCCCCTGGAGATACGTCGAGCAAAGTTTCATGTTGTGTCGAGCCTTCTTAGTATAGTATAGTATAATAGTGATTTTGATGCGATCATGAACGTGCCCCTAGCTCTCCCATTCAAAAGGCCATCTGACTGAAAACGAAAATACGGTCAATCTTAAAAGTGGCGTTTCCATCCTAATTATGCTTTTAAATGAAAGTTTGACTCGGGTACATTCACAAAAAGACCTTGAATGTAGCAGAGTCTGAACAACGCAGTAGCAATGGACAATAGGTGAAAACAAAAAAAAGCAGTGACCAGAAAATCAACAAGTAACATCAGTAGGCAACAACTGATTATGGTCTGCATCGATAAACAATCGTCTAGGTTGGTATTGTGATGCATCGATGCAATGATTAATTTCTCATCTCCAAATATTCATATTGAATGATTACATTAATAGAAAGTTCCCTGACATAGTCAAAGGGCATTGAACTTCACAAAAGTATTAAAGTACTGCAGGGCTGCTACATTGAACTGTATTAAATTATGCAGGTATTCATGATGCTTCCACCCCCTGTGTGGCTGTATATGTGTGAGTTTGTGTGTATGCATACGCATAGCAGCAGGTGGTGACATTTCAAACAGCAAACAAACACGAGCTGGTTGGTTGGATTCTGTCCTTGACGGCGCTGCAGAGAGAATACCACTTTGGCATTTTGTGTTTCCCACCATGGAAACGTGTTTCACTGCTGCAAAGGTCCCTTGACACCCACACCGATGTTTTGAGTTATTATGGTCTTAACTTCTTCTCAGGTTAATATTGCTTGTAGCTACGCTGGGGATATGCGGAGGCCATTAAACCCCTTGTAGTAATAACAGTATAAAGGTTTAAGTTGCCTTCAGAGCCGTGACAAAATGGACTGTAAGGCCACAGTCACAGAGATGTCAATATAAAGCTATCTGTACAATACACGCCCACATAGCCAGCTCTGTAAGTTCAAACTTCATGTATGTGTTTACTAAGTGGAGATTCAAGCAGGACACAATGAAAATGGGTTGCACCAGTTCTTACATAGAGATTAGTTGAATTTTGGGAAACTAAAATAAAAAAAACTAATAAAAGCTTGCTAATATCTGACCATTTTAGAGTAAAAAAGTAAAAGAGGTTGTATGGAATAATGGTTAACACATACAGTATGTCTGTTTAGCAAAATGTTGTTTAATAATGATGGAAACCGGGAAGATTACACAAAATAACATGTTACGCCAGTAATGTGAACAAAATGACCAAATAACATCCCTTAGGTTACCATGATTCAATATTTCTCACTCATTCAAAATGGCGTGAATACTCTGAAATGCACACTTCTTTGTGTGTGCATAGATAAAACAAAGCCATGACTACATTTACAAAGGATTGGCAGTAGATTCAATGTGTCGAAATCTTAATAATTTCAGACTACAGTAAAGTATTGGGGCCCACAGCTGCCTTTTTGTAACTTTGGGAGGACATCTTAAAGGCTTCTAGAGGTATTCAGTGATAAATGCTGGATCTCTGCCATGCGAGTCCTTACAGGTAACAGCAATCTTAAAATCAATTCTAATTGGGGCCAGTGTTACAAGGCTAAAACGGGAGACTGTTGGGTCTTAGCTAAAAGTCTTGCCACTCTTGTCTTGAATCTTATGTAAAGTTCATTTAAAGATGACCAGACCAGTAAGTAATGAGCTGCAGACATCTTAAAGGACGTGAGGAAACCATGAAGCATATTTTCTGTGCCTGAAATGATCGCATGGACCTTAAATCTTAGTTTTATACTACTATACTGCACTGTAAAAGTGATTTGTTTATATTCTTTCTGGTTCGAGCATGAGGCCTTTGAGCCTTTGTGGCTGATTATTTTTCCACTTTCATCCAATGCTGAGCGGACAATGTGTAGAGGATGAGATGGGGAGCGTTTGTACATTTCATTAAAGTTTTTCTCAGTCGCTTTGGTACATTTCTCGGATCACAATTGACACTCTCAAAACTGCTTGTTCAACCTTCACTTGATCTAGTCACTTGTGCACAAGATAAAAGCAGTTTATCATTGTTTTGACACAGTTTATTTTTCTTAGTTCTATGAATAGGTTTGTGTTTTTCTTTCGCAATAACACTGCAATTTGTTGAAAAACCAAAACTAGGAGCATAAATGTGAATCCTGTCCAACCTCTTGCAATCCTAATCTCACATAAAGGAATGTGACATTCTACTGTTGAAATGTATGAATTCCATACAGAAGAAGTGCAGCCTTGTGCATTTTCAATCTTTGTCATCAAAAATGTAGCCATAGTGTACAACAGAAAATACCCAAAGAGTACAATTTCATATTGACAACACAACTAAGCTTTTTGACAAAACTAAGCATCTAATTTGTGAACAATGACACAAGGACTTGACATTCAGATGGCACTGACATGTTCATTGACATAACAATTTACTTTTGAGGAATGGACTGGAGATTTTGAGAAAGTTATAAGCTTTTGCAGGTCATCCATTGTGTGGTGCTGTTTTTAATAATTGTTGTTGAAAAATCGACTTACTGGTTTGCAAATGTTAAGGATGAATCCAGAAATGTACCAAAGCGACTGAGAAAAACTGTAAGAGGAGAGTGTTTTCTTTTCCATGACTCCTGTTGAGTCACTGCTATCGATCAAAAACACCATATCGAGGATGCTAGATCATCATTTTGTGCAATGGGCCAGAACATTTCCTACCTTTGCTTGAAATGAAAATAATCTAAATTTCACAGACATACATTTAGCTTCAGATACACACGCATACAATTTGGCATCATCAGCATGCATGAGCTCGGGTCTTTATAGATCGGTTGATCTGCAAAACCAATGAAAGCGCACCTTCACACGCTACATGACTGCATTTGTAATTTGTTTTCTGCATCTGCAATATGCCACTTCTCTTTTCTTCACTTTCTCTCTCTCTCTCTCTCTCTCTCTCTCACACACACACACACACACAGACACACACACACACACACACACACACACACACACACACACACACACACACACACACACACACACACACACACACACACACACACTTGATGCACACACCTGTTTCACCAAGAACATCTGCAGTGTTAAAGTGTTTCCTCTCTTTTCCATGGTGCTGATGATAAACGTCTGATTCCATGGTTTGAGTAGCGGCTCTGAGCTTTTTTTAGAGGACATTGTGTAATCTAAAAAGCCGCGAGCAATATAACAGGATGCAACACCACAACATCTCTGGTTCTATTTCAGTTCGGTTCATTTTGACATGGTATATTGGCACGAAAGTAAAGAATAATGCTGGCCAGATGTCAAGGTAAAAAATGAAAAGTTGCACACCACTTCCTCATTTCCCTTCTTGTTTTTGTGAATTTGTGTGTGTGTGTGTGTGTGTGTGTGTGTGTGTGTGTGTGTGTGTGTGTATGTGTGTTTGTATGGAAGAGAAAAGTCACTGACTGAGCAGCTATCTGAATAAAGACATAAATATACCATTTTTGTATGTCATTCTGCGTGTGAGCGTGTGTGTGTGTGTTTATGACAGCAGTGGCAGAGAGTAGAAATTCCATTAACAGTATGAGTTTGTGGAGGGATAATGAAATGTTGTTATCGAGTCAAGCTGGACAATTACCATCTTCTTCCCAAAATTGCCTCCCCACATTTCTCCCCCTACTGCCTTCTTACTTCTCTCTACCTCTGGCCAACTCCTTCCTCCTCTTCCTTCTTCATTCTCTTCTAATTTAACTATGAGAATGCTCTTCCTCATCTTCTCATAACTCTATCTCTTCCCTGCATCTTTCTGCCCCTCTCCTCTCCTCCTCCCTCCGCTACTCCTGCTCTCCACTTAGACATTTCTCTCTCCCAACGTTGGCCTTAATTTAATTTTCTGCACCATTAATACCAAGCTAAGGCCTTATCGACCTGATTTGCGGCACACTCTGAGAGAAGAAGGCAGGCCTTATTTTCATGGGCCTTTTCCTCAAATCAAAATGGTGGCCCAGTCAGCTGTTGGGAGGAGAAGCTGATGGATGGTGGCAGATACAGAAAAAATTGGCAAATATAAGCTTGGCCCGAAGGAGAAGACTCACACATTTGCATGCACAACTCCGACCACACACACACTGCAAGGTTCTGGCTGTAGACGGCGCTGGTAATTGACAGTGCAGGGTGCAGCACCCTTCCGTCCATGAACTCCCAACTACAGTCTGTCTATAACAACCTCTCCCTAAGCGAGAAACTGTTTCAGTACTGCTGCTTTAACCAAACTGGAATTATGTGATGGGGAGTTTCACATCAGATATCAGTCAATTCAAATAAATTGGATTTTTACATGCTTTGGAATATGAGCGGTCCAATTAAAGTCCAATTCACTGTGAAAGATTGTGTCTACCTAACTTAGTGTCATATTGTCCAAAATGAGAAGTTTTAGTTTTTACTTTTACTTATGGGTGGACTTGATGCAAATAATTTCACACACTATGTGCAGTAACTGTAATTACTATATATAGCTACGGCAGCAATGCCATGAAGCTATAACGATGAGCATGTTACACACCAGAAAAATATTGGGAGAAAAGAAAGAGAGACAGCTTAGCACTTCTGAAATTCTTACCTCTACAGCAGATACTGAAAAAAATCAGTGAGGAAGATGTTTTAATGCGTACACAAACAGTATTGCAAAAACTAAAAATGTTGGTTTAAGAGACATTGCCATCGCCAGCCAATAGTATAGGCTACATATCAAACAGCCCTCTTGTTTTGTAACTGAAAGTCTTTTCCTATTTACACAGACAACAGCATTATGGATGACAGTATTCAACCCAGTATGTTTGCTCTAATTGAGTGTAACACAGTGTGATTGACCAGGGTGGGATCTCTGGGTCGAGCTGTGTGTGTTGGCTAGTGCTCCGCTGCTCTTTGATGCTGAATTATTGATGTTGTGTTGTGAGTGTCGCAGCGACATCGGCCCACAGCAGCAGCCTTTATCTCTGTAACATTGTGTGTTTTGCCTTGGAGGCATTAGAGGTTCTGACAGAGAGGCTGGAATTGAGTTTACACTTGCAGATCTTCAGCAATAAATGATGAGTCGAACTCTAAGACACAATTATAAGGGTGAATAATGAATGAACTCTTGGAATTGAATGTAACACGCTTACGGTTTTCAAACAGCATTGTGGTCCACTCCCACTGGGATCCTTTCTTCATTGAAAGAGTGGGACGGTTTACAGCACAGGTTTTAGGAGTAGACGCCAGAGAAAAGGTAGTGCAGGGACTTGATCTCAGGCCAGCAGACTACATGTGGCTTCAGAGATAGCGGTCTAATCCTCCTGTTGTCTAATTCCAGTACTGAGAAATTTCTCACCTACCGGCAGCCACAATGCAAGTTACTGAATAGGCTGAAAAATGAATATTATTTCTTTGCTGTGAAATTGGACAGACAGCAAACCTGCCGGCGTATTCTTGATGCAATGTTTAGAGCGAGTTGTAATTTCTACTGTTTGATTTCCCTTGTGTTCGTTACAGCTCCCCTCCTGGAAAACATTAGGGCCTCTGCAATCACCAATCACACACACACACACACACACACACACACACACACACACACACACACACACACACACACACACACACACACACACACACACATACTCACCCACTGTTTCCTCTACAGTTTGCTCCTCTCGCACTTATCCCCCCTACCCCTCCCCTTCCCTTCCATCTCTCCCAGTGCCCAGAAATAATTGACATGCTCCAACCGACCTGTTTATTAAATAAAACAACACATCTTTCAAAAAGGGGCTGCTCACGCCGGGTTTGGACACGTATTCTGACACCTTTCGATGTCCTATTAATCAGTCAGATGCAATTTGTTTGAAGGGTCTAAGTGAATGGTTTGTGAGCACCAGCGACGCAATGCGCTGTCCCTGGTTAACAAGGTTCATTTATATGTTTACTGAGGTTTATTTACACAAGCAGCTAAGCTGCATTGTTTCATGGATGGAATTGTTTTGAAGGATTTGGGCAGAATTTAACATGCCATCTGTGATGGGAGTTGTCCACCTGATAACCCAGAAGGCATGCAGTCCTTTCCACCTGTCTCTCCTCCAATATCCAGTCTAGCCTAGACAACAATAAGGTGCTCAGCTGAGTGTAACAGCACAACAGAGAGCCAGGTGTTGTTTTTTACCCTGCTCTTTTGGAGTGGTTGCTGAGTATGTAAGCTTTCTCAGTACCATGGTGCTTCATCCGGGTGCACACCTGGGACTTTCTCACTTCACCTGCAATCCTATACCTTTGAGCACTGCCATACATACATACAAGAATGGGAAACATGCTTCCTGTAAAGGCCCTTAAACCCTATTGACTCAATCAATTATTATTTATATACTATATTGATTATACTATATTGATTATAATAGTATTATTAGTGATTGGCGTCCTGCATGGTTATTTTAATTGAGAGTTTTCTGTCTGTAGGGGGGGGGGGGATGTATGTAAACACATTTTAATCCAATTCTGTAGCCACTTGTGGGTCTGTTTCCTTAAGTTCTCAACCAAATGAGATCAAACTTCAAAAACACAAACCTGATAAAGAAGACGAGTTTGTTGTGTGTAAATCTTAACAAATAAGACTGTAGGTTTACTAAACTTGATAGTGTTCCAGTTTAAAAATGGCTTCGGTTTCATTCCACGTACACAGGCTTAATCTGACCAAACAGGTGTGAATATGAATCATTCGTACATAAAGCACGAAAAGTAATGCACTGTAATTCATATGTATTCCACGCATTTATTACTGTATGCCCCACATTGACTGCCACTGTATAAGACTGTGACGATCCGCATAGGGAGGAGGTCGGGTTGGATGGGCCCTAAAACAAAGGGCTTTCAAGCGGAGTAGGCTTTATTCTAATCGTAACTAGTCATTTTGGGGCATAAACTTACCTGTCGTCGCTGCATGACAGTAAACTTTTTGTGACTAAACTTAACTGTCACAGTCGCTAGACTTTACTGTTATGTGACTGGTCGGTTGAACTTTGTCACTTGCCCGGTTGGTGGTCGCCGCCATTTTGTAAGATATCATACAAATTGCTGTGCATAGGTTTCCAAAGGATATCATACAAACCTGATCATGAGAATGTGTTGGAATGTGTTAAATTCTGAGCATGAAGCAGGCACAAAAATCTGCTGAGCACAACTCTACTCAGTAAATAACAATTTTTGCTGCTACATTCATTCATGCTACATCGCAGCGCGGTGGCCCAGTGGTTAGCGCTGTGGCCTCACAGCAAGAAGGTTCTGGGTTCGAGGGAGTTGTGGAGTTGTCTGTGTGGGTTTTCTCCGGGTCCCCCACCACTGAAAATATGTTCCCCTAACTCCCCCTGCCTAACATAGATGATGCGTGGTGAGCGTCTGGTGTCGTACGGCGTTGTATGGCTGCTGTGCATCACCCAGGTGGGTGCTACACATTGGTGGTGTTAGAGAGCACTCCCTCCCCCCACTTTGAGTGTTTATGATAAAGCGCTATATAAATGTAATAAAATAAAAATAAAATAAATAAAACATTCAGAATCAGGAAATGAAATCCATTAAATGTTACCTGAGAGGAAATTTGACAGCAGTAAGTGTAAATCCTGTAATATACGTAGGCCACACAGCTGTGCTCTGTAGCTGAAAGAGTTCCTTCAGCTTGCACTGATTGTTTAAATCAATGGTTCTCAAACTTTGGGGGATATCACCGATGGGATAGATGGGGATAAGCTACGGTTATCAAGGTGGAGCAGCCTTAAAAAAAGAAAGGTTAAACCTACTGTATTCAGCTGCAAACATGACTCAAAGTAAACATTTCATTTGATATTTTTACTGAGAAGAATGATTTATTTTAATTGGGGTTAAAATGTCAGAAGGCAAGTTTACATCCCATGCTTTTCAGAACAATTGAAGAAAGCATAAAAGAATGCTTTAAACTATCTGTATTTAAATATTTGTTTTTAAGCAGCCATATTGGAGTCCTCATTCTGATTTTTTAACAAACCCAAGTTTCATAGACTCCGGTAGTCTGTTATCAAAGGTCATAAAGTGCCAGTGCTGTGGCGCCTTGCTGCCATTTCAGCTAATTAGCAGAACATAATTGTACTCGGCGAGTGTGTAAAATTCATATAGCTGTCAGATGAGCGTCGGCACGCCTGGTGCTGGGGAGCGATCGAGCAGATGGAAGCACAGACAGAATGATGGAGAGGGGGAACGAGGTCGATGACAAAGGGGAGACGAGACGGACAAGGTGAAGGGGAGATGTTGGGGAGGAGGGGGGGTGATGACAGAGACTGATTAGAGGACAGAGAGAGACGAATAGAGATGGAGAGAGAAAACAGCAAACCTTTTGTCCTGCAGCGGTGTCTGCACACGAGGGGACAGCACTCTGAGGATGATAGAGAATGTGGAAGAGTAGAGAGGGAGAGAGAGTAAGAGAAAGAGCAAGGCTGACCCTCACATGACATGACACACACAAATAAGACATTACTGTTCACCAAACACCACTTAATCATATTGTTTATATAGACTGCATGGTCTAATGTATTCACTCTTACACACACACATACACAAACTCATGATTACGATAATATCTCATATGCCCCTACTGCTGTATTAAATGTGATTCCGAACTAAATTATTTAGAAACACCATTGAATGTGTTTGTTGGTGTGTAAAAATCAATTTTCTATACAGAGTATGTATTTTGTGTTGTGCCCATGAAATGTAGCTTGGGCTACCTTATGAAATTATTAAAACTGAACCATATTGAAGGAATAAATGCATCAAAAGTCCAATTGGGCTGTCTGACATTATTAAATACAAATTTGGACAATGCTTTTTTGATAGCTACTGTAATTAGCATATCTCTCAAGTTAACTAGCACTCTTTGTAAGATCATCTGATTTGTAAATAAGCTCACATATCTAGTAGAAGCTAATTGTACATTAACATCTTGACAACAGCTGATTTACTGAAATTAGCTTGTTAGCCTGTCTCCGAGAGTTGAGCGGAGCTGACCCGTCTAGGTATCAACTCTAACAGAGCTAAGAGTGAGAGTAGGACTTCAAACAAAAGTTTTGTTACAAAGTTGTTGTTGAGTTTGAAGGACAGTATTATCCAGGCAAAAATGGTCTACAAAGGATTCTGCTAAGTTCCATCATGGGATCCACTGTTTTGAAAACGGAGACTGCTCATTTCTCCGACGCTCCATTGTTACGACCTCTCAATAACCAGAAAAATTCCCTTTGGTCCTACAGCCCACTAGTCCGACGTCCTGCTGGTGGCAAAATTACGAATCCCACTATGGCCACACCAAGTCCTGCCCTATGAAGCAGCTCGATTGGTTGGGGTTAGGCATTTCACCTTGAGTGGTTAAGGTTAGGATAGCGGATTGGTCAGGGGAAAGGACCTGTACAAATGGGGTTACATGGACATTGGACTAGTGGGCTGTATGCATGACGTACGTGGAATGACTCTCAGGTAATTCAATCCAAAGAGGTTTATTTGGAACTGAAAAACTCTGGCGATGGTATCCCGAACAATAGGCAAAAGGGAAATCCAAAAACAGGCTGAGGTCAAAACAAGGGAATTCGGGAATTCAGGAATACAGGGAAAAATGCTCAAACACTGCCACAAAGGAACAAGACGACCTTGCACAGAGGTAAGTAACAGGTGGGGTTATATACACAAGGACTGGGGAGATAACCAGACACAGGTGAAACACATTGGGGCGGGGGAACGTAATCACACACAGCAGGAAGGCAGACAAAGACCAGGAAGTAAATTGACCTGAAACCAGACGAGATGGTGAGTATCAAAATAAAACAGGAAGTGACAAAACAAACAACTAATAAAATAACATGACAGAAACGAGGGACTAAAAGTAAAATATCTGACTTTTCCCCTTGTGCCACCATTAAGTCTTTTGTGGAATATTCTGACCACTAATGGTTGAATTCCCTATTTTTCTTATTCTATACTTTAGTTTATGAGCAAATACCTGAAAGAAACAATATTCCTATCAGCCTCAGCTGTACTTTGTGTACTTCTAATTAGGAAGATGGTGAACATGGTAAACATTATACCCCTTAACATCAGCATGTTTGATTTGAGCATGTTAGTGTGCTGACATCAGCATTTAGCTCAAAGCACCACTGTGCATTAGTAGAGTGTATCAATGTTCCCTGGACCCTATGTTCCCTAGCTCAATTTCATCTTAATATGACTCATTAAGGACACCTTTCAAAGGGTTTTATATTCTCAGCAATACTTTTTTCTGAGGTCAAATGTTCAATATATGTTTCCTGGGTCAATATGTTTAAAATAACCCACCTACAACTTATAGCCTATGTTACTGTTATTCAAATGTGTCATGATTTAGACATTGATATCTCCACAGTGGCTGAATGGGTTTTTACTATCCAAACTGCATTTTAAACATCCATATCCCTTCATTCTTTTTCAATTTGAACTATATATATATATATATATATATATATATATATATATATATATATATATATATATACAAGCCCAAATCAGAAAAAGTTGCACATCAGCACATCATTTAATGTGTTCCTCATGATTTTTATTGTTTTAAAAAAAACAAAATTCCTTGCAACACATTTCAAAAAAAAGTTGGAACAGTAAAGCATTTACCAGTTTGTAATGTTGCCATTCCTTTTCACAACACTTAAAAGACGTTTAGGGACTGAAGACACCAAGTGATGAAGTGTTTCAGGTGTAATTTTGTCCCATTCGTGCTGCAAACAAGTCTTAAGGTGGGCAACAGTACGGGGTCTTCGTTGTCGCATTTTGCGCTTCAAAATGCACCACACATTCTCTATTGGAGACAGGTCGGGACTGCAGGCAGGCCAGTCAAGTACCCGTATCCTCTTCCTCCGCAGCCAGGACTTTGTAATGTGTGCAGAAGGTGGTTTCGCATTATCTTGTTGAAATATGCATGGACGTCCCTTGAAAAGATGTCTTCTTGAAGGCAGAATATTGTGCTCCAAAATCTCTATGTACTTTTCAGCATTAATGGTGCCATCACAGAAGTGCAAGTTACCTTTGCCAAGGGCACTGACACAACCCCCTACCATGACAGACCCTGGCTTTTGGACTTGTTGCTGGTAACAGTCTGGATGATCCTTTTCTTCTTTGGTCCGGAGCACACGGCGTCCATTTCTCCCAAAAAATACCTGAAATACTGATTCATCTGACCATAGTACACGTTTCCACTGTGTGGTGGTCCATCCCAGATGCCTCCAAGCCCAGAGAAGTCGACGGCGCTTCTGGACACTGTTAACATAGGGCTTCCTTTTGGCACAGTACAGTTTTATCTGGCATTTGTGGATGTAACTACGTATTGTGGTACTTGACAAAGGTTTCCCAAAGTAGTCCTGAGCCCATGTGGTGATATCGCTTATAGATGAATAATGATTCTTGATGCAGTGCCGCCTAAGGGATTGAAGATCACGGTTTGCGCCCTTGTCCCTTACGCACTGAAATTCCTCCTCATTCCTTGAATCTTTTAATTATGTTATGCACTGTTGAAGGTGAAATAAGCAAATGTCTTCCTATCTTTCTTTGAGGAACATTGTTTTTAAACATTTCAATAATTTTCTCACGTATTTGTTGGCAAACTGGCGATCCTCGGCCCATCTTTGCTCCTGAAGGAATAGACCTTTCTTGGATGCTGCTTTTGTACCAAATCATAATTACAATCACCTGATGACATCACCTGTTTCAAATCACATCATTATTTAACCAATTTACCTGATTACTAGCCCTTAATTGCTCCTGTCCCAACCTTTTTTGGAATATGTTGCAGGTCTCAATGACAGGAAAGGATGTATATTTACAAATGAAATTAAGTTGACCAGACAAAACATGAAATATTTTGTGTTCACATTGTCTGCAATGAAATACAAGTCACAGTACATTTAGAAATCACTACTTTCTTTTTTTATTTGTGTTTTTCATACTGTCCCAACTTTTTCTGATTTGGGGTTGTATATATATGTATATATGTATATATATATGCTGATGTTAAGCGGTATATATATATATATATATATATATATATATATATATATATATATATATATATATATATATATATATATATATATATATATATATATATATATATATATATATATATATATATATATATATACGTTTTTTGTTTTTTGTACAATTACTTAGCCAATTCTCTAGTGGACATCCACTATGGCGCCAGCTGTGCTTACTAATAGGAGATTTGTGACACGACTTTGCCTCTAAACCACTTAGTAAATGTTATTTCTGGTAACGACTCTATGCCAATTATGTCATTAAAATGAGATATTAGTGTGATTAAATAAGGGATGAGGAGAGCGGTGATTGGTTGAGGGGAGCAGAGAGACAGATCAGACCAAATGAGGAGGGGATGTAGAGGAACCAAGAGGAGAGATAAATCCTGTTAAGGTGGTATTAATGTTCTTAAGCATACTGATAGCTCATGTGCATGTGTGTGTGTGAGGGGAGGGGGGGGGGGAGAGAGAACGAGAGAGAGAGAGAGAGAGAGAGAGAGAAAGAGAGAGAGTGCAGCAGCGCTATAGGCTCATTAGGCCACAGGGGAGAATAGCTAAAAGGATTAGACCGACATGGATTATTCACGCATTAAATACTGGAACCAAAGAGGTAGAGAGAGAGAGAGAGAGAGATAGAGAGAGAAAGAAAGATACATGGAAATGGGCTGAATATGTAAGAGAAGTTGAGAATATAAATGTGTATGTCTAGGAATATAGGTGGCGAACAGATGAAAAGAGGAAATGGCAGAGAGACGAGAGATGAGGAAGAGGGGTGGGGAAGCGGAAAAGGAGAAAGACAGACAGAGAAGATGAGGTCTGAGATTTAAGATGAAGCTCGAGATTGAGGAATCTGCCGAGTGTAACGGAATGAGGAAGTAGAGATTGAGAGAGATAGAAAGGGAGAGGAGAGGATGACAGATTGGGACATAAACTCCAGAGAGAGAGAGAGAGATGAGAAGGGAGATGGAAGCAGAGCAGTATGGTTAAAAAAAAAACAGAAGTGAGAGAGAAGACAACAGGAACTCGGAAAAGTGAAGAGCCAAGAAATGAAGTGATGGAAGATGGGAAAGAGAAAAAGATGGAGGAGAAAAATAATAGAATTGCAGATTAAATATGAAACCCTTTTGCCTTTAGATGTGGTCTGATGAGGCCTTTTAAAAACTAGTTTGTTTCAAGTTAACCCCAGCCTTAAAATGTACTTCAACTGCTATTCAACAATTATTTAATCAGGTAAGTTGAAGGAGATTCTTTATTGAAATGGATGGATAAAGAAGCCTTATATTTATCGCCCTGTACAACTGTTATCCACTTAGTAGTCCACTGCCAAAAATACTGAGTAAATTGTCCTTGTAGTAATGTGAAAATGTTTGTAGTTACAATTCTAAAATATATTACTAAAAAAATGCAATCAAATCTCCATAACCATGCAGATACAGACTAGAGATACAGACTAGAAGGCAGATAGTAGTTTTCTGGCAAATACGTTGACAGTGAGAATGTTTACATGCACGTTAGTATCCTTATTTCCGGGTTATTATATCCAGCATGTGACGTGTACATAAGAACACTGGTTATTCGTATTCCTATTTACATGATCACAATGCTATCCAGCTTTCTGTTTGCTTGTATGCAGGTGTGTTGTACTGATTGGTTGTACTTCATTTGAGAACTCTGCTGCAGTTCACTTTTGTCAAATGTTGGTTGTGATCAAAATCCTGCCCAGGGGCCTCATTTATAAATGTGGCGTACGTACAAAAGAAGTCGTACGCCGCTCTCTACCCAAGAATTGGGATTTATAAAAAGCAAACTTGATGGGAAAATGTGTGGTCCTCCACGGACACTTTGACCCAGGCATACTTACAGAAACAGAAAGGAGAAACGGTGAAACCAACGGCAGATGGATGAAACAAGTGAATGAAGACCTCTGAGGCTGTGGCATTAACTGCGTCTGCAAGATGTTGTCACTCTACAGCTTCTTTGGCATTAGTAATGCCCACACTGCCCGCCAAACATATTTTCCTCTTTTTCAACCCTCTAACAAGAACTACAACTTCACATTGAGTGAAAGTCCTTTGCTTTGTTTTCCTCTGTGCGCATGATGTTGATATGGATGAATACTAATTTGGGGCGTTTCACTGACTATATAAGGGCAATTATGGGCGTGAGATGAAGCCGCCAAAACTGCACCACATTTATAGTTGATTGTGATTTATAAAGGGAATCCGGCGTAGCACGTGTTATAAATCCAAATATTTCTGTGTGTACTCACATCCTATGTTTTGTGCGTATGCCATTTCTGACGCAAATTCCCTGCACAGTTTTATAAATGACGCCCCAGTTCAACCACAACTTCCTGTTGACCTAAATTATGTGTACTCATCCAGAAATGTCATATGCATGTCCTTCGTGCAGTATCCCAATCACTCAGGATTGTTACCTTGAGACACTTTTTATGAAATATAAATTATATAAGAAGAAAAAAGCAAGCCACATCTCGCTTTGCTATCCACCATACACTACAGACTGTAGCAGAGTTTTTAAATTTTATTATGCATACATGAGATATTAGCATTTACTCAATATGTGTCCAGAAAAACTACACAATTGTATTGTAATAACTCCCGGCTTGAAACATCACCACAGTGAGTTAAAGCAGATCTTTAATGCTGATAGTTGATAGAATGATGTTCAGGTGCAGATTAACATCAGTATTTTGGAGTTGGAGGACACTAATATCAAGCATCAGCTGATTGTAGCAAATCAAGAGCACACTGATTGGCTCCTGGCGGGCTAAGAGACACAATTTTATTTAAACTTGTCATCTTCTCAAATAGTGTCCGGCTCTCAGATCATTACCAGAAATTGCAAAATCACAGTAAGTGTGCTACACACACACACACACACACACACACACACACACACACACACACACACACACACACACACACACACACACACACACACACACACACTGATTATGATTAATAAGAAGAGTGACAATGTCTTTCATTAGCCCAGAGGGGAGGTTTTGATAATACATTTACACACAAAGAAGCATTCTGTAGGTAATGAAAACATATTTAGTATAAATGTAGGGAATCATCCCTAGATCTTGAGAAAAATATGATCTCCATATATCAGTAAACGCTTTACTGTATTTGAACCATGGTCTATCAGAGCCACACGTTATTTACTTAATACATTTAAAAGCACTGGAAATCTGGTGAATAAACCCATGGCCCAAATACTCCAATTTACTTCAACACAAACAAAATATATAAAATATATAAAACAACAAGAAGCGATCAAATTAGTCCCAAACATTAGATTTAAAAAATATTCAAAATTTAAACTTTATTTGTCACATACACAGTACAATGTAGTGAAATTCTATTTTAACCCATCCTAAGTATTAGAAGCGTGAACAGCTGTACATACCCCCCCCCCCCCCCCCCCCCCCTTCCAAATATACGACACCAGATGAGAACTGGGCTGTGTGCAGTAGTTATAATTATGCTACTCTTATGCTGTTTTTAACTCTCTTGTGTATGCATTTGCATTGTATTTATTCATTTTTTATTATGGGGAACTGTGTGGTGTATGGGAATGTGTGTTTATGTGTGAGCTGCTGCAACACAAATAAATATTGAATTATGCTTAAATTATAAACAACTCTTGTAAGGATGATGACATAAAGTTGTTCTTTATGTATGCCAATGACTCCATCTTCCATTTTCTTGTCTGGTAATAGGGTGCTACTGTCAGCTGCCTTCCTTGATTAACCCATGCACTCTTCTGAAAAATACAAATTACTGATCCCCTCTTCCTAAAAAACAACATCAAACAGTAGCCCTTTAACCAAAACAGCGGCTTTCTGTCTGTCTCACATGGCATTTGTCCAACCCCTTCGACTTTATTGTAAAAAAACAAAACATGGCGAACCTCTGGACACAAGTCCTGTAACCCCAACGACTGCCTGGCCTCGGTTTCCGCCACGGTCGTGTGGCGCCGTTGCCCTCTGGGACTAGAAAGCAGAAGTGTGTGGCGATAACTGTGTCACATCACGTAACTAGTAGACAGCTGTGGCTGAGATAAAAGGGGGAGGGAAAGAGAGATATGGGGATGAAGAGGGAAGGAGTAGGGGAAGGGAATGAGACAGGAGAAGGGGCATGGATGGATAGATGGACTGCAGGAAAGGGAGGAATAAAGAGGGAAAGAAGTATAGGGGAGGAAAAAGATGGTGAGAGTGAAAGGAAGAGATGGATAGATGGGGGAAGGGCTAAAGACAGAGGCATACTGCAGATTGAAAGAAGATGAGGGAGAGCAGGAGAAGAAGGCGGGTGAGGGAATGGTGGTTTTGATGAACGGAGCTGAATGACATCAGAGGATGATAGGCGAGGAAGGCAAATAGCGACACACACACACACACACACAAACAAAGAGAGAAAATGAGCAGCCTGGGTTTGCCTAATGCTGTCTGTCGCCCAATGGAGCCGTCTGGCAGAGCGAAATAGGCGTATATAAGAGAGAGAGAGAGAGAGAGAGAGAGAGAGATGGAAGGGGGCAGAGGGAGTATGTGTGTGCGTGTGTGTTTCTGTACAGTATATGGACATTATCATGTTTGCAGAGAGTGGCAGCTAATCTGTTTATGCAGTCAGAGCTCATCTGGCTCCAAAAACCACAAATAAATATTTAAGTCTGTCTGCTGGCTGCTGCTGCTTTTCATAAGTTGTATGAAAAAAACACAAGAAGCAGCACTTTTTTTTTAAAAGCGGGTTTGTTCTCACTCAAACTTCACACAGCAGATGTGATGTGTGTCTTTTTTACAACCCCAAATCAGAAAAAGTTGGGACAGTATGGAAAACAAATAAAAAAAGAAAGTAGTGATTTCTAAATGTACTTTGACTTGTATTTCATTGCAGACAATACAACAGCACATAATTTAATGTGTTCCTCATGGTTTTTATTGTTAATTTTTTTCAAAGAAAAAACAAAATTCCTATTTTGGTTCTTGCAACACATTTCAAAAAAAGTTGGAACAGTAAAGCATTTACCACTTTGTAATGTTGCCATTCCTTTTCACAACACTTAAAAGACATTTAGGGACTGAAGACACCAAGTGATGAAGTGTTTCAGGTGTAATTTTGTCCCATTCTTGCTGCAAACAAGTCTTAAGGTGGGCAACAGTACGGGGTCTTCGTTGTCGCATTTTGCGCTTCAAAATGCGCCACACATTCTCTATTGGAGACAGGTCGGGACTGCAGGCAGGCCAGTCAAGTACCCGTATCCTCTTCCTCCGCAACCAGGACTTTGTAATGTGTGCAGAAGGTGGTTCTGCATTATCTTGTTGAAATATGCATGGACGTCCCTGGAAAAGATGTCTTCTTGAAGGCAGCCTATTGTGCTCCAAAATCTCTATGTACTTTTCAGCATTAATGGTGCCATCACAGAAGTGCAAGTTACCTTTGCCAAGGGCACTGACACAACCCCATACCATGACTGACCCTGGCTTTTGGACTTGTTGCTGGTAACAGTCTGGATGATCCTTTTCTTCTTTGGTCCGGAGCACACAGCGTCCATTTCTCCCAAAAAATACCTGAAATACTGATTCATCTGACCATAGTACACGTTTCCACTGTGTGGTGGTCCATCCCAGATGCCTCCAAGCCCAGAGGAGTCAACGGCGCTTCTGGACACTGTTAACATAGGGCTTCCTTTTGGCACAGTAGTTTTAACTGGCATTTGTGGCTGTAACTACGTATTGTGGTACTTGACAAAGGTTTGGCAAAGTAGTCCTGAGCCCATGTGGTTATATCGTTTTTAGATGAATGACGATTCTTGATGCAGTGCCGCCTGAGGGATCGGAGATCATGGTTGTTCAGCTTAGGCTTGCGCCCTTGTCCTTTACGCACTGAAATTCCTCCTCATTCCTTGAATATTTTAATTATGTTATGCACTGTTGAAGGTGAAATAAGCAAATGTCTTCCTATCTTTCTTTGAGGAACATTCTTTTTAAACATTTCAATAATTTTCTCATGTATTTGTTGGCAAACTGGTGATCCTCGGCCCATCTTTGCTCCTAAAGGACTAGACCTTTCTTGGATGCTGCTTTTGTACCAAATCATAATTACAATCACCTGTTGACATCACCTGTTTCAAATCACATCATTATTTAACCAATTTACCTGATTAATAGCCCTTAAATGCTCCTGTCCCAACCTTTTTTGGAATGTGTTGCAGGTCTGAATGACAGGAAAGGATGTATATTTACAAATGAAATTAAGTTGACCGGACAAAACATGAAATATTTTGTGTTCACATTGTCTGCAGTGAAATACATGTCAAAGTACATTTAGAAATCACAACTTTCTTTTTTTATTTGTGTTTTCCATACTGTCCCAACTTTTTCTGATTTGGGGTTGTATTTGTGCGTTTGGAACTCTGACTCTTTGGTTCTGTATTTGTCTTTGGTTTGTACTGTATGCAGTTGCCTGTGTGTGCGCCTTTTTGTGTGTGTTGCCGGTTACAGGTGTGTTTTTTTGGTGTGTTTGTGTAGTATATATGAGTGAGTATAGACTTGGTTGTGTGACTGTGTGTGTGTGTGTGTGTGTGTGTGTTTCATGTACTTCTATCTTTGTGGGGACTGAGTTTTATAACTGGGAAGTAGGAACATTTTCGGACATTTAGAACTTACTTTTCCCAATCCATGTTAAGACTTCATTTTAGGGTTAAGGTTATACATTTAGAGGATGATGCAGTGATGCCTTAGCCCTTTCTGGACAAATAATCCTATGAGCTTAATCTGGGAAAAAAAACAACTAGTTTTAACATTCCTGTTGGTGTTCCCACCTAATTTGAAGAACCAACACGATAAGTTAAATTAGACCGTTAAAGGATTGAAAAGGCACTGCTTTGTTTGCAATTAAATATTTGTTCACAACAAGAGAACAAGCCAAATTTCTTGTTTTGTTATTTGTAATGTGTGATTTTTGATTGGATGTGGGAAAGGGAGACTGAAAACATGAGGGACCAGTCTTTAAAGTAGTGGCCTATATCCACAGGGTTGCCAACGGAAATTCCACTGGATTTCACTCATTTAGGCTGGATGTCCGTTTCCTTGGGCTTCCTTTGTGTTGGCATTTTAAACTCTGGTCGATTTATGAGGACTATGGGTAACCTTTTCTCAGATCTCTGCAGGGTAAATCCAGACAGCTAGCTAGACTATCTGTCAAATCTGAGTTTTCTGTTGCACAACTAAATCAACCTTTGAACATACACATGTTCCACCAAAACAAGTTCCTTCCTGAGGTTATTTTGCAGAGGCGCCTTTGCTCTGCTTGGCACTTAGCGCCACCCAAGACAATTTTTATTGCTTTAAAGAAATGCCAATAAAACAAAGCACGGTTTTTGTCTTGGATATCTTTGTGTGCATTGTGTTTACACATACCATATCATACACTTCCAGTCACACCCTCCCCGTATATTGTATTAGGAAAATATTCACATGCTAGTTTCTGAGGGAATGGCGTTAGATCTTATCAAGTCCTTAAGGAAATTCTTGAAAAAGTTTTATCATACTGAATCACTTCCTTTTTACACATTTCTAAAATTTAATATTTTTTTGTGGGTTCGTATGTGTAATTGTTTGTAAACTTGCATTATTTTTCATTTTCATAAATAAGTCAAACTAGAATTAACGTCATTCACATACTGCTGCAATTAGCAGATTAACATAAAAACAAACCAAATTAACGTATTTTGCTGTGATTGGCGCACACTGGTAAATGGTTCCTTTTTAAATATGTGGTTAATGGAAACAAAACTACTACTCTGTGAGGTTTAGAAAAAGATGATTGTTTGGGTTAAAACATGTGCATTTGTTATGTAACTTAAGTTAAATACGTTACATACATGACGTAGGTTAAGAACATTACGTTAACAAGTGAACGTTGACTTTTGGTTTCACACAGGACACAAACAGGGGTCTCCTGGGTGAAAGTCCTGTGTTTGTTGATTCATCCATCCACCCCCACCGTCTCCCTCAACAAACTTTCACAGACTTTGATCAGAAACATATCTGTGAAACGCCAAAACAAAAGTAATCCGGGACAAAATATGTTTTCCTCCAAACGTAATGGAGAATGCAGGTTTGTTGTATGGGAACGTGATTTATAGGAGACATGGCAAATAGGGATCATGTATAAAAGGCATTCCTTGTATTTAAGAAAATAACTTAAAAATAACCTAGGAACCTACTTTTATTAGAAAGTCTTACTGATTGTTTTATTTTTCACTCATGCTGTCTAAATAGTGCCTGTGTACATTTTAAATTGCTTACTATAATTAATGACAAAATAAGCAAAAAGTTAATTATTTGCCTGTTGGCCAACTTTTTAACAGCAGAACAATGCATGAAATACAATCTCATCTCCACAGAAGGGAGCCACCCATCAGCCAAGCTGCTTGTGGCAGGTGAGAAAAAGTGTTTACTGCCAAAGGGAGAAGTAGCCGTATGCATGACAATGTGTATTTTGGGGAGGAAAAGAGCAGTCGGATTTCGAGGGGTAAGGCAGGGCTGCATTTTAATTCCGGGTTAAGCCTAAGATCTATCAGATGCAGACACACAAGATGCATGGTAATGTCAGGTGGAAAGGTATGGAGACCCACACTGAATAGTTAAACAAGGCATTGAGATCCTGATTCACATAGATGTGTTGTTTTCTTTTTTTTTGCCTGTTTGTTCAGATTTGAACCCCTGCAGCAGGGGGAAATCTATATATTTTTGCCTGTGTGTGTGTGTGTGTGTGTGTGTGTGTGTGTGTGTGCATACATGCTGCATGAGGCTTAAAAACAGCGCAACGTAATGTTCCAGTTTCTCTGATGACGTTTACACATGCACAGTGGTGGAAGTTTTTTATACATATAAGCAATACTGTATGAGTAAACATGTATGTATAGGCCTACTGCACAGCCATAATGTGTATGACGGGTGTATCCCAGGGTCATTTCTCTGGTCCAATGGGTGCTCCCTAAGATGAATAGTCCCAGTCAGAAACTTTGAGTTCCCCCATCCTCACACTGATAGGTCAGTATTTCAATTTTCTCGCTAATTGGTGAGGTCAGGACAACATGATGTGGAAGTGAATCCACGTCAGGTCCTGGGGGGCTTCACAGGGATCAAAGAAACCCCTCTGGGTGATATTGGCTTTTCATCTCTCAGAGTAATGTTGCAGTGTGTGTGTGTGTGTGTGTGTGTGTGTGTGTGTGTGGGGGGGGGGGGGGGGGGGGGTAGGACAGAGATGCATCTCTGCAGGGTTCTTAATGTGTATATAACACAGCACATGGTACACTAAATGCAGAATAAAGAAACATATCATGATCAATTACAGCATTGGAATCATGTGTTTTTTTTTTTATCCCAAGGACTTCTACATTTTAATTTGATTTTACAAACAAATATTAATACAACTATTAATATTACAAAAATATGTTTGAAAATCTAAATAAAAAAAACCCATTTCCAACTCAAGTCTTTGTAAGTTTTGTAACCATTTTAAAAAACTTATTTAGAGGGTATTGGCACATATAATAATAATTACAAGTCGTTCTCTTTTTTAACTATGAGCTGTTGTGATTGCATGGTGGTAGAAAATTAGGAATAATATCCTCATTTGAAAAATATTGGTATTTTCTTAGTAAAGATCTGTAGGAAATCATAATTTAAATATAACAATCAGAGAGATGGCAATCCAAGATAAAGAGACAAAGCTATCTTAACACTGCCGTGTCAGTGATGGAGTTTGACTCAATGAAACTTGATGTAACCCAGTGAGATATATTTGTTAACTATAGGCTACACTACATTATACTACAACTATATGCATCAAATAGTCATAATTTGCAGTTGAGGTTATCATGACGTCTCCTAAATGGACACAGAAAGTGGCGCCAGAATGCATCTGGGCGAGCAGTCTGTTCAGACAGTTTTTTGACACTGGCAATAAGTTATAACTGTCTGTTCC
This sequence comes from Gymnocephalus cernua, assembly GCA_023631565.1. NCBI lineage: Eukaryota > Metazoa > Chordata > Actinopteri > Perciformes > Percidae > Gymnocephalus > Gymnocephalus cernua. The sequence continues at coordinate 36,996,402 of CM042427.1, read as the reverse complement.
AAAATCAAAACACCGTCAGCTTCTCACAGGATCCCATTTAATTTGAAATGCCTCTAAATTCCCTTCAGACAGCCATGCTCATCAATCTGATACCATAATCCATCATTATGAATGCAGAGTGGGAGGCTATGGTTCATGGAAATTGCTCCTTTTGTTTCCTGAAGAAAAAAACTTGATGGCTGTGACTTGCCTACAGTGGATGAATAATGGTTTTCAGCCGAGAACAAAGCAGCAGGAACGATATTACTTACATTCCAACTGGTAGGCTTGAGACTTTCACAAATAATGTACAGCCTAATGGAAGAGAAGCCTCTTCACTTCTTCATTTGTTCATGTCGTACAGGTTTTAGATTGTGTGTCATTGGGATACAATCATGTATCCTAACTTCTCAACTCCCCTGCTGTGCAGAGTCCCTCAGGGGCTGGTCCTTGGACTAGTACTCTTCTCATTGTCAGTGCTTCCTCTGGGTCATTTGCTCAATCGCTTTCAAGACGTTTCATATCACTGTTATGCTGATGGCACACAAATATATTTATCTGCCAGACCCAATGACCTGAATCAACTGCCCTCCCTCCATGATTGCTTAGCTCACACCAAAGATTGGATGTCTCTTAATTTTCTCCACTTAAACCAAGGCAAAACAGAAAATATTTTGACCTGGCATCAATTTTGACCATAATATGACTCTTGACCACAATGTTACCAAGCTCTTCCAGTTCTGTTTTATTTAGCTAAGAAATATCTCAAAAATCTGTCTTCTACAGATCTACTATTAATTTGCACTTACATTTTTTCCCATCTAGATTATTGTAGTGCCCTCCACTTGTATTATTGTTATCAGTAAATAGTTTGGTGACATGTCATTTACAGCTCCAGACAATTTCCACATGAATGGAGGTCTAATCATGGTAATTGAAAACACCGGTCTGGGTGTGAAAGCCCTTTACTGTAAATTTAAATAACACATGTTTGGTGAATATTCTCTTAAAAGTCACTTAATCATTCTTAAAAAAAGGAGATCTAAACCTTTTCGTTCTACATCGCAGCTGCTTGAATGGAAGTGGGCACAATGATAAAAAAAATAAGATAAACTGAATAACTGTAATAAAGAACACTACCCTCAGCAGGAAAGGTCAAGAGCAAGATAATTATTTCTCCTTCAACCTTCTTTCACCAATGCCAACACTTGTTAGACTCAAATACAATTAACTGAAAATACAGTAAATTCAAAAGAAATAGCTGAAGCAGAATCAACTACATTCTAGCAGTTAATAGCTAAAATATATAGTTAATTAAACACCTTGTAATTCTATGGAGACCAGTTTCACAAAAATGATTACTTACATATCTTTACAATAGCATTAATAAGCCCAGAGCAGATTTCAGTTATTGCTGTAAGCCATACAGTAGGTTCAGGTTTTGTTGCTGCATTCTTACCAGAGAGAAGAAAAAAATCTGGAGACAATTCTGCCGGGAAATCGCACGGCAAGCATGCATGCTCATTTAATGTAGTTCTAGGCCACAGATGTAATGTGGTTGGATAGATATGTTTTAGGGATTAAGTTTTGTTTTCTTGTGCAAAGAAAGGATGAACTGAAAACGAGACACAAGAAACCAAAGGAACTGTGTGGGTAAGAAAATAGAAACTCAACAAGCTTGGAAAAAACTTTTTACAATAAAATATAAAAGGGGAAAAAAGAATGAAGACATTAAACAAATAAATTAGACAGATGAAATCGAGAATATAAAAAACACTAAACATAATATAAGAAAATAAATAAAAAAAAAATAAATGTGGCATAACAGAAATTGTTAGGTATAGATATACACACAAACACATACACATTGTACAGCTATAGTGGCTTCATTTTAAGAATGTTAATAGATTCTCGTAGTGGCATTATAACTCGTATCAGTATTCAAACATACGCACAATTATAATTATCTAATCAAGTGTCCTCTCGTCTGGCTAGCATCCTTAACGAGCTCTCTCTATTGCTAATCAACTAATTACGACACCATTATAATCAGCACAACTCTGGCTTACTGCCGATGAGATGCTAGATTAGCACGGTAAACAAAATATACGGGAAGACATCAACAAGTTCAAAGAAGAGGAAGACTATGGGGAGGTGGGAAGAGATACGAAGAAAGTTGGATTTGGAGATATCTTTTGAACTGATTAAGGGAGATATAAATCGTGGAGAAAGTCTGATTGGAGCATTGAAAAGCACTAACACAACCTTGGCACACATGCAGGACTTCCTGTTTTCATGAAGGCACAAATTAAACTGGCCCTTTTAAAGTTTGCTCTACTGTTTTTGCACTGTACACACTTTTTCTTTTATGTTACCATTTACAGTCGCATGATCTTAGAAAAGCACTGCTGCGGCCTTAAACAAAATATTTTGACATGACATTGTCATAGCAGGAAAAGCACCGTTGTTATTACTAACATCTCATTTAGGGCTCCGGTTGTGCATGATGGCTCTGTCATGACTTAGTTTGTAATGATTTGTCAATTTGGCTTGAGACAGCAGGAAGAGGAAGAAATAAAGTTAGGTGACCTGTTTTCTCTTAAAAATATTGCTAAACCTTACACCTGGCTGGGTAACCATGACAATGCCAGCAAGCCACCTCCAGATTTTGTTGGGCCGATAGCATTCAAGTAGTGTTTTGCACAAGTCAGAGACAAATATACATGTCTTGTTTGGACACTCAGGTCATGTCTGGCTGACAAAACTCAATAATCCAGCCACCCTTTTCACACCTAATGCTAACCCATTTTTTTTTCATGTCTTCTATCCTCCCCCCTTGTTTATCCCTTCAGCTTTTCATGTCCCTCGCTCCCCACTGCCCTCCTCCCCTCTGTATCACACTACTCCTCGATTATTACTTTGTTTTTTCAACCCTCTGTTCTCGCTTTTTCCATCTCTTTCCGGCGCTATCAATTTTTAATCTGGCTGCCAGTATCGGACGTGTCATCAGCCTGGTAGTAGCCTCGGTTTTTGGGCCTGCCATGAAAACCTGTTTTATTTTTTTTTATTTTTTTATAAATGTAAAGTCTGATTTGCTTCATGCAACAGAGACCTCACTTTGAGCAGCTGTGGGGACGCCAAAGCTATACATCGAAGGAAGCTGTGACAGTGAGGAAGGTAGTTTAACGGTTCTGGTTATTCTCTGAGATTTTGTACTTTGCTACAAGAACAAAACTAGTTGCTGAGCATGCTAAGCACAAATTAAATTCCATTGACCATTGTATTGAGTGATTCAATACCAACAAACTGTATGCAGTGCTAGATACCACTGAAGATCAGTAAGAAGATATATTTTGGGATTTTTTAAGGGGCTGTAATCAACATACGTTACTTCACTATATCTTGACATAGCAAATATTTGTTTGCTGCTTTATTAATGTTCTGAAAGTTGAGTACAGCCCCTTCAAGTAGGATACTTTTACTTGAGTAAATGCATTTTCTTTTAATTGTTTTGTCCTAACAATTACAACCCCAAATCAGAAAAAGTTGGGACAGTATGAAAAACACAAATAATAAAAGAAAGTAGTGATTTCTAAATGTACTTTGACTTGTATTTCATTGCAGACAATGTGAACACAAAATATTTCATGTTTTGTCTGGTCAACTTAATTTCATTTGTAAATATACATCCTTTCCTGTCATTCAGACCTGCAACACATTCCAAAAAAGGTTGGGACAGGAGCAATTAAGGGCTAGTAATCAGGTAAATTTGTTAAATAATGATGTGATTTGAAACAGGTGATGTCAACAGGTGATTGTAATTATGATTTGGTATAAAAGCAGCATCCAAAAAAGGTCTATTCCTTCAGGAGCAAAGATGGGCCGAGGATCGCCAGTTTGCCAACAAATACGTGAGAAAATTATTGAAATGTTTAAAAACAATGTTCCTCAAAGAAAGATAGGAAGACATTTGCTTATTTCACCTTCAACAGTGCATAACATAATTAAAAGATTCAAGGAATGAGGAGGAATTTCAGTACGTAAAGGACAAGGGCGCAAGCCTAAGCTGGACAACCATGATCTCCGATCCCTCAGGCGGCACTGCATCAAGAATCGTCATTCATCTATAAGCGATATCACCACATGGGCTCAGGACTACTTTGGCAAACCTTTGTCAAGTACCACAATACGTAGTTACAGGCACAAATGCCAGTTAAAACTGTACTGTGCCAAAAGGAAGCCCTATGTTAACAGTGTCCAGAAGCGCCGTTGACTTCTCTGAGCTCAGAGGCATCTGGGATGGACCATCACACAGTGGAAACGTGTACTGTGGTCAGATGAATCAGTATTTCAGGTATTTTTTGGGAGAAATGGACGCCGTGTGCTCCGGACCAAAGAAGAAAAGGATCATCCAGACTGTTACCAGCAACAAGTCCAAAAGCCAGGGTCTGTCATGGTATGGGGTTGTGTCAGTGCCCTTGGCAAAGGTAACTTGCACTTCTGTGATGGCACCATTTAATGCTGAAAAGTACATAGAGATTTTGGAGCACAATATGCTGCCTTCAAGAAGACATCTTTTCCAGGGACGTCCATGCATATTTCAACAAGATAATGCAAAACCACATTCTGCACACATTACAAAGTCCTGGCTGCGGAGGAAGAGGATACGGGTACTTGACTGGCCTGCCTACAGTCCCGACCTGTCTCCAATAGAGAATGTGTGGTGCATTTTGAAGCGCAAAATGCGACAACGAAGACCCCGTACTGTTGCCCACCTTAAGACTTGTTTGCAGCAAGAATGGGACAAAATTACACCTGAAACACTTCATCACTTGGTGTCTTCAGTCCCTAAATGTCTTTTAAGTGTTGTGAAAAGGAATGGCAGCATTACAAAGTGGTAAATGCTTTACTGTTCCAACTTTTTTTGAAATGTGTTGCAAGAACCAAAATAGGAATTTTGTTTTTTTGAAAAAAACAAACAATAAAAATCATGAGGAACACATTAAATGATGTGCTGTTGTATTGTCTGCAATGAAATACAAGTCAAAGTACATTTAGAAATGACTACTTTCTTTTTTATTTGTTTTCCATACTGTCCCAACTTTTTCTGATTTGGGGTTGTATTTAACTAACACAAAATATTTTCTACTACTAGTTTATTTATAACCCCAGCGGTTCTTCAGGTCCTGAATATATTAAGTACAAGAGTAAACAGTAGTAGAAAATCGAACAGACCAAAACAAATACTTTCATGGACTTGATGGTGGCCTGCAATAACAAAGAGTTATTGGTGTTCTGTTAAACTTTTGTCAGATGCACTGACCTCACTCTTCCTATTGGGCAATAATGTTTACAACCTTGTGTAACCCAGGTGTATAAAGATACTGCCACAAGTTAATCCATCTCTGAGACACATCCATCTCCTGTGTGTGATGCTTTTTCTTTCCTTACAGTCAGCAGTAAAGTTGGGGTCAGTGGTTGCTGCTTGGTTTATTGAGTATTAGGATAGCAGGTGTTTCATGAAAGTATGAAAAAAAATGTTTCTCAACTTCATACATTTTAAAGTATAATTATATCTCATAAAATATTTGAAAAATGCATGTTGCTGGCATGAGAAATCCTGACATCTGTACTCAACAGTACTCTACTTATTGAGTTTTTCATCAAGGACCATACAAGCATCAACAGGAAGCCAGTGAACGCCACAACAGTAGTCATTGACAACCACACGTCCTGATACTAAACACCTGGGTCACTGGAACACGTGATGACAGCAAAGTCCTCTGGGAATCGTTGTTTCAAAATATTGATCGGCTGCAGTGTAGAACCAGCAAATTTCTTTAAAAAGAAAATTACAAAACACACGGTGAAATGCCACTTGGCAGCAGTGGATAAAAGTAAAACAGTGGGGGTTTATGCTGTCATAAAATATATATAATATATGACATTTATGAAAGAAAAATGTGATTGTTTGGTGGTTCTCTACATACTGAAGATATACTACAAGGTGAGTTGTGTTTGAAGTTATTGGGGTATATGGAGTATTCACAGTGCTTTTGTAATGGAACTTTATGTGTTTCCATTAACAAAAGTGTCTTCACATACCTACAGACGTGTTTATACAACACAGTCTCACTCCCAACTTGTCAAATGTCTGACGCATGGCCAAGGACCCGTGGCGTTAAGTTTCAACGCCAGGGATGTACCCGTTGCGTTATTTCCCGATGAGGGGGTCCGTCAGATAGACAGTCATGTTAATCCCTCACTGTCAGATATCAACGAAAGAAAAAACACGCCCCGTTAACTCAAAATCTGTGACAGTTTTATTATTGGTATTTTTAGCCCAATAACCGCTGTTTTAATCAACATTATTCACGAGATCTTATCATGGTTTATATGCATTTCTTTTAATGTTATTATTTCGGTCTATTTCGGCCAGGGAAGCTGGGTTTCTTTGTTGTTTATAGATATTTTGAAACTATAACGCTACATCTATCAACATTTATTTAGATGTTATCATGGTATTCATTTCTTTATTTTAATAATATTATTTCGGTCTTATTACCGGTGAAATATTACAGTATGCTGTAATACAGAACATTACGATATGATCTGAGCTAGACCCAGCTAGACGCATTCAAAGCCCATATCCCACAATGCAATGCGGTTATTCATTCACAGAATTGGACAGCGATCAGCTGGTCTTTAACGCCAGTATCGCTTCAATGTTCATATATATAATCAGTGGTTTTATCACCAACAACAACACATAGCTCAGTTTTGTTCCAGTAAGTTATGCACCGTAATAACGTTTTAAAAAAATCAGCTGAAGACTCCGGAAGTGATGTAGTACGAGCCGCTCGGCAGAGAAGAAGATACAAAAATACATAATATTCGTAATATTGATGTTTTTGTCTAACATTGTATTTGAGGATTTAAACAATGAAGATAATAATAATAATAAAATACAGTTTCATGTATTTGTCTCATGTATTGTCTGCTCGGTCGGCCGGCGGGCGGCGGCAATCTGAAATGGAATGAAGCCCATTCACGGCAGACGGCAGAAACCACAAGAATGGAACATAGGCAGCTGCCCACCCCGAAAGAACTACAAATACGCACGCTTGTAACAGGTTCTGGGCCGCATCTATAATGGGAGTTGTAGTTTTAAAGTATATTGGTATATTTCTCATAATTAGAAGTTAAAAGTGTATCATTTTGGATGCCCCCTGGGGTTTTTTGGGATGGGGAACACACTGGTGTCATCAGATTTTAAAAATGGAATCGTTAAATAGGTGAACATAGCTTATTACCATATTTGACAGTGCTTACAGTGGTTAAACATTGGTGACCATATCTACATGACACCTGAGGTCCAGAGCTTTCTATAACAGCTGGTCCCATGTTTGTAGAACCTTCTGTTACTAAATGACAAGCCTTCAAACATGGACTAGGTTCAAGGTTCAGAGGTCAATATTTCAGAGTAGGAGTAATGGATCCTCTTCAGACTGACATATGTTACTGTGGAGGTTGAGACCTTTCCAACAATATGGTTGATATAGACCTACGACAATGTTTTAATTTTCACATATGATGGATATGCAGGTGATACTTTATTATCCCCGGAGTGATATCTGCCTTGAGTTCAAATGCTTCACACATAACACATGACATATTGTTTTATCATACAGCTGACATATACTTACAATAAAAAAAAAACATAAACAAAGTGATACGTAGTCAGACTGAAGCACATCACACAGCAACAATCTATTGATCATCTTGCACAAACAGTGCAGAGTAACACACAACCCTATGCATCATATCATGAAGCTATTGCACAACCAGCCTCAAGCAACATTATTTAAAGTTGTAATTGAGGTAGGTCCGAATAGACCTTTAGTTTAGAAATGTTAAGTTTACATTGGGGTAACCTATATCTTCTGCTAGAGTATAAGAACTCATACTTTGCATGGAGAATAAAGATAGATCAGGTCATATTCTCTGTGCTTGCCTTGATGTGAGAATTGCTGCGATTGATGTGTGTGTCTGATAGAAATTATATTTTAGCAGGCGTATGACTTCCGTGTCCTGCATGAACTAATGCTTAGCTTAATTAGAATTTAATTTAAAAAAGCCATCACTAGATGACTACATTCTGTGCTGATGTATTTTTACAACAAATATATAATTAATTTGATTCAATTAAGATGTATTTGCATTATTGTGAGCTGCTGTAATAGACCTGGCCTGACCCCTGAGCCTATTTTGAAACTGTTGGAAGCTCCACTACAAACAGTGCCAGTGTTGGCCATTGCCCACCGGTCTAGTCGGTCACAGTGTGTTGACTCATTGGCTGCAGCCTCCTGGCATGTTTGTCATGCCAGGGCCGAGAGGACAAACAGTCTGTTGTTGGCTGATTGTTACGGTAGCTGGATGGGTCTTTCTGGTTTACCCGATGGTCAGTGAACTGTCATGGAGTGAGAAGGAATACACAGCTTAGGTGATGAATCACATTTGGGCATCAATAAATGTCAGTGTCATCATTGGTGTGTTTGTGTGGCTGCTGTAATCCTCCTGGATTGTACCATAAATAGGGACACTGCATTTGTTTATATATTCCCACCTCAACTCCCACTTCTCTGTGGTCCTCACTCTGTCTCTCTCCTGTGTGATTTATACTAACTCTCTCTCACACACATCTCTCACACATCTCTCACACACACACACACACACACACACACACACACACACACACACACACACACACACACACACACACACACACACACACACACACACAGACAGACACTTTTTCCTCCAAAGTACACCCCAAGTACAGCAATAAGTTTCTATCTCTCTATGGATCTGTTTTGCATGAATTTAGTCTAGAAACATGCCTGCCAATGATCCATGTTTTGCCATGGGTTTTTGATGCTCAAAAGCTAGATATTCAGTGGGATACTCTTTTAAGAAAGTTGGACTGGTTACTCTTTTCCAAGAATACACCCTTTCAATTTAAATTTCTATTCAGCTTTCCAAGACTTAGCCGCTACATACTCAAAAACTGCTCAGTTTTCGTCTGCATCATGCCCAGGTGTATTAGTACAGGCCTGGAAACAAGAGAGTGATCTGTCATGGTAATCCAGTTTAAAGAGTCTCCTGCTGCAGCACCTTCAGGACTAAGGACAGGTGTTTTAACTCCACAGGGACTAAAAAACTCATTCATAGCGCACTTCTGTAAGCCCCTACACACACACCATCACTTCCACCCGCTTGATGCTTTGTCATACCACCTCATGCATGCAGGCCTACGTACGTAAGTCAGCATATGCTCTGCCCCTACACACACACACACACACACACACACACACACACACACACACACACACACACACACACACACACACACACACACACACACACACACACACACACACACACACACACACTCTCTCATACACATGCTGACATTTTCCCCTGGGGCCCAGTACTGCACACATGCATAAAGACACATGCGTATATATGATTTACATTTAGCTGATGCTTTCATTTACAGTGACTTTCAATAAGCACAAGTACACACACACACACGTGTGACCACTGACAGAGAAAGAGACACACACATGAGACAAATGGCCCCAGGGTGGGCCTGCTGCTTTTCCTTTCACCTCCATCTCCCTAGGGGTGTGTGTGTGTGTGCGTGCGCGCCAGTGTGTCCTTGTGTGTGAAACAGTTATTTTTATAGGTAAGTGGAGAATGTGTGTGTATGTGTGTAGAAACACAGGACAGAAATGCTGCGGTAGGAAGTATACAAGAATAGAATGGTTGGTTCACTGATACTTTTGTGTTATTTTGGGGACTTTCATGGTACTATTTATGTGACGGTCAAAGGCAGATCGCTCACCTTCTTCACACTAACTGCTTGCCTCCATTTTCTTCAAGTGTGATGCAGTGCGGCAGAAAAGTCTCAAACGGAGAAGAGATTCGCCGATTAACTGTCCCCTGTCTTGTAGTAACTTGTGTTTGCTCCGGCGAGAGTCCACACTCGGTGGGTGACAGCAGTGTTTACCCAGCATGCCGTCAAGGACTCTGTGGCTCTGCAGAGCGAGCGGCCAGCAGTGTGATGCAATGCAATGCAATACATTGTTACGCAGCACAGGGGCTATCATGCTCTGCAATGACCCATCAATAATAACAAATACATCATATTGACGCGCAGGAGTAGTAGTCAAACTAAAGTGGAAAGTAACAGTTTTACCAGTCACAGCCTGCAGCTTTCCTAAAATACATACACATCTCTTTTTGTCCCTCTGAAACAGATCTAACCTATTTAATTATGACAGCCATTTGTTGACAGTCTGAGGTAAAATAGTTTCACTTTAGTTTTAATTTTAGTTATTGCATTACGTGACGTCAAGAATAAGTATGGCATTTTCGGTAAATAAACCGTTTTAGTCAATACATTGATCACATGCACTTCCAAAAATAAAAAAAATATATGTAAGTTTTGGGGGTAATTTCATCTTGTCATTACACTCTGCCTGAGAAAGCAGCTGTATCATGTCTTCAGTGGCTCTACGCGGAGCTTTGATGAGGCTGAAAAAATAGCACTGATGATGTTGTAGTGATGTCATCAGGGTTATCGCAGCATGGGTTAGAGTCTTAAACATTTCAACAGAACGCCTGCATCACAAACTGGAAGTGTGGAGATTGAAAGACGTAGGCACTTAGAAGGCATGGGGGGGAGGGTCTAATTAAAGACTAAAAGTCAGGATAACTCAGGCTCTGATGCTTTGAGTACCCCTTTAAATTATTATTGCGGCAGTCTCACTTGCATCAGTTTATCAGCTGTTTCATTTATGCTTCATCATTGGCCCATACATCATCTGATTGGCTGACTATCAAATCATATTCATAGATATACAGGGTTACAGCTCTACAGATGCACTCATGCCAGCGTTCCTGCAGCTACTGCATCTGTCTTCATTACCCCAACATTCTCTTTATGCGTGGACGGTTTTTATATTGTAATCTTTAACATCTAATGTTCACATATGTGCTTGTTAAGGGGAAGTTACTGTGTCACCATTTGCTATAGATGCTCATTTTCTTTACGAAAAAGTACCTCTAAATGGTATTTAGTCATATGTAAAATGCCTCTCTCAGCAAGCACCACTTGTTACACACAATAATACAGCAAATTATTGGTTTTATTAACATGAACTCCGCAGGTGTGTAACCTTTTGCTTCAATGTAAACAAATTGTCCAAAAAAAGCTATTAATATAACACAGCTCATGACAACATAACAACAGAACAATATCAGAGCAACAGCAAAAAACAACACAGAATACCATAACAATAAGCTATACTACATAACATGTAGGTGCATTGTGATTGGCTCTAAAGTCATAAAATAAACTCAGGAGCTGTAGCTACTGCAGCATTACATCACTGATTTCCATATAACTTTGAATCAAAAACAAAAAAACAGAAACAGGGTAAAACAGGATGCAGTTATTTTGCTCCTGCATAACTAAGACAAGTCAAATGAATCCAGGAATTACACAGTATAATTAACTCCAAGCAGAGTTAAACCATAGGATTATTGCAACGGCTGAATTGCAGTTCAGTGGTAATTCTTGTGTGAATCAATCACCTTGTTAAGAAGGAAACAGAAAACGATGCATACGCACATAGAAAGCATTATGTACTAGGTACAGAGCTTTAGGCTGTACCTGTTCCATTAGATATACCTGAAGGCTGTGCTTTCTGTTCCGGAATACATGTTAGTGAATCCACCATGAACTACTATCTGCCCGTTATGTGGCTGTCCTAAGAGGACGAGTGGATTAAGCCCATTTATGATAGCATGGCTCCAATTACCCCCCCCCCCCCCCCCCCAAAAAAAAAAAAAAACTTTTCCAATCCCCAGAACCCATCCAAATCCAGTTTACTGACTGTCGTATAAAATTGGAGAAGGTGTCCAGGGTGATATTAAAGGCGCTAACTGAGTATATATTCAAAAAGCTTGAGGGGTGTTGTATGCTAAGAGAGGTTAAATTAAACTTCTCTTCATCGCCAACTGATACTATATGAAATCCACTGTATGATGGGGTACAGCTGCAGAAGGAGTTTGAAATTCGATATTACAAGGCTATAAACTGGGACTTCGTCTTTTAACATGTTATATGAAAGCATCAGTCTTGGCTGTCCATCACAGAGACTCATAGTCTAATTGGACTCAAAACGATCTCAGTAGAGCGTCATTTGACACAGAGGAATTATTTTTCAGACTCCTCAGGAACACATGGCTAAATAATCAGTCAGTAGCTAACAATAAACTCCAACAAGGCATCATTCGTTGTGATTATGGGTAAAAATGGTGTGGCAAATAACAACTGTCGGCAGCAATGAAGCCTGTCTATAAACACAGCAAACAGCTCCTTCGGGGGTGTAATGGCTTTTGTATAATGGCTATTGACGCAGCTGCACTAACTGAAACATTTCCCTAGTAGTATAAAAGTATACAAAAAAATAAACACAGGCAAACAGAATTATGTCTTATTAGCTGCTACGTTACCACGTAAGTTGCCACAGCAACCAATGTCACACTCATAACATGTGTTTCATGGGAATATATGGCAAGGCTAGAATTAATCTTCAGACTGATATTGCTTATAGCTGAAATAACCGACTGTACAAAGTCTATTTCCAGATATTACCTGCAGTAAACAACTAAAGGCAATATAATATAACTGCAACTTATATATTGACTAACCTGATGGTTTAAATCATATTAGATGTGTGTGTGTGTGCGTGTGTGTGTGTGTGTGTGTGTGTGTGTGTGTGTGAGAGAGAGAGAGAGAGAGAGAGAGAGAGAGAGAGAGAGAGAAAGAAAGAAAGACAGAAAATGTGCATCCCTTAGTGAATTTGGGAAGAAGTAAAAAATAAAACCTGCCGCTGTTGGCTGATAATGCCTACTTGCTGCTCTCCCTTTCTGTTACAGATCCCTCATGCTGAGTGATGATGGCTCAAATCATTGGAACACATCTTCCATATGTCCCCAGATAGCGGAACTGACTCACAACCAGTTCACTGAGTGGATAACGGGTGTGAGCCGCCGTTACGAGCAGCGAAGCATATCATTGGGTGAGCCAACCCCATTAAGAGCAGGTCATCCAGATGAATGATTAAACAGGCGGAAGAGTGCTCTGGCCAATCAGCAAACAATCATTCTTTTAAATGAGTATTATGCAAATGAAGCATTGTGAATGCATCAAAACAACTGTATGAAAATGACGCCCAGGGTGACAGTAGGTAGAGTTGTGTGTGTGTGTGTGTGTGTGTGTGTGTGTGTGTGTGTGTGTGTGTGTGTGTGTGTGTGTGTGTGTGTGTGTGCGCATTTATGGTCCATGGAGGTGTAATTGTACACATAAGAAACAATTGGAAATAATTGGTATTGTATTTCAATCCCAAATGCCATAGATTAGTCTGCCCAACACAATAAGCACTGCAGAGGGGCAGAGAGGGAGCTGAATACATTCAACAGAAGCATTGTAGATGATTTAGACTTCAAAATATGGTATATGCTTATTAGCTTTTCACCGGTGAGTCCAATGAGAGAATGAGTACCACTCTCCTATCTGTACAGTGCGATAGATTTGAAGCTGGAGTCAGCAGTTAAACAGCCCTATCAAGCGGTTACAAAATCAACTGCCAGCACTTTTAAAGCTAACTAATGTGTCGGAAGCAACCCTAGTCTGGCACATTACCCGCCAAAGAACAGCTAATTATCATTTGTAGACTTTATTTTTTGCACGGATTAGACATACGAGACATAAGGAGATTGAGTAATATTTCTAAACTTTAAAAAGCTAAACTAAGCTGCTAAGCTTAGTATTTTGCCCATACAAAACATGTTCTTACATTTACAATATCCATTCAAATCTGTTATACAAATCAGGGACGTAATGTATACAAGTTTGTTTTTTTAGAGATACTGTATAATGGCCTTGCCTTTATTTAATCTGTATTTATTCATGGGAGGTACATGCTCTTTTTCAGAAAACATCCACGAAATCTTCACTGGTATGCTGTACTGCACTGTAATTGAAGACCTAAATGTTTCAGTACTAAATAAAAACATAGCCTACTGTATACTTAAAAAGGACAAGCATCTTGTATTTTAATATCTTACTGCATTTTTCTATCAAACCTGCTCCACATTCACATACACTGTCAATGCAGTTGCACAAGCAGAGCTGGTACCTGCCCAGAGCAACTCCAGTGGTGCATTGTTTCCTACTGGGCACTCTGGAACAACTGGGATCTTACAATCCTCAGTTCAAAGTGATAGCTGACTTCTATCAGCAACACGAATTATAGTGTTGTCATGTCACTGGCAAAGGTTACAGTGCCCTTTAATTGAAACAAATAACCTTTTTAATAGATGAGACCAGAACAGATTGGTGACCTACAGTATGTAATTACAGACATAAGTCTCATAAGAAAGTAATATTGTACATCATGTTTTGAAATCCCGTAATAAAATCAATTCACCACTCATCACTTTTGCTTGACAAAAGAATTTGTGTAGTATGTTGCTAAAGGGAAAGGGAGGGGTCTTTAAGTTCCTTCTGCTTCCAGTCTGTCGTGAGCTCCTGCATGTGTCCCACCTACACCGCGCTGCAAGGGCTGCCATATGCTTTTTGGCTCTGTTTAGGTTGATGTTTTTGTTGTTGTCTCTGTACGCTCGCTGCAGTATATATATTCTGATCGCCCACCATATCCTGCCCCCTACTGACACCTTGGCCTGTCGTGTGGGGTTTCCATGCCAACTCCCACCCCAGGCAGCAGCTCTAATTGGCTAGCAACCATGTAATGGTGATTTGTGAAAAAAGGAAACAACTACTACAAGACTAATAACAAAAGAGAAAAAAGCCATGTATCCATGTATTTAGCTCAATTAGTGAAGACACAAAACATGCTGTGATATAAAGTGACTTAATTGTCATTTGCAATCCATTTTTTTATGTTATTGTTTCCCGCTTATAATAATGTACCCCATTTGGTTCATTCTTCATTAATCTGTGTTGTGTGGCTTCCGTCTTTATATTAGGGTTGTTTGTGTGTGTGTGTGTGTGTGTGTGTGTGTGTGTGTGTGTGTGTGTGTGTGTGTGTGTGTGTGTGTGTGTGTGTGTGTGTGTGTGTGAGAGAGAGACTGAGAGCAAGCGTAACTTCATGCATATACATTTAATTGGCAAACCCCTTTGATGGAAGCTTCCACCCAAAATACTTTACAGTGAACATGCCCAAAGGTAACCTTGATGCTGTCAACTCTGAGCAAAATCTGATCCAGCATCCACTTGCAAAGACTAATTAATTGCATTTATGAGAGCAATTAAAACTAAGTAAATTTTGGGGAGAATTTTAGTTTGATTAGTCCCCAGCAGCGAAATGCAAAGTACATACTCATTATGCCCGTTTGGCACACCTCTAGGTTAGTGTGTGTATGCAGAGCATGTGTAGGCAGTTTCCTTGAAGACTTTGAAAGTTATTGTCATACTTTCTTATCTCTATGAAGCAAAAAGAAAGAGTCCTATTTACCTGTTCACTTTTGTCCTCTGCAGTTAGTTAAAGAAGTAGTTCAACATTTGAGGAAGACACTAATTCGCTTTGTTATTTGAGATAAAATATCTATGTTAAATTTATGTCAAGCACAGAACAGGAGTCAGTTCATAGTTTAGTCTATCTTAGCATAGAGACTGGAAGCAGAGCGAAGCAGCTAGCTTCGTAAATCTTGTAGTATATCTTATATCTTGTTGTGTCTTGTTTGTTTAACCTTTACATAAACCTTGAATTAAAAACGTAAATTTCAGATTTCTGGGGGAGTTGCAAATTGAAGCTATGAAGCGTATTTCTTTAATGTGTGGACTGGGAGCCTGAGCTCTGATGGGCTAAGAGCTAGAGCTGCAACTAATTAAACTAAATTATGCAATCATGCTGGCCGTCCTGTTTACATGTTCGGCATTAATACTAAACAAATGATCGTCTTAAGTCTTTCAATGTATTGTCTAGTGATGTTACATTCTGTGCCAAGGCTTCGGAGCGTGTGTCGAGAAATCCGTTAATCGCTTATCGAGGCTTGTATCGTTTTAGAGAAATGACGTCATTGAAAATATCCGAAGCCTCGCTCTCCATCCTTTCCACGTGACTGATTTATGAAGTGTTTGGAATCCACACGGTTTTATGACACATCCATGATCTACACAAGCACATGTACTGCCATCTGCCCAGTTAAACCATTGACACTTTCCAGTTTTAGAATAGCCTAGTAATATTGCCCCTCCTGCTATTATGTCATGACCAAAATGATGGATTTACACACGTTTGTTAGCCACATTCCTCTCAAGCAAATCCGTTTATTGTACAGTTATGTTGATTATATAATACCAAAAGAAAATACACACTATATTGATATAAATGGATTAGGTGGAAATTGAGTTTTTCATCGTAATTTCGAAGTCTTTACCGGTGCAAAATACAGTCAAAAACCGTCTCTGCTACAGTGTATCACACAAATCACATAGACATGTGTAATATATATCTGTCTGTTTTACACTCTTTGACCAACAGGTGGTATTGTGAGCAAATGAAGCCTTGAGAAATGACCCCTTTTGCGAACCGATTTGCATTAACAGTAGTTAAACATCTCTTGTTACGTTAGCATGGTATTGCTAACTAGCCAGCATGACGAGGACGCCTTATGACAAAGCGGGTGAGCTTCCCTGCACTCACCTCTTGTCCCTTGGTGCTTGTGTACATTTGTCCACATTCATTTTACACATTGCTCCAGTTATTTTCATATGGCATTCATTTTCAGTTTTCTATCATTTTATCATTGCTTTGGGTTATATTTCAGGACTTACTATCACGGGTTTGTTTGCATTAAAATTATGACATTCTTGCATCAAGCACTGGTTTAACTTAAAGCAATACACACAACCACAGTTTAGTTTAAGTTAGATTTATTAAGTTTCAGGTTTTATATTTTTTAAATATGGTCCCATATTTTACCCTTCTTTCCCGCCGTCCTCCCGTATTAGTATTTTCCCGTAAATCTCCCGTATTTTAACCTGCGTTATTAAAAAATAATAATACCCCAGGCCCGGGCGGAGTAAAAAAAACAAACCATTCCCAATCTGAGCTCTGTCACTAGCCTCGCGATAACTGCCACCTGCAGTAGCCTACTACAGGTACTGTAGGTGGCAGTTGTCGCGAGGTTAGTGTGTGAGGTCAGATGATGAGTGACAACGCGGGGAAAAAAAAGAAAAAAAAAACAGAGACAGATGATGGACGCCACGACAGAGACGGACAGTCACACGTTTTTTGCAAGTTCAGAAAGGGTGTTTAGCATGGTACGAAAGATTGTTACAGAGAATAGGATGACGTTAGACAACAGAACTCTCATGTAGAATTAACCACCCTGGCCCAGCCCACAAATACACTCCTTCCAAAACAGTCTTAAAGAATGCAAAGTCTGCAACAAATTTGTACAATAACTCACTAAAAGAGTAAAGAAAAGTTATGTGAAATGAAAAGAAAAACTGTAAAAGAAAAGCAATATGAAATGAAAAGAACGTGTGGAATGAAAATAAAATGTAAATGTAAAGACAAGCAATGTTATAAATTGTAAATGTTTTCAGCATTCTGCATCAAGTGGTGATTTTAGCTTTCTTGTACACCTGTCTTAAAATGTAAGGGATAGCCTACTGGAGCTTGGTTGGGGTGGTGGGACTGCACACGGTGGGCGCCGGAAAATTTCCCTTATTTTCAAATCCAAAACTTTACAGGTATGATGTTTGGGGAGGAGCCGCCCAGCGTTTCTGGTGTCTTTCTGGTATTGATGATGTCATCACTGACATATTGGGACAGAACCAAGTCACAGGGGTTTCCCCCTTTGGTTAATGCATTTGAGGGGTAATTGGAGCGAGTTGTGTACCTCCATGACGTGTTCTTCATTTATGTAAATGAGAATAAACTGTGTCTAGTTTTGTCCAGATTTTGGTGAGGTTAGTAATGTTTTGTAGACTCACCGCTGGAAGATAGTGTTGCGGTCCAGGACTGATTGAGAGCCCTATAAAGGCAGTGGCATTTTGCTGCTCAGGGGAGGAAAGAGCTGTGCTGATACAAACATGTGCTTAGGAAAGAAGTGATTGAATAATTGTACAGAGTGAAGAAGTCTCCCTTCTTTTTGATGCTCTGGCTACACTGCACAACATGCCTGTGAGAGACATGCCAGACAAAGTAAATGTGCTCAAACCAGGTAAAGTCTATACATTGACTTTTTTATTGAAAAGTTTCAGGTGTTTTTTTAAAGTTGTTTGTCTGCCATAATTTTAGTTGAAGCCAGTAGGTTTTTTCAGTCAGTTCTGAGATCTGATTCCTTTTTACTTGTTGACTGTTAGTGTTAACCGTATGCCAACCATTTGGAACCGCATTTTTGTTTTTAATTCTACGCTGCATAGCACAGATGAAGCCAAATTTGGTGAACAAAAACTAGCTAGCTAGTCATTATTTTAATAGATGGGGTGCATGCTCAGCAGTGTGTCAATTATTGACCAGGAAGTAGTACACAAATGTAGCCTACTGCAGTTATGTTAGTAATGATACTGCAGTAAAAGTACTGACTCCAAGTCTTCCAGAGTCTCGGCCAGCAGCAGCAGCAGCCATCTTCTTTGTTTCCAAGTAGCAGGGAATTCACATGGAACCATCGCAACTCTGTGGTCATTATGTTAAGCCCGCCCACCGACTCTATACACGATGTGATTGGCCTGACAAGAGTTTGGTTTTTCCAGCTTGTAAACCAATGGAGAGTTACATTTGCTGCCGCTAGGGTGAGTCTAGAGTTCTAGGCTACAACTGCACAGAATCAGGCCTTGATTTGAAACAGGCTTGTATTTCTTGGGTTTGCTGTAGCTCAGGTGGTAGAGCAGGCCCAGTGTTGTGTCCTCATGTCAAAGTGTCCTTTGTGTGTGCATATGAGGGACAATTACTGTATAGACAGGCCTTTCTTTCTAATTTCCCCTGTGTTGTATATCTTACCATATTTTAGTCGGACACCTCTGTTTTCTAATCTGCTTCCATTTTAATTGAATGAACACTGTCTGCTGTTGAAAACAGACTAAAATCCACAGCAATAACCCAGTCAGTAAAATCACTATTATTTGAGAGATGCCAGTATTTGAATAAACGCTTTTATTTAAATATGTGCAGTATTAAAGTAAAACGATAGTAGCTTGGTAATACTTAATCTAAAACCTAGAATACTACTACTGACTGCACAGTAGACCAACATAACCCGCATTATTTAAGCTGTCCACTAATATGCTGTATGAACTAACCACAACCATATTAGCAAAATACACAATGGTAAGACACGTTCACACATGTCCAACTATTGTTCGTCACTGTCAGATTGATCTGAGCCATATATTAGCCATCGTGCATTGTCAGGAGCAATTAAGGAAGGGTCATAACCTCTTGATGGTCAGTTTGGATCAATGCGAGCGAACACTCAAACAAAGCTCATTTAATCACAGAACTCTGTCAGGGTGTTGTTGATCCAGTTTTTCTCTTTGGATTGATTCAGTTGGAATTTCACCATTTTCTGATTTCTAGCTCTCAAGGTGCTAGAGGTAAAAACTGCGTTTCATAATGGCATCAGAGATGTATGTTAATTTCTTTATTGAGTGAGATTGTACACTATATGGAAATGAAAGAAGAACAAGAAGTGAAGAGAAGACTTTTTTTTATAGTATGTTGACCGTTTTGTGGCTGAGGCAATTTTTGAACTGAGACTGGCTTTCCACTAACGGAGCAACAAAGAGAGCAAGGAAGAGAAGGGAAAAGCTGTAGATGGAATACAAGGAGAAATGAAATGGAGCGACAATAGGAGCAAGCCAAGTGGAGTGAGAAGTGGTGGTGAATTCACAGCGAGCATGCTGGTAATCTCCTTGGTGATGCACTGTTTCATGAGATGGGACCATATTCCTTTGAGGTAATAGAGAAGGCGAACATGAACAGGGAAGCGGAGAGAGGAGAAAGATGACTCGGGTTCAAAGTGAAATGGATGGGTAGAAATATGCAAGAGGCCTGTCCTGTCTTTGCTTTTGTACTGTATTTTTTAATCCCTGTCTTGCACATCAGCTCTGTCTCTTTCTCTTGTTCTGTTCCAAAATGCATTACCAAATAAAATCTCATTCTTCTCCTTGCATGCCTCCCTCCCACTTTACATCTTTCTCAACATTAGGGGTTGCGTTGGCTGCATTAAATCCTTCGTTCTTTTATACTGTTGAGTCATCTGCTTTGATGGCTGTTTGTGTGCCTTCCCCTCACCCCTGCCAGCCTCCTAAGCCTCGCTCTCTACTCAATCTCTCCGTCTATACAGGGGCACAAATCTCCCTCTGTCTTCTCCAGGGTTTCTATTTGTCTCTATACAGGCCGTCGGCGGCTGATCCTACAGTATGATTATGAGGCAGAGCTAAATAGGCAGTGATGGTGTTGTGGTTAATGGCGTTGCTTTGAGGTTTGTTTTTTATGGAGGGGGTGGAGTGGCGGACAAGGGGAAGCCGTTGGGTTGATGCGAGGCGACTTGGCTCATTTAGATGTGCTGTGCAAATTCTATCAGGGGATATATGATGAGCCTGCGTGCAGTAGATAAATGAATATATGTGTACTTGGGAAATTTTAATGGCACCAAGGGAGTAGTTCTATACATATGGTGTGGTAGGTATTGCCATTTATGTGTTTAATCCACATATACTTATTCCCACTTTTCCAAACACAATCACAGTGGCTTAATGATCCAGGGATGCGCTCCAGTGGAAGAACCCAGGGGCCGTTACGATAATACAAGGCTCATGATGCAACATTAACGCACGTGCTTTAATTTGCAACGTCTAAACAACTCGGATAAAGGGGAGTTATCACACACAGTGATGTTTTCAGTGCTCCATTAATGACTTAAAGAAAATCGATCCACTGGAATAAATGCTCAGTGCTCAAGATAACCTCATTCATGTAGATCTTTCTTCCATTCTTAAAAAACTATTAGAAACAAAGACTCTTTGAATGGCCCTGCACCTCTATTGAAGAAGGATTTTCAACAACTAGTAAAGTTAAAAGAGGAGGAGGAGGAGTTCATGGCCCGGAAGAAGTTAAAGGGAAAACACAAGACTTTCACCCAGGAAACAAGTTTACTCTCATGTCCCGGGAGTAGTACTTACCAGTGTTTATAACCCAAATCTTTTTTCTAATAACTAGTCATTTTGGTGCCTAAACTGTCGTTGCTGCAGAACCGTCACCTTTTTGTTGGCTAAACTTAACTGTAACGGCTGCTGAAATGACAGTAACCTCACGGTGCCCTTTACACCGCTCACAGACACCTTTTCTCAGCTACATGTAACTGTAAAGACTGCTAAATTTAACTGTCATGTGAACGGTCGTCACCTGACCGGTTGGCGCATTTTGTAAACTTAGGCTAACTGATGGCGTAGTGGAACAGTGCCTTGTACACAGTAGAACACATGCCTTTGGTGTGGGAGACCTGAGTTCGATTCCCACCATGATCCATCAACCAATGTCTCCCTGAGCAAGACACTTAACCCCTAGTTGCTCCAGAGGTGTGCAACCTCTGATATATATATATAGCGATTGTAAGTCGCTTTGGATAAAAGCGTCAGCTAAATGACATATAATGTAACTCAACTCTTGCTGTTTGTGATACTAGCACCTGCACATACTTGCTGCCCAGACACTTCCCTGACACCCTCTTACTGCTTGTATCAGGGGCTTTTTTTTTAAGCAGTCCAACAAAGTGCTGCCGTGAAAGACTAAACACTGAGAGATGCATACACACACTGTGACACGCTCTTCGAGATTGTCTTGCAATGATTTATTCCTCCACACGTAAACACTTCGGCTCAAACCGCCATGAAAACGGCCATCACCTACAATATAAGTGCACAACACAACAATCAACAAACAACACAAATGAGACTACAAACGACATACAATATGTGGCTCATACACTAGTCTTCAGCAAACAAAATACAAGTGAAGGCCGGTAAAGACTTTGTCCTTAAAAGGCTCTTTGGTTAAATTGTCCTTCTGCATTGTTCTAAAATTGGTGGACTATGTTTTAAAAAAAGCCACACATTCTACATTGTGCTGCCAGTATGGATGTGACAACTTTTAAATTAAAGCTTGAAGTCAGCATTTTAACTTGTTTCTTTTCTAATCTAATGGTTCGCTAGTACATGGACAAAACAGTGAAAAATGTGCCACTGTCACACCCCAGAGTAATTTATTTTGTTTCTCTCCTAAAAGCACCTAGTTCACCCTGCTTGGTGCTAATTGACCCTTTCTTTTTGTCCATTGAACAGACTAATTGTTTTTCTGATATTAGTTCTTTCAACATCTCAGGAGCTGTTCTGCTGGAAGGACGGCTGGTGGTGTGGACAGCGTCGGGCCATGACAGAATTTGTTTGCTGTTTATTGGATGGATGGACACTGCTGTAGCACTGCAGCTGATGTGAATTCAGGAACGGTCTTACATTGCATATGAGTTGTGTTTCAGCTTGTATTTATTCAGACAGGGCTGACTAAGCATGCTTGCTCATTCGCAAGTGGCAAGTGAACATTTCCACCGGAGCCGTTGCCTAGATTAAGTGTCTTTCTCAGAGGAGAACATGTTTAATCGACTTTTCCCAGAGCAGATTTTTCCCCCTGTGATGTTTGTTTAAGCAAGTGTGTTTACTTGTATTCAAGTTTGTCATCGATTTGGGTGTTTAGAAAAAGACGCGGGCAGTGTTGCGTCTGAATTTGTGTATGCTCTCGGTAATTGGCATGTGGGTGTGACTTTGCCGCAAATGATGAACCAATCGGCAAGCATGGGTCTGTGTCTGTGCACTGTGGGTAGTGGCAGTAACAGTGGGTTCTTGCTGCGTGGCGGTCATCCGAATGTCATCCACACACCCACTCAAACAAAGACAACAGGACATTGGATGGTACAAGCGGGGAAAGAGAAGAGAGTGAGCTTTTTTGTTTTCTTTCTTTTTTAAGTCATAAAAAACAAGTGAAACAGGATGGGGAGGAGAGGGTGCAGGAGCAGAGGAAAAAGAACAAGAAGAAGAAATGGTCATTAGGAGGAAAGAGTCTTGAAACTAGAGAGATGAGAACAGTGAAGAAAAGCTGCACGACTCGGGCGTAGATGAAAGAGGGAGAGGGAGTCCGGGGCAGTGGGGAGGAGCAGAAGGCAGTTATGATGTGCATTAAAGAGATATAATTTGTCTTGCTATGGAGAAAAAGTAGAAAAGGGAGAGAACGAGACTTTATGGTTGCCAAGGACAACATACTAATGGGATACATGCAGTCACCCACTCAACCCTCCCCACCGAGCTCCCTTCTGTGTGGATCTGTGTTTGATCCTCCTTCACCTTTAAAGCTTAGCTCTTCTCCTCGTCCTCAAAGCATCGCTTGTTTTCTGTTAATGCTGTCATTCTCCTTCCCTATCTACATTTGCGTGTGTGTGTCTCCTCTTCCTCTGCCATATTTTTCGCAGTCCGTCTACCTCCTCCACTTGTTGCCAAATCTCTACCCTACCAGCTTTTTCGGCTGTCTCAGTCCTCCATACTCCATCCCTCTTCCTCTTCTCCTCCTGCAGCTTCCTTCACTCTACAGCAGGTTTCATTTTATTCTCTCCACTAAATTAACTCAAGGGAGTAGGGAGCGGATAATTCTGGTTTACTACTACAGTACCTGGCTCTTGTATTTGTAGTTTTGGCCAATATTCTTATTGGTAATATTAACCTAGTACTAGTCTGGCTAGTCCTCACAGCACTCCAGGATGGGAGAAAAACGTGCTCTGGTTTATTGGAAATTCTTTAGACCAATTGCTAAGCGCTGCACACAATGACGGTGCCTCTGCAAAATAGCTTTGGGAAGGAACCTGTTTTGGTGGAACGTGTTCGTTAAGTTGTTTTAGTCGTGCAACAGAAAACTCAGATTGGACAGATAGTCTAGCTAGCTGTCTGCATTTACCCTGCAGAGATCTGAGGACCAGTTAACCAGAGTCCTCACCTGTCCACCGGAGTTTAGAACGCCAACACAAAGACAGCAGAAGATGATTGACATCCGGCAGACTTTCCGGCGGCACCGCAGCATTCCCCTAAATGAATTGTCGTTGATGTAGACAAACCTACTACTCACTGAGTTCACGGCTGAGATCTTTGATGGGGCAGAAACCTGAGTAGTTGGAGTCACCCCAAACATATTTTGAAAATGAGGGCTAAATGTTAGATTATTACCAACAGAGTTTATTATAAACATCAATTATGTAAAGACTGAATGTGTGTTTAAACTTTGACTTGCTGTAGTTGTGCACACACAGTTATTTACTGTTGAATGAGAGGTTAGTAGCGTGTGGAGTATAATTCCCCCCATTAGTATTCACAGCAGAAGATAAAGTAAGGACAAGTCTCCCATTAGTCTGTTTTTGAGTTCACATGCTTGTTCACGAATCATATAAGACTGATCTCTTTCCCTCGATTAATCCTCTATACACGTCACACAGCCTTGACACTAAGCTCAGCAGTGCGCAACAGAGAGTGTGGGCAGACATAAACTTTATTTCAATCAGGAGAGACTTTGTTTGCAGATATGCAAAAGAACAATATTTATTATACAACTGCATGACAAAAATGTATGAGTCTTTTGGAGATTAGACTCCATCAAATTAATATTTTTTAAAGGGATAGAGAATAGGATACATATCCCCCGATGGAGTCTAGACACTGGTGGCGGCGGAGAAGAGACCGGGGACCAGACCGACGAGGCAACGGAGCGGCCAGCCGGGAGAATCATGAAGACTGGAGGCAGCAGGGGAGGTGGAGGGTTGAGCGCTTTCCTGAAACGAAAAACTGACACCATAAGAAACCTATTTAAGCAGAGCTGTAGTGCTGTGATTGGTCCTTGAATTCCGTGGTCATGACTGATTGGTTTAAGTAAAAGTATGGCTTCTAAACAGCTGATTTGATTTACGGAGAAAGAGTACTGATTGGGTTAACGACGTCTTCCTGAAAGAATTTGCGCTGAGCTTCATTTGGCCCATTGTTACTTAATAAATAATAAAAGTACATTTAGGCCTCTCAGCATTATTCAAGTTACGGCCTAACACAGATGTATGGATGTTGCTTTAATTGAACCAGGAACATTAACTTTATATAAAACGAGGATAAATGTAAGCTGTATGATGTAATCACATTACGATAATGTAAGGACATTGAAATGACTGTATTTTCTTTTTTAAATTAAAATTCTCGCCACATTTGTCAGACTGCTTGTTTGTCTTGCCGCGTTGGACGTTGTCGTGATGTCCCTGTGTTCCCAGATATCAGGAATTATACAAAAGTATACTATACATAAATACAACACAAGCTTTATGCAGCCAGTAATTAAACATGTAGATTGTTGGAGTTAACTTCTAAACAACAAACAATTCATAGTCAAAAATAGTAAATACATTATGAAATATATTGAAAAATGTTAAAACTTCTTGAACATGTTATTGTGTATGAAATAGTTCAGATTGAAATTTCAAATGTTTGTTTTCATTATGATAGGGAGCACATACTGTAGTCAGAGTCCTGTGAATTCCCAAGGTAACCATATTTCACAGATTAAAGCACACAGCAAAACATTTCTACACTTCAACGGAACAAATGTCAAGTTTGGGTAATTGGGCTAAAGGGATTTTTCCCCCTTTGTCTCACAGGCTATGTGTCACCAAGTCCATGAGGATTCAACTCCCATAATGCTAGTTAATTATCAGGTTTCAGAAATGTAGATGCTACCACTCTGAGCCACGGAACAGCCAATTACGAATGTGTTAAAAAAAATTAAAAAGCCAGTGATTTGATTTGCTGACAGTTAAAAAGAGCACACGGAAACCAGCAGGGACTTTCGAACAATTGTATGAAACTGCATTTCAATTGTAACCAAACTATAATCCGCTCTCATTCTCCGGGTGCAGCTCACAACAACTTCCACTCCTCTTTGTTGCTGTCATTTGGATTTTTACAGACCATCCTTATGGTGACCACATGTGGGCTTAAAGCCTCATCTCTTGTTGGTGAATTATTTAATAGCTCTCTATGTGGATCCATCTTCATCTTTGTCAGTCTAACAGGCTGCCCTCGCTTCTAAATTCTCTTCATTCATCCCAGGACTCCATTTACTTTTTTCCCTCATGTCCTTCACTGTCCACCCTCCCTTACTGGTCTTTATATCATCATTTCCTGCTCTGTCCGTTGATAGATTATGGCCTTAAACTTAACGTTGGGCACAGCAGTGGATCAAAACATAATTTTCACCCATTTATTTTGCCCTGAATCTTCACTGTCTCTGTCTCTTCTCCATCTTCTCTCACTTATTAATGGATTCTGTAAATTCCCCCTCCGTTTATTACACTTTGTCCAGAGCCTGGGCCTTGATGTTTGTTCAGTTCCTTTTTTTCAAAGCACATTTATTCTGTGTTTTCAGTTAAAGGACATGAAGTCAGATTTTCCTCTTCGCCACTTGACACATCTTTTTATTTGCCCCCTTCCGCCCTGCACTTTGATATTATTGTTTATGCCACCTCCACACATACAGCACTCAAGACCCCCATCTTCGTGAGGTTATAGTCAGTTACCCTTCTGTTTCTAACTTTATTAATCTTTCCTTCTGCCAAGCTGATCACCCTTTTATCCCTTCCGCTCTCTCTTTTTCTCCAAGATGCGCGCTTCCTCCGACCCTCTATCATCTAACCTTTACTTAAAGCCAAAGGATTTACATAGAGATGGGGAAAAAATTGTCTGCTCTGTTCTCTTTTGATACCACTTAATATCTCTCAAATGCTGCAGTGGCCCCGCCCCTTTAGTGCTAGATGAGTTGGAGCTGACCCCTGTCAATGTGCTCTGACATTTGAGTGGGCTAAGTGCGTTCTTTCTTGCACAGCAGATGTTTGTGTGTGGGGTGTGTTTGTGTGAAAAGAGCCGGTGGTTATCCCATTCTTCCTGTGTTCCATTGTTGCCTGTGAATTGAGTTGTTCCTCAGGTCTTTGGGCTAAAAGGTGGGGGTACATTTGAAATAAGAAGGGCTTATTATAGTTATAATTTATACATCTCAACAGATCAGCAGTTGCAGTTCCATCTGTACCAGTTGCTTTTCTAGAGACTGTCCTTTCGAACCGTCTCAGCCAAATTTGGTGTTTCCACAAATTGCAGATACAGATGTGCAAGGGAAACAGATTTCGATGGATGTCCTTATCTGTTTTGGAGTAGTTGCAATAATTGCTTGTGTACATACAGTACATTATAATACTACTACTACTACTACTACTACTACTACTACTACTAATAATAATAATAATAATACATTTTATTTGTATTGCACTTTACATTTCAGCAATCTCAAAGTGCTACAGAGCATATAGTAATGCAATTTCTGAGGGTGTTGATTGTAATCATAGTCTACCTGTTGTTCAGCGTGTTAGGGGTTGGAGTAGGGATGGGGACACTTGTCATGTCCACTTATTCCGATTTTTTTTATTTCTTATTTGGTTAATATTAGTGCTTCTTTTTTACTGTCAATAGTTAAATCTGCCTATGTTGGTGAAAATAATATATTAAATGTAGAGAGTCTCATCTGCTTAAAATGGGGCCTTTGAACTTATCTCGAAGGTGAAGCTGTCTTCTCCGTCTGTTTATCCGTCAAACACAGACACTGTACCTGCATACATAATCAGACATGATCTGCTTGTAATCTGGTATTGAATTTTTCCTAATAAATATTAGGAAGCCTTTGACCAAACACAATTTTTCAATCAGGAAAAGGGCATTTGGTGTGCACACCTAATCAAGGCTGTCTAGTTAATTTACGCTTTTGCATTGATTTGATCTTTATCTGCATCTGCATGTTTCTCTGACTCAAGTGTAACCTACTTCCCGTCTCTTTTCTCCTTCTCTCCTTTTAGCTCTGAGAGTTCTTGCTTTGGCCTGTGGGGAAAGAACCATTTGCTGGGATAACATCTGTTTCCCTGCCTGAGTGGACAAGGAAAATTCCGATCCGATTGGACCACAACACGCACCGTGTAGACCACCGACGAAACCATTTCTAACATTCAATATAGCTGAAGACTCATCATTAAAAAGGACAATTTGTTGATACATCCGAAGAACCATCCAGACCCAGGAGGATCAGCTGACGCTCTACCCAGCCCGTCCTCCAACGAGCAGGACCGCTTTCCCTCCCTCTCCTTGGAGTTCAGTTAATCTACTGAGGTAGAGGGTGAGTCAATCGCACTGTTCTCTGCAAAAATGAAAACTCCATATATTCTAGTGTAGATCAGCTGTCATTTTGACTCATATTCAATTCTACTGAGCCATGGAGTTTCTAATAAGTCCAGTGCTTTGGGCTGGGTTTGACAGGCCAGCAAGCCTTAGCTGACGGCTCGCCCACTGACGCACTTTTCAGAAAGAGCACTTGACATTACCCCGTGGCATTTCAGGGGGGAAAGCAGCAGTATGTGAAGGTTTTCTTTCTTTTCTTATGATCAATTCTGGCCAAACTAGCCTGGCCGGCAAAGTGGGATGTCTGTTGCCATAGCAGCAGGTGCTAATCCATATACATGACTAGCATAAGATTTTGGAAAGGTGTGCTGGACTGTGTTGAAGGAGAAAAATCCGGGGAAGACTTATTAGGCGTAATATATTTCCTGGATCTGTCATGTTGGCGGAAACGGATGGGCGGCTTTGGCTCAAGTTGAAGTTTTCTGCTTTCATGATGCATGGTGATGAAATCTGCTAACATTTAGAGGAAACTACAGCAATGCCTGTACCATGTTTTTGCATCAACCCATATACTGTAGTTATTTTAGTTTTGGTTGAGCATCCTCTGCGATTTTTGTCCCACTTTTGGTATCCTGCTGTACAGCTGAAAGTGTTCTTGTTTTGAAGACGTTACTGGGTTAATATACTTCATCGCAAATGTGGGCCCTGTCCTAGTTCTGCAAGGGGGGCAACTGGTCTGTTTTGTTACAGATTCATAAATACATCTGTCATTAAGTTGCACTATCCTTAACTATCTTTTTGGAGTTACTGATTAGCACTTAACTCAAACACAAGCCTTAAATCATAACACAAAGATTCAAATTATTTTGAGTGTATTTCTATACATAATAATCACCTCAAAATTACACACGGATTAATATGCTATCCACTTTGACAACACATTGGGCTATCCATTTTAACATTTTAAATTAGCTTACATCAGCTGTTGTAACATGCTGAGCAGCCTGACAAAGCATCCATTTTCTTTAGCTTTTCAAACAGCAAGGTGTTTGTCATGAGCATTAATATTTTACACACTGATTCTCACAAATCAGTTTACAAAGTTTTTCACAATGTGAGAAAATGTGCATATATCTCAGCTTTGCCCCAGGCCCAACACTTGTTCTTTCACCTTTTGGTGGTAAACCTGACCACACAGTTGCCTCCTTTGTCTGCACATGGTGATGTACTTTGAATTTGAAATGTTATTATTAATCATGAAAGTTGTTGTTGTTTGAAAAAAAACAATGAAAGTTGACATAATCTGCAACATTTGGAGTTAAACAACAAATGCTAAATTGCAGTTTAAATTGCTCAAATTTAGCGGATAATACAAACAGTTAACACACAATCCATCCACCCACACACTCCTTTAGGCTCATAATGGTCATTTGAAAGACCCTTTTGAGAGAGAACAAAACATTTCTATGAACAGTTTTTGGTGTGTAAGATTCCATTACAGAGATTTATTCTGCTGACTTTTAAAAAGGACATCCAGTACTATACGTTCTTAGAAACATGGTGATACACATTAGTTGAAATGTTAAATCACAGCTGTTAGAGCTTTAGTTATATGCTTTGATATATTTTATACTTACAGCGTACCTTGGGCTGAACCCACTTTGTCTCTCTCTTTCTAACATGGCTTATCTGTTCAAAATCTTCCATTCTGCTTTGAATTCACTTATTCATTTAATGAACGCTTCCTTAAGTTAACAGTTTAAAAACTGGTTAAGATCAAAACAATTAGTATAAAGACTCCTCTAGGTACATACCCAACACCACCTTGGAAGTACATTTTGTTTTAATAATATGCTGTAGAAGGTTTTTATTGGAATGATGCAAAGACTCAACATGCCATGCTCAACAGCAAACTGACAAGGGTTTTTTCACAAGGATCAGTCTCCTCCTGGTTTGGTGGTAATGGATCGACATGTCTTGCGACTGTGTGGCTCTGAGATACATTTCAAGTCTCCTCAAAACACTGAGATGTGTATCATTTTTTTGTTGAGGACATGGCAGCAACCAGCAGAAGTGTAATAAGGACCTAAACCTGATCAAACATGCATCTAAGTTGAGGATATATGCAGCTTAATTACTTGGAATGATTTTTTTTCAAACCAACATGGCCAGCTGCACGTTGAAACTCTCTTTGTTGATCACTTGATACTGATCATCTGCTTCATCTGTTTTCCCAGAAAGCACAATGATCTCAATGTTGATGCAGTAAGCACCTGCAGTATGGCTGGTTTGAATGAATCTTGTGTTTCATATTTTTTTCATTTTCTGTTGATGCAAAAATACAAATCCATGTGTGGTTCATGGTTGGAATTTAAGTTTGAAGAAATAGCTAGGCACTGGTTTTAACTTGAGAATAATGATCACAGCAGTAGGTCGGAATCACCACTTTTAAGATTTACCGTATTCTCGTTTTTCAGTCAAATGGCCTTTTGAATGGGAGAGCTAGGGGCGCTTCTATGATAGCATCAAAATCACTATTTTTAAACACTAAGAAGGCTCGACACAACATGAGACTTTGCTCCAAGTATCACCAGGGGCTCTACACATTAATGCAAGCATTGACAACATTGTTTGTGTACACAGATTTAACTAAAAAAGGTTTTAACAACTCACTGAAAAAATGTAATGGAATAAAGTAATAGATGACGATTAATACCAGTAGAAGGTAGTAATGCAACTTATGGGATGCCAACTGCGGTAAAACCCAGAAGAAGACTTTTCTGCACCAGAAACAACCAGCATGGTAACAAAGACAGAAAACATAATGATTAATATAAGAGAATAATTATTTAACCTTACAATGTAAAAGTGTGCAGTCCATTTACACTAAAGCCAAAAGGAAATCAACATGTGGATTATGAATTGTACTTTTGTTTGGCGTGTGGCTGACTGCACAATTGACATTGGTGTGTATTTAACAGAATGGGCTGAAACGGTGTACCATATTACCTTTGCTGGCAGTTTTTAACTTCGCTACGGTACTTTACTCCTAAAAGCCTGAACAAGAGCCTACCTTTTATGTGGGACTTATGGAGAAATGGGTACCTACCTAATATAATAGACATTCAAGTGCTGTTGAGGTCTACAAAAATGTATGATTTTGTTTGTACATGTTTAAGGACAAAAACCGTAACTGTCAAGAGTTTAAAATCAGTGCACATTACAACATATGACTTCAGATTTCCCACTAAGCCATGAATGAGTAGTTCAATCTTGACTTAAAGTAAATTTGAAAGGAATCTCACTTAAATCTTTTGACATCTTTAACATTGACTTTAGTACCAGAGGGCTTTACAATACAAGCTACTCTCTCCTTGTTTCACAGAGCTATGCATGCCATTTGGCTATAAAATGTGATGCTTTAAACTCCATTCGTTAGGGTTTTATCCCTGTCAATGAGATTTTTCAGCCTGAGCAGATCGGTCTCTTAGAAATGTTGTGCTGTGACTAAAACCTTCCCGGGTTGTTAACATATGTTGGCTGAGCAGCGCACTTTGAACAGACTAGACACAACGGGAGTTTACATTTCCATGGCCAGTTTATATATTTTTTTTTTTTGTTGTGTTGCTATTTGGCATTTTCTCAACTATGGTGTAACTGAGTATTGTCCTGGCGATTTTCTTTGTTTATTTTTGTAGATGCGGAGCCTGTGTTTTTTTCCCATTGTATTCTCTGTGTTAAACTGTGCGCTCTGCAGAACTGAAATATAGCACCTTTCAGCTAGGGACTGTAATGAAGCTAGCGGTGGAGCTTGTACTTGCTTGGAAACATATGAATCGATTTTATGTTTTTAAACTTAAACATAATTTACTGCATGCAGCTTACTGTACATAAACATCCCATTGTATCTTTAAATTTACTGCACTTTCTGCAACAATTTTTTTTTATCTACAACTGAATTGCATTTATAAATCAATCTGTTTTGAGTTGTTCTGCTTTACGACACCCAGTTTAAGTGGTAAAACATACTGAAATGTGATATTCTATAGCAGTGCCGTTCATTAAGAGGAGTCTTTAGCTTGTTGGTACTTACAGTAGATCATCATACACCAGAGACTCATTTGGATAAAGCACATGAGGCATTTGAGTGTTTTAATGTATCTTATGAATATTATAACGTGTATCCTTATAATGTTGGTCATTATCCTGATGAAGGCCAAGATTTACTGTCTCATTAACTTGGATGAGAATACTTTATGTCACAGACATCTGGCACAGGCAATACATTCTCTGAAATTTCTTGTGGAGAAATTGATTTATATAAAAAACTATATCAATAAATTGTCCTCCTCCATGAATGGCTAATAGAGGCACACACCTCCAATGGTGGAATGTAACTAAGTGCATTTCTTTAAGTACTGTACTTAAGTACAAATTTGAGGTACTTTACTTGAGTCTTTTCTTTTCATGCCACTTTCTATTTCTACTTCACTACATTCCAAAGAGAAATGGTGTACTGTGTACTCCACTACATGAATCTGACACCTAAAGTTACTAGTTACTTTACAAATTAAGATTTTTTGCACATAATACATGTAGTTTATGAAATAAAATTTCCACTTTAAAAAATGTCAGAATTGTTCTACATTGGGTACTTTCACTTTTAATACTTTTAACTACATTTTTCTGATGATACTTTAACTTAAGTAAGCTTTTCAATGCAGGACAACATGTAGTACCATTAACATCAGTGGGCTGACAATAGTAAGGTGCAACATCAACAGTGTTTCAGTATTATTTGAGTGTAGAGTATTTTTTACAGTGTGGTCTTAGTACTTTTACCTAAGTAAAGGATCTGAGAACTTCTTCCCTCACTGCCCAGCATTTGGGAGCTGCAGGGCAGAAGAGTGTGATCTGCTCCCATCATTTTAGCATGCAGCGTGTCGGGTGTGATCCTGACGTGACTTGATTAAATAGTTTATCCTCCCGGAGCCAGAGGTTAGTTTACTCATTGTTCACCTTGAGCAGCACAACACATCACCATTTGTGTGTGTGTGTGTGTGTGTGTGTGTGTGTGTGTGAGCAAGTTGGGAAGCATACTGTACAGACTGTAGGCTAACTAGTGGATTTTGGTGGTGATGTATGTTCGTGTCAAGGAGCGTGCATGGGAGGCCCCAAGGTGTGTGTGTGTGTGTGTGGAAAATGTCCTTGGTATTCTCAGTGTATTGGTGTGTGTGAGCGAGAAAATATGATGGTTTATGGGGACTGTTTTGTAAGAGAGAGTATTTTAGGCTAGTGTGTGTTGGTGTGAGAGCACTGTGATAATAGTATAGCATGTGTAAAAGATGTACAAGTGTGTGTGTGTGTATGTGTTGGTGTGTGTGTGGAGTCAAGATCACCTCTCAAAGCCTTGCTGTTCACTTCACATCTTCCTGATCACCATGGTGATAGCGCAGTCTGATTTCTCTGCTGTATTTGGAGAGAAATGACATTTGCTGATAAGGACGTGTGTGTGTGTGTGTTTGTGTGTGTGTGTGTGTCTTCGTTTTTTTTTCTACTTTTCCATTTGTCATTTGGCCTCATTTTGAGTAGTCTATATAGACAACGATTTATTTAGGGGATTGCTCCGTTGCCGCCGGAAGATCCACGGGATGTCCGATGTTTTCAGCCAGATTTCCATTCACTCCATTTCTCTTTCTTTGTGTTGGCATTCTGAACTCTGGTGGATTTCTGAGGACTCTGGTTAACTGCTCCTCAGATCTCTGCAGGGTAAATCCAGACAGCTAGCTAGACCATCTGTCCAATCAGAGTTTTCTGTTGCACGACTGAAACAACTTTTGAACGAGGGCGTTTTACCACAAGTTTACTTCCGAGGCCTTTTTGCAGAGGCACTGTTATTGCGTCCAGCACTTAGCGCCGGCCAAGACGATTGTGATTGGTTTAAAGAAATGCCAATAAACCAGAGCACGTTTCTTCTACAAAAAAAACAGAAAATAGCTATTTTTAAACACTAAGAAGACTCAACACAACATGAAACTTTGCTCGAAGGATCTCCAGGAGCTCTACACATTAACTACACCGGTGCACAAGGGATATACTAAATCTGTTGCTACTTGTTTTGATATTGACTCGTTTTGACTGCCGAGATGGCAGAGATGACGAGATGGCGAGATGGAGCTACAGCGAGTTGTTCAAAACCTTTCTTTTTAGTAAATCTGTGTACACAAACAATGTTGTCAATGCTTGCGTTAATGTGTAGAGCCCCTGGTGATACTTGGAGCAAAGTTTCATGTTGTGTCGAGTCTTCTTAGTGTTTAAAAATAGCTATTTTGAGGCTAGCACAAAAGCGCCCCTAGCTCTCCCATTCAAAAGGCCATTTGACCCAAAACGAGAATACAGTCAATCGTAAAAATGCCGATTCTGTCCTAAATATGCTTTTAAACTAAAGTTTGACTCATGTACATTCACAAAAAGGCGAGAGTTACGCTTTAAGTGCCGCTGTTTGTCTCAAGTTAAATGATACTATAGCTTTAGGAACCTTTTTGAGTCACTGAAGGACCTTTTGAGTGATATTTCTTGAAGTTTGAATGGAAGTCTTAGACCATCGGGTAATGCATCTTCATTTCACTGATAGATTAACAAATCAGCTAATTTGACTAAGAAATCAATCAAAGCAGTAAAGGATTGCATCCACTTAACTGGAATATGCTCTCGGTACAGCTTGAGGACGCAGGATAAAAGCTGGACGTAACTTGCTCTCTCTGCCTTTGAATATCTGTGTTAGTCCATTTCTGTGTGTGTGTGTGTATTGGTTAGACTCCTGCATTCATCATCTGCTGCTTCTAATGTTGGCGATACATCACTTTTAAGATAATCTACTGTTGCAATTGTTGCAAGTCACGTTGAATAAAAGCAGTTGCTTAATGCATAAACTGCCAATTGTGTGTGCCTCTGTTTAGAAACCAGTATTTGGAGAATTGTGGTGTCCGGGATTCGACTAGGCAAGCTCAACGATAAGCCCCCAGGAGGTTGAGCTAATCCGTTTCATCACCTCTTCATCCCTGCATCCCTCAATCCATCCAGTTGTTTCTCCCCTCCACTCTTCCTCCCCATTCTGTCAGTCTGGAGTGCCCGGTTCAACCATGGCTTTTGAACACAGGGAGAGGCTGTGGAAGGCTGCCAAACACTCCCCACGCATCCTTCCAACACACACACACACACACACACACACACACACACACACACACACACACACACACACACACACACACACACACACACACACACACACAATTGCATCAGAAAGCTCAGCTCGCTTGGCTAGCTCACTCTTGCTGCCCCTTCACCTGGGATGTTCCCTCCGTCCCCCTGTGGCGAGGTCCACTGTAGCACCCAGGGATGCTACAGTTCAGCCACCCTGCAATCGATCCACACATCCTGGGTACCCTCGTGCCATGTGGAGCGCCTGTTGGGATGGAGGTAAGGTGGTGAGGAGGGAGGGAGAGCCATGTGCATTAGCCATGCTAATCTCATTAGTGCGGCCATGATTGAATCCTGTAGGAATCTGCTGCCACTGCCAGGAGAGATGGAGGAGGTTGTATATTATTAAAGGGTTTGCTCTGTCGCAGGGGGTGTAAAGGTTGGGAAAGGGAAGAAATAGAGAGGGAATGTGTGGGTGTAAAAGAGATGGAACTGAGAAGATATACACATAGAAAATATGTGTATTGAAATGCCGGAAAAGGAGAAGATGGTGACAGCTATAGAGGAATAGAAAGCGAGAAATAGACGCCACTAACCAAAACTATCTATATTAAAGGCAGTGAAGAGTGAAAGCAGGGCCAAGTTAGAGGATGGTGGTGATGAGAGAAACTGATAAACAAAGGAAAACCAGCTTAGCACTATAAAATAGATACAATGGAAAATAACATCTCTAATTGCCCAATTACAGCAGTAACAACTAATGCTAATCCTAACATTATGTTGCCAGCTGAACAAGTGCAACAACTAACATGCCAAAATTAGGCACTATAACGTTGCAAAATAAAACAAACAATCTTATCGGGAATTAAGGGAAGCGTGATTGGATATACTGCTGGCTAGCCACAAACATTTAAAGTGAAAAATGAGAAATGGAACAAAGCAGCAGAATAAGCGGTCATGCAGCAACAGCAGTGCATGCAGTTGATGTCTACAAATGTGACAAGCTATAAAAAAAAATGAAATGCAGAGCAAGAAGAGTATTGATTAGCTTTGGGTTATTGAGAGAAAATGAGCAGAGCAGAAGACAAAGAAGCCAAATGTGGTTTTTGAGATAAATGTGATTCAAAAGAAATGACTGAAATCATTTAACAGAGATGGACACATTATGTTTGAGGAGATCTTTCCTCCATAATTTTTATCAAAGTTAACTCTTCCTAGGCCATACACACCCCCCCCAAACACTTTCATGTTGTATCTTCCACCTTGTCTCCCCTGTCACTTTATGGCAGTTCTGCCCTTTTACAGCCTCCCATGTGGAACCACAGTACAATAACTTTTTTGAAGCCTCACTAGACAGAGTCCCCGTACACCTGTGACTGTCCAAATAAAAAAATAAAAAACTCCATTTCTCTCCAGTCTTTTCTTTCCAACTACAGGCTAGGGAGTTGTCATCTTCAATACAACCCTTTCTTCTCTTTCTTCCCTGTCTTTTGCTGGTCAACCTAGTCTTTTGTTTCTCCCCTTCCTGACTTTCTTCCTCAACCCTGTCATACCTTTTCTCCATCCTCTTTCCTCATTTATTTCTTTCCTCTGTAATTTGTTCCCTGTCTACCTCCTCGTCTCTCTCTCTCGCTCTCGCTGTCTCTCTCTTCTCTGCCTCTCCCAGAGGAGTATCATCTAGTTTTTAACCCCTTCTGTTTTGGAATCATCATCTAAGCAGACTGTTGTTTTACTGTTCATGATTCGTTGGTGTGTGTTTCTGTGTATGGGACTTGGTGTGACACTTTGCTTAGCATTCTTGTATTTGCTGTGATATACCTACATCTCATTACCAAAAGTCAAAATCTCCTGACAAGAACATGTAATGGCTCCCTGGCTGCCGAAATCCTTCTCCCTGTCTTTCCCCTGTTCTATTCTGTCTTGCACATTATTAAAGAAGCACAGCTTTTGGACAGTTTGTAATGGATGTCTGTTAATTATATACTGTATATACCTAATTAATAATCAGTTTGGCTATTGATCTAAGTGCCAGATCAGAGTTTCTCAAACTTTAAGTCAAATTGTAATGAGTCGGAGGGTATAGCACACGAGTAAAACATTGTATTTTCTCTCTATTTTTCATTGCATATGTTATCAATATCATACACTCAGATTAATTGTCTCTCTTATATACACCTTGTCAGTAGTCTCGCATTACCAGACCTTCCTCCACAGCGCTGCGGAGGAGGGTCTGACAAGTCCACACAGCAGAGGGGGAAATAACGTGCTGTCGTTTATTGGCATTTCTTCAAACCAATCACAATCGTCTTGGGCAGTGCTAAGCGTCGAGCGGAGCCCCGGTGCCGCTGCAAAATAGCCTCGGGAAGGAACTTGTTTTGGTGGAACATGTGTACGTTTTGAAATTTTTTTTTTTTGTTTTTTTTATTCGTGCAACAGAAAACTCAGATTGGACAGATAGTCTAGCTATAGCTGTCTGGATTTACCCTGCAGAGATCTGCGGAGCAGTTAACCAGAGTCCTCAGAAATCCACCGGAGGTTAGAATAACAACACAAAGAAAGCGGAAAGTAACGGGACATCCGAAAGAGTGACATCCGGTGGAATTTCCGGCGAGAGCATTCCCGGAAGTGGAACATTAGGTCGTTGTTGCAAATGAGAACTTGTTCTCAACGGCCTACCTGGTTAAATAAAGGTTAAATAAAAATAATAAAATGGGTAAACACTACCTTGTCAGGGA
Organism: Gymnocephalus cernua; assembly: GCA_023631565.1. Taxonomy (NCBI): domain Eukaryota; kingdom Metazoa; phylum Chordata; class Actinopteri; order Perciformes; family Percidae; genus Gymnocephalus; species Gymnocephalus cernua. The sequence continues at coordinate 36,958,092 of CM042427.1, read as the reverse complement.
CTACTAGGATGTTGTTTTTTATCAGTGAAGATGTTGATGCTTATTGGTATCCATACTCTTATCAATACTCCTCCAAGGATAGCGTCCCGCCTACCTGGGCGCCACCGCTCTCCCCATAGAATAACAATGGAACAGCGGTTTTACCACTGATCATGTGTAGGTGGCTTTAGGCTCTAGCCATCATACTTGTAACCTGTAATCTGATCCTGTTCATAGTCTTGTCTTTCGCTCAGCCCCCTTATCATGGTGCCAGGCTGGTTAACAGACTCTCAGATCTCTGGGATTCCTCCTCGTCACACTGCTAACATTTTCTTTCCTCTTTCATTTTCTTTCGTTTCCATCATCCTCGATCTCCTGACTCCTTCCCCCTTACCACTTCACATTGGCTGTTTTCACTTATTTTGCCTTGTCACACAGATGACCTTTAGTTGTGTCCCAGACTCTCGGTTTCTCTTTCGCCGTTCTCTTTTCATCTACCTGTCATTTGATTTCCTCTCTCTTTCTGTGTCTCTGTCTCAGGTGCATTGCCTGATATCTTCCGTCATCATTCAGAGGTCAGTGCAGGGCCCCACCTTTTATCTCAGGGGCGCATTCTCACCATTATGGGGCTGTAGAGAGGTGGCCAACCCTTCACTCCTGTAAAACGTGGCTTCCCAGACCTTTGGTCTTCCCACAAGTGAAAGATAAAAAAGGATTTTGCCTTCCTATTTCTTTTATTTTTTAGTTTTATGATGTCTGATGGCATTTTAAGGATGGCTACAGAAAGGGATTTCTGTCCTTTTCTTCCCCTGTCTGTGTCCTCATCTACCTTTCCTGTTCATAAAGGTTTCCAAAACATAACACATTCAAATGATGACACATCATTTCAAAGTATAGATGATCATCTCTTCTATAATGTATCTGTTTTGCAATCTTTGACCTTATTTGATTTTGGCTATTCTCAAGTAAATTGCTTTCCACTTAGTTACTCTACGTTTTTATTGGATTATCCTGTAGTGTGAAGTCAGGAAGCTCTGTTCCCAAAAGAATAGTTGCCAAGCGATGTCACGCCTTTTTTTTAGGCTACATTTGTTGTCATATACAGCAAACATCTCCTCACTATCTGCTAGCTGCCTGTCCCCTGAACACACTGTAAAAAAAAACATCTCCTCACTATATGCTAGCTGCCTGTCCCCTGAACACACTGTAAAAAACTGTGGTCTCTGTAGACAGCCCAGGCTCCACAAACGCCAACAAAAACAAACTGTGCCAACCTGCACCACAAAACAACAGTCTTCCAGCATTCTAGCCAATAACCGACGGAAGGTAGGGCGAGGGGATTGGATGAAGAGGAGGGAGGGGCGAGCCAAGGGGGCGCCATTTTAATGCTACCAGACTCCTCACCGCAGTTAGCATTCCATTGACTGCCATTCATTTTGGCGTCACTTTGACAGAGAAAAACTTTACATTTGAAGCATTTAAAAACTTGATTTGTCCATTGTTTATTTCTAAAGAACCACGAAAATGTATAAAAGGCTCCATTACCTTGTACCTCACGTTATGGCTCCATAGCAGACGTTTTTATAAAAATAGGCTAACGATTTTGTCATAACCAAGCGACTTACTGTCGCATAGTAGAGGAATTACCGTATAGTACAGGAGAAACTCGCAGGCAGTTTGGACTTACATTAGCTGTTTAGTTTAATTAGTAACGTTAACTAGCATTTTAGTTAGCAATAATTAGCCTGTGCCTATGTTGTCTCCTTACATATACCTACGCTCCCCGTCTCTGCAAGATTGGGAATGATTGAGATTTCTCTTGGCACAGCTACCAGAAGACTTACAACTTTCAGACAGTTTACTCACGTCACATCTGCGTCGGCAAGCTCAGTTTGCAGCTGCGCAATAACTGTTGAGCCTCACCGGAAAAGTGCTTCTAATAGACTTCTCTCGTCTTCGTCCAGAGCAACGGGATCTGTTCATCCATTCTATATACTGTCTATGGGGTGAGCTAGCCTCGTTTTGTTTGAAAATACTTTGAACGTCACCCAACATCGCTTAGAGCACCTTTAAAAAAATATTGCAAGTAGGGTTGGGTACCGAAACCCGGAGCTAATATGGCACTGGTGCCAAAACATTAGGTAACCACAGACCGAATAGCAACGCAGATTTTGTTGCCTCATTTCGTTGCCAAATGCCTGCGCGGCTGCTCTCTGATGCTCCAAAATGGACGTAGATGCAATGGAAGCATTGCTGCATGGGACGCTAGTTTATATTACACTTGGCAGCAGGTAACGTTAGCCTACTGTTAACTAGCAGCTCTCTTAAACACGGTTAATGTGCTGATAGCTAAATGGTGCAAAGGCTGGCTGTATTTAACTGTAGAGGATTCCAACACCGGGACTTACCCCCAATTTCCACCAGTTGCGGAGCGGCTCCGGAACGTCGGCGGTGTCAATCGGTTTCCATTAAAGTCAATGTGTGTATTTCCACCAACTGTGGAACGACTGCGTACAACTCCGGCACAGCTGTGATGGTCCGCAGCCCTCCGGATCAGATACGCAAAGCTTCTATTTTTGCCGGACGCCGGAGAGCTCCGCAGCAATTCAGCACAAGGCAGATAGTGTGGGACAGGAAGTCGAGCACAGAAACAAAATAAAACATCCGGTTAATTTTCAAAATAAAATGCACCGTGCTCATGGCGGATCATATTTCCCTTCACTACACCTTGAAAACACAGCACAGAGTTGTTTCCCCTCCACTCCTCTGGGTGGAAACAAACTGTTGTTGTTTTTGTGGTTCTATTCTACGTGAATTCGCGAGATCTCGTGGGTCCTTGAGACTACAGCTGTCAGTCATGGCCGCAGCCGTTCTGCAACAAATCCGGATCCGGTGGGTATTAACGGACGGCGGAGCACAGAGACGACACGCAGCGGAGCCGTTCCGCAGCTGTTCCGCAGTTGGTGGAAATCAGAGGTTATAACCGTGTGCTGCTGCCGTTGTCGGATAAACAACAGTGCGTTTACTTGAAACTGGTAAGCCTCGTGGTGCATTCAAAGTAAGTTGTACAATATGCTTTTCCCATCTGGTGATTGTTTTTTTCCTTTAACTGTAATTTACTGCCTTCTTTTTTTTAAGTATCGGATTAGGCACTGTTAAGGCATCGGCACCGTTTTAAAAGTGTGGTTTTAGCAGCGGTCTCAGAAAAAACAACTATTGGTTACATCACTTTTTTTATTTTTACCTTCAAATTCCTGCTCTTCTGTCGACCTTAATGTCTTTTGTCACTCTCTCCATCCTTGCCTCTCAATACTCCTTCTCGATCTCTTTATTTTCTCACCTTTCTTCTCCTCACCTTTTTCTTCATCTTGTCTTGTTCAGTTTCCTGCTGTCTCCGAACCTCATTTCACACTTCTGTCATTTTTCATACTCTCTCTCCTCCCCTTTTCTCCTTTCTTATTTTGTGTCTCCTATTTTCTCTCCATCTCGCTTTTCTTCTATTTTCCCCATCCTTCCCCTCCTCTCCCTGGTGATTCATTCATCCAGCCAGGCATTAATTCATATCAGCATAATAAGTCACCCAGAGTGCTCTTTCTTTCTTTATTTCTTTCTTTGACCATCTTCCTTTCTTCTTATTCTATCCCTATCATTTCAGAGAACATAACTCATATATGAGATACTCATTCCACCACCTCCCTCGTCTTTCACCATGTCTACTACTATCTAGACCTTTTAAGTCTGTAAACTAACTAACTAAGTCTAATATGAATATGTTTTCATATTAATCTTGTGCTCTTTGCGTGGGCTAATGGCTTCTGTACTTCCTGCCGTCTGTCCACATACACAAAAAAAGCATATTAACGTAGCAGTCAAATCTTGGAATGAAATGGGTAACATCTAAGATTCTCCAGAGGTATATGGACATACCCTACTTCATATTCAGGCAGTTCAAAACAATCGTAGGTGGACTTTACTGAAGTCAGACACTTTTTTTAATTAAAATATTATAAAATATTTTCATAAAATTAGGCATGGTAGTGTGTTATTTCCACACCTGTGGCTATCACATGTCTCCAGCTGACGGCGTGCCTACATCCCTTCCAAGATGGCGCATAACGAATGCTGCTTAGTAGCATTCAGGTCCCCACAAACGGTGCTCTGCCTTTTTTATCTGATTTTGTCCAGTGGCCAAAATCAACCTGTGATGTCACCACAATGTAAAGTCTATAAGCCGAGCAGGAACTCACGTCCAGGGCCAGCGGGACAAACACCACTGCGAATAGTAAGTGGTCAGATATCACACGAGTAAACTTAGAAGCTTAGAAACTGTTTTGGCGGAGGTGCGACTGAGCAGCTCTCATAGGAATGAACAGGACTGCCGTTAACGCTGCATCCAGTTCTAATAATACATCCATAGGAGCACAGTGTTGTCCTTGGTGGCCAGATGCTACATTGCAACAATAATGATGTAGACGTAACAGTTTTCTCCCTTTTTTGATGCATTGTTAAAAACAAAAGCTTTTTTCTGAGAATACATGATGCAAAACCCATAACTCTGTTGCCATTTTCTAAAGAGATACAGATAAAAAAAAAACTCTTCAAGTCTTCAAAATCACATGTTGCGGTCTAAAAAGAAAATACATACACAGCTGCAGCACTCATCGTTGTTTTCATATTAATCTTGTGCTCTTTGCGTGGGCTAATGGCTTCTGTACTTCCTGCCGTCTGTCCACATACACAAAAAAAAGCATATTAACGTAGCAGTCAAATCTTGGAATGAAATGGGCAACATCTAAGATTATTATGGGTAACAACGTCTTCATGTCAATTTCCCAGAATGCAGAGTCATAATTTACCAAAATCCAAAGTTCTCCAGAGGTATATGGACATACCCTACTTCATATTCAGGCAGTTCAAAACAGTCGTAGGTGGACTTTACTGAAGTCAGACACTTTTTTTAATTAAAATATTATAAAATATTTTCATAAAATTAGGCATGGTAGTGTGTTATTTCCTCACTCTCCCATTTCCCCAATCTTATTCTCAGATTAAAAATGCCAAACCTGGTCCCCCTATATATTTCTTGACTGGTCTGCATTTTCTTTTGTGTGTCCCTTCTTTCCACTGCTCATTTCTCTCTTGCTGTCTCCTGGAGTTTTTCACTCTATTTTTCTTTACTCGAGTTGCTGCCTCCTCCTTGAGGGTCACTGCCATCCATCTAACAAGCAGCAGAATTTTCTTGTCATGGTTGCCCTAGAGAGAGTGAGAGAGATTGTATACGGACATACCAGACACCCAGCCAGCCTCCCCTTGGCACGATGCGTGGAGGCTGGGGTTGATGGAGATGCGTTGTGTGTGTGTGTGTGTGTGTGTGTGTGTGTGTGTGTGTGTGTGTGTGTGTGTGTGTGTGTGTGTGTCTGTGTTCAGATGGTCTGTGTGAGAACTAGTGAAGGTGCTCTTGTAGCGCTTTAGGGAAGAATCCTGCATCTGTAAAATGACAAATCACACTTATCACCTCAGCAGAATCATTAAAAAGGGCTAGAGGCTTCGGCATGTCTGAGTGGTTAGTTGTATTTATACATCCAAAAGGACACTTTCACACAGGCACAGATTTACATATTTAAGTGTATAAGCCGGAGGTTGGAAATTGATTTATTTAAAACAGGGACAATGCACAAATAAACATTAAACTTGTAATACAAGAAAATATGTCTTGGTTCAGGTTATAGCAATAATTGCTAATTTCCACCTGTAGTCCTGTAGGTCAATGTTTGAAAGGAATTACAATTAACCAATGTGTCGAACTGTGCATGAGGAATACACTTTCTGTACCGCAGGCAACAGGTTCACAGTTTTGAACGTTTCTGTTTTTAGAGAACAATTAGCCGCCAGTTTAACATCTGGTGAGCAGATATTTAAACTACTCAATCTGTTGATAGAAGTTGAGGGGAAAAACAGGTGGTGGAGGGAGAAGACAAAGCTGTAAGTGTAAATAAAATATTTGTTTGATACGTTGTTAGGCATATTGTTGTGTAGCTTAACAAGTGTGGGACTGATACTGCCAGAGGCCTGACAGGCTGTCACAGTCAGGCTGTGTTTGAGTTATCTGGCTTCGCTAAAGCCAACAGTGATGATCCAAGATGACTGATATCGCACAGATGGTTGTCAACTGACTCCGGTAGCAGATTTATCTCAACAAGATCATCTTCACATGAGAGAGCAGTGTTTTTTAATGATTGGCCAATCACATGAAACGTCAACAGATGCAGTATATTTCATCTAAAATCATACAAAAGTATGGATTTCTGTGGGGGAATGACTATTGGACATTTAAATGAATTATCTGGGTAAAATACAGAATTATTTGTAAATACAGCTAATACACTTATTTGAATATTTAGCACACATGGAGAACATAAAAGTAACAATACAAAAAGAAACCAATGAATGAGAATACAAAAAATGTAATTATAATATTGTCTACATTACAGAGTTGTAGTCGAGTCACCAACTGTCGAGTCTGAATCAAGTCTCGAGCCCCCAGTGTTCAAGTCTGAGTCACCAAAGAAGACATTGAGTCACCATTACCTGAGTCCAAGTCGAGAATGTCTGTCGACTCAAGCCTGGGACTCGAGTACTCAATCAGTGCCTATTACACATAAAAGTAGTCAGAAACTTTGTCTAACTTCGGAGTCCTATTTCATGAATGCTCAAGTCCAATTTCATAAATCCTCGAGTCCAAGTCATCAGTCCACGAGTCCACGTCGAGTCACAAGTCCAGAGAATAGAGACTTGAGTCTGAGTCCAGAACTTAAGTACTCCATCACTGATAAAAATAGAAAAGATACAGTAGCAGCTTACATAGAAGTAAAAGATCCTGAAGACGGTATACAAATAAATAGTTGGTATACTACAGTTATCAATAAGGAATAGAAATTCCTTATTGATAACTGTAGTATACCAACTATTTATTTGTTAGCCTACTGTAGCCTGCTGTTACAGCGATCATAGTAATCTGCCGTTAACAGTGAACAGACTTGTAAGCCTTACTTATTAGAACACTTCTTAGAACTGCCCTTAAATTGTAATTGTACTCTCAGGAAGACCATGTTAGGACCCTGTTCAGAATGAGAAAATGCATCTCAGGGCGCTTGTCCTGTAAACAGAACAAACCTTCAGAAAATTCTTTTAAATTATATTAATTTACAAGACATAATGCTTGGAAGAAATCAATGATGGAAATCAGTGGTGTACGTAAACCGATGTGGATGTTGTAAAGCAGGACAAAGAAACAAAATAGGTGATTATGTCTAAAATAAGGCCCTAAGGCCTGTCAAATCTGACTCCAATTTATTAATTCCTGCATCTTCTTATCAGACTTCAGTTTACCAGAACACAAGGATCAATCTGAGACAAAGAGTTCAGTTAAGCAAATTTACTGAGTACAGCATTTAAATCACAACACACGTGCGGGTTCATGAAATGACAGTGAAAGCTCTTACAGTGCATGGCGCTCTGGGTCCAGTTACACTGCTCACCATTAATAATACAATAGGTCTTAGATGACTAGATGGTCATCACACACTGAATGCACCCATATTAAATATTTATGCATTCACAGTATAATCTGGTAGCCTACTTTTAATAAGCATGAGTGTGACGTGTGCCAGGGTAAAAGGAACAGAAACATAGATTTTCAACCCCACAGTGTAAGAGAACTGTATCATGTTGTCTTAAGAGATAGATTCACAGATCATGCATTTGGTTGTTTTGTGGAGTGGAGACCCACTGGTTTCCTTTTTGAGTTTTTAACTTTAGGTAAACAATGAGTGGATTTACTGTGTATAAGTGCGGCACGAAGGAAATAGATCTTTTTCCTGGCAGACATGTTGACATGTCATGGTAGGAAAAGCACAGGTGTATTCAAAACCATTACTGATGGCTGCATTCCACTTAGGAGAGACTCTGGTATTGTGCATGCTGACTCACTGAAATAGCTTACTGGGACACCTGATGGAATTGAGCCATCATTAAGAATATCAATTTCAGCTGTGCTTTTCCTACTATGACAAGTGAAAAATGTCTGCTGTGAAAAAGGTCCATTGCAGAAACTGCAACGTGAGACAACATTTGCATAAAAAAACTGTAACAGTAGACAGTAGACATGTGCAATATTTATCCACTCGAGTGGTCTACATGTAAACTTATATATTTTTCCCCCAGCTGTATATGAATGTCTGTGGAGAAGAATATCAATAGTGTCATTTCTATGATTCAATTTCTTTTATGACAGTTACCTCCCAAGAGTACAAGGAAACTCGAAATCTTCTTGGGCGACGTACTGCAGAAGAAATTTGTGAGCTGCTTATTTAAATGTTTGCTACGAATTGATTATTTGCTAAGCACATAGCCCTAGTAGTAATAGTAATTTTCTTTTCCAGTGCATTGGAGTTGCAACAAATATCTTTCCTTGAACAAATTGACTCCGCAGCTCAGATACAGCTAATGGGATGACTTCATGAAGTGTTTTAAATTTTACCAATCAGAAAAATGTGACCATGTTTGGCAAAGTTGGGTGCAGCTGAACAGTGATGTAACCCAACCATAGCCAGTCACATACCATTTAAGAAATTAGCTCATTGTCTTTGCCTTCAGCAAACTTATAATATTTTCTACCTTGTTGCTTTTTTCTCAGTATACTGTAGGCCCAGTGTCCGTGGACTGGACTGTAAATATCCTGGCTGTTAACATTCTGTATTTTAGTCTCAACTCAGAGAAATGGTCAGTACTTCAGTACAGGATGAGATGAATATGCAGGCATTTTTTGTGTGTGTGATTTTTCTGGGGGGGATGCATGGGATTACCCCCTTTCTGGTCTACATATCCCTGCCTCTGCTGATTTTTATCAAAATTTACCCACCTACCCACCTACACCTACTTTAAACTAAGTGAAGTGAACAAATAGCGCCATAGAATGATGAAATCAGAGCAGCTACCAGTGGCAGTTGTTTAGCCACTGATGGGTGACTGTGAGCCGGCTACAGTCACCGCCAGATGACGGTCCATTCAGGGGCCATGGTAGTTGAATTTAGCCAGAAAAAGTGAGCGTCATGCGCCAATGACAGTTAAGTTTAGACACCAAAATGAATAGTTAAGTTTAGGAAAAAGATCGTGGTTAAAACACTCCCGAGGAAGGAACGAGTGTTTCCTGGGTGAACATATTTAGTTTTTGCCGTGAAGTGAACCCCGCTCTCCGGCTTGAAAGAGCTGTGTTTTATGTGGATACCATGTTGGTTTATTAATATTTCCATTTAATATTGAAGTTCATAAATAAGTATTTTGGCATGGCTGGTCGAGTGGCACTATACCCATGGTATTGTAAGGGGGGGATTTAATTATTGTTTTGTTGTGCATGATCAAAAAAAAACTAGTGTATCCAGCTGTTAACGTGGAAAACCCTCTGCACCTATGCTGCACACCCACACTCTCTAAATGGTAATACAAAAGATCATTAATTTAAAAAGAATGGTGTCTGTTCCATTCCTCAAACTTGTTGTTTACAGGTGTGAACTTATGATGTTTGTGCTGTGTGGTGGAACTGTGAATTTGGTCTCTGGCACCTCCTTCCTGATCACCTACGTTTATCATGAAACTCGTTAAAGGTAGCACGCTATGATTGGTCAGGGTCCAAGAAGTAGTCTGCCTTGTCGCAGCAAGAATCTATGGCTCGATATTTGTCTAATCGAACACCAAAGGCAAAAAGATTGTGTAGTTTGATTCCAGCATATCCCCTATTTCCCACCGAGCACGTCTGCGCTACGTTGCCTGGAGTGGAAGGTTGATACTAGCTTTATAAACACGTGATTGTTCTGTAAAATACTTGCAGAGAAAATCAAATCTGAGAGTCAGGCAGCAAGACGCTCCCCTTCTGAGACTCTTCCGGTATGGTATAGCACGTGGCGAGGACGGAACAAAACCGGAACGCAGCACAGCTGTGGACAACCTGATGCTCCCTAACTGAAACGTCTTCTCTGCTTCTCCATTTCTTTTGTGATCAATACATGAATGATAAATCAAATGCATTCTTTACTCCCATGTGGAATTTTCCCAGCACTGTTTGAATGTTTGAAATTGTATTGTCTATATGGGAAGATGCAATGAAACCTATGTGAACTATCTGCACATATTCTCACTAAGAATTGAGTCACGGCAAAGAAAGAAATTTGATAGACAAAAAGAAAAAATATGAGCTTAGATAGAACACTATAGTACTCTTATTCTTGCTTTTTAAGTCAGGTGCAAGATCTCAAAGATATTTCTGCACAAACAGACTGCAAACTTAATTAATAAATCATTCAGTTGATCACACTCTTCAATCCATAAGTTTCAGGATTCCACATCCATAACATCTGTGACGAATCAACATCATCTTAGTAAAGCAAAAATACATTATGCTACCTACCCTATATATATATATATATATATATATATATATATATATATATATATATATATATATATATATATATATATATATATATATATACAACCCCAAATCAGAAAAAGTTGGGAGACAGTATGTAAAACACAAATAAAAAAAGAAAGTAGTGATTTCTAAATGTACTTTGACTTGTATTTCATTGCAGACAATGTGAACACAAAATATTTCATGTTTTATCTGGTCAACTTAATTTCATTTGTAAATATACATCCTTTCCTGTCATTCAGACCTGCAACACATTACAAAAAAGGTTGGGACAGGAGCAATTTATGCCTAGTAATCAGGTAAATTTGTTAAATAATGATGTGATTTGAAACAGGTGATGTCAACAGGTGATTGTAATTATGATTTGGTACAAAAGCAGCATCCAAGAAAGGTCTAGTCCTTTAGGAGCAAAGATGGGCCGAGGATCGCCAGTTTGCCAACAAATATGTGAGACAATTATTGAAATGTTTAAAAACAATGTTCCTCAAAGAAAGATAGGAAGACATTTGCTTATTTCACCTTCAACAGTGCATAACATAATTAAAAGATTCAAGGAATGTGGAGGAATTTCAGTTGCGTAAAGGACAAGGGCACAAGCCTAAGCTAAACAACCATGATCTCCGATCCCTCAGGCGGCACTCCATCAAGAATCGTCATTCATCTATAAGCGATATCACCACATGGGCTCAGGACTACTTTGGCAAACCTTTGTCAAGTACCACAATACGTAGTTACAGCCACAAATGCCAGTTAAAACTGTACTGTGCCAAAAGGAAGCCCTATGTTGACAGTGTCCAGAAGCGCCGTCGACTTCTCTGGGCTCAGAGGCATCTGGGATGGACCATCACACAGTGGAAATGTGTACTGTGGTCAGATTAATCAGTATTTCAGGTATTTTTTGGGAGAAATGGACGCCGTGTGCTCCGGACCAAAGAAGAAAAGGATCATCCAGACTGTTACCAGCAACAAGTCTGTCATGGTATGGGGTTTTGTCAGTGCCTTTGGCAAAGGTAACTTGCACTTCTGTGATGGCACCATTAATGCTGAAAAGTACATAGAGATTTTGGAGCACAATATGCTGCCTTCAAGAAGGCATCTTTTCCAGGGACGTCCATGCATATTTCAACAAGATAATGCAAAACCACATTCTGCACACATTACAAAGTCCTGGCTGCGGAGGAAGAGGATACGGGTACTTGACTGGCCTGCCTGCAGTCCCGACCTGTCTCCAATAGAGAATGTGTGGCGCATTTTGAAGCGCAAAATGCGACAACGAAGACCCCGTACTGTTGCCCACCTTAAGACTTGTTTGCAGCAAGAATGGGACAAAATTACACCTGAAACACTTCATCACTTGGTGTCTTCAGTCCCTAAACATCTTTTAAGTGTTGTGAAAAGGAATGGCAACATTACAAAGTGATAAATGCTTTACTGTTCCAACTTTTTTTGAAATGTGTTGCAAGAACCAAAATAGGAATTTTGTTTTTTTGAAAAAACACATTAAATTATGTGCTGTTGTATTGTCTGCAATGAAATACAAGTCAAAGTACATTTAGAAAGCAGTACTTTTCCATACTGTCCCAACTTTTTCTGATTTGGGGTTGTGTGTATATATATATAAGACATAGAAGGATTGTCACTTATCTCACGTTATCATATGCAGTTTAGAAAAATAAGACCGATTACATTCTGTAATGACGGTACAAAGCTCCTGCTCGGTTAGTGCACGACTCATCGTCGTAAGCAATAATACATTTATAGGTTGAACTCCTGTGGCTTAATAACATTTTATGCTATTACTGAATGTTTAAAAACTGGAGACACCATTAACGTAATTGTAATTGCCTGTCATCAAATAAGCTAGAAACAAATTAAGCAGACAAAAGCCTTTCAGACTAGTCTGGCTATCACCAGACCAAGCTCAAGCTTTTAAGATTGAACATTAGTCCGTTGAGTCTGCTCTGTATTTTCTCTGCACAGGAGGCGTGACCAACGGGCATAGTTCAAATGACTCTGGACGCAACTGGATAGTCCTTTAACCAATCAAACCAACGATCCGGGTGAGCAGCGACAGCGGCATCAACGGGTTGCTGCTGTCATGGAGTGCTGCGCTTCGGTGGCCAGCGTGTTGAATGTAAACAAAAAGCTGCTTGCCATCGCTTCTCTATTGTCATCGAGTTATACCTGCCAATAGCGCGCCAGGTGAATAAGCCAGTTTGTGATTGGTTCCCGCATATTTGTAATGGAAGAAGGGTAGGTAAACGTACAGGTTTCCAGCCTGAGCTGCAGGGAGAAATCAAATCGCCGGCAGATCGGGCTGGGTTTACCCAGTCTACTTTCAGACTATAATGCCTTGAATTTCTCTGATTTATTCTCTTCATGCACACAATATGATCAAGGCAGACATACAGTAAATGTCTTATCATAAATGTAATATTGTCTCAAAACTGCTGATTTCATTTGAATTTCACTGTGTCACAATGTTATATTCTGCCATTTTTTTTGCCTGATTGGTCATGCTGAGATTGTCCTCCACCCGCAGGTTACTATCAGCTTGCCGGGAAAGGATGAGAGACTGGAAATGGTCACAGTGAAAAGATATGAGAGGAGGGGGATAAAGGTTAACAGAGATAGAGGCAGGAAAAGGGGGATGAGTGAGAGAAAGAGAGATGTCAAGTAAATTGGTGCGGACGATCAGCCATCCAGATCTAATATGGACTGTGGGTCTCTGGGCGCACCAGGCACAGTCTACCGGCTACAACATAACAAACACTGGATTGTGTGTCTGTGTGCGTGCATGTGTGTGCGTGTGAGTTCATCCCTTGTAGCTGGACCAGCTTGCTGTCTGACATGCTGACTTTCTGGCTTGCAGACTGTGTGGCAGTTGGAGAAACTTACCTTTTGAAGTTATGTTTTCTTTAACAAGGTTTTGTATCTCACAGCAGAAATGGTGATTAAAAACTCCATAAAAAACTGGCTGCTAAAATAAAAAACATTCCAACCACGGGAAATGCAACTTTTAAACACTTCATCACTGAGTGTTAGATAATAGTGCAGTATTGTGATGTATATGACTAAGTGCAACTTGCTCATCGTCATGAATACTATTTAAGATGCTGTACATTTGTATTCCCAACTTGTATATTAGGCATGCAAACTCCGCTGCGGAGGAGGGTCTGGCTAGTCCACACAGCATTCCGGGATGGGAGAAGAACGTGCTGTAGCTTATTGGCATTTCTTTAAACTAGTGCTGTCAAACGATTAAAATATTTAATCGCGATTAATCGCATTGTCATAGTTAACTCACGATTAATCACAATTAATCGCACATTTTTATCTATTCTAAATGTCCCTTGATTTCTTTTTGTCCCATTATGTTTTTTCATTTTAATACTCTTATCAACGTGGAAAAGTGGATCGGCTTGCTTTGTGCAAATGTTTTTTTAATTATTGAAAACAACATTGGCATATACATGGGTTTGCGTTAATGCCGTTAACGCGTTAAACTGACAGCACTACTTTAAACCAATCACAATCGTCATGGGTGGCGCTAAGCGCCGGACAGAGCCACAGTGCCGCTGCAAAATAGCCACGGGAAGGAAATTCCCTGAGAAAACTCTGATTGGACAGATAGTCTAGCTAGCTGTCTGGATTTACCCTGCAGAGATCTGAGGAGCAGTTAAAAGCGGAAGGGTGGACATCCCGCCAAGTGAGTGAAATATGGCGAAATTTCCGGCGGCAACGGAGCAATCCCGGAAGTGGAACGTCGTGGATATAGACTACTCGATTACTGATATGCACTGCCAATGCTCATGCCAGCGCTTACAGCATACAGCTCCCTTCTGGACCCCAACACACTCTTATCTGCTAAATTTTGTATTGTTGTATTGTATTCCTCCTTTGTACTTGTGAAGGTTTCCAAATTTCAAGATGCTAGGGATTTCAGTAATGTGCTGTTTTTGCCCTATCATCTGGTATGACATACATTTTTCAATTCTGAGCAGCCATCGCAGGATTTTGGTTTGAACAGTCTCACAGTCTAATGCAATCTTTAGAGAAGCAGAAATCAGCCCTCTCAGCTTTGCCAAAGGGTCTGATAAAGACCCCAAATCTTTACCACTATATTCCTGCTGGTTTGAAAAGAAAAGAAATGCTAAGAAGAGCACACCCAGTGTGTGTGAGAGGGGATCAAGAAGATGAGGGGGACAAATTATGAGGAAATTCACAAAAACACTTTCCTTAGAGAACACATACAAATATACATCAGAAAGAGGAAAATAAAAACAAAAAAGCATGCCTTTTATAATGATCAATCACCAACCCGTATTCCCCATATTATTTCCCTCTTCTCTCCTTTCTGTCAGATTTCATCAGTTTTCCCTTCCCGGGGCTGGTCTCTTGCTTTTAGATTACACTACTCCCCAAAGGCCAGGCCCTCCTATCATCTTCCTCTGTTTATTCCCCACTCTCGTCTGTCTTCTGCTCTCGCTGGGACCAAAGTCTTTCCTCAGTCCTGTCATCTCAGGCCCCCATCTCCTCTTCTTTCATTTTTCTTCCTTCCTGCCTCCGAAGACCAGACCCAGTGCCTCAGCCCTCTGCCAGTCCTCTTCCCAAAAAGTTCAAAGAAAACTTTTCCATATGGAAACTGAGATATTGCAGCAGCTAATAAAGGATAAAGGGATACAAAAAGCAAGTTTGTAGCAAGAAATGGAGAATTAAACTGAACACATGTCAAATTCATTTATATTAGTTTTGCTTTGTGTTCACTACCAAACAGGTTTTGCTTGCACTTCTAACTTCAGGACAAAATCCACATAAAGAAGCTTTCGGGATGGACGATTGGGTCACACAAAACATCGTACTGTAGCACAAGAGACTGCATTTTGTTTCCAACCAACCTTCACTCTAATTTGTTTCACTTTTTAAACATCACCATAATCATCCCCCAACCTTAACCACGTGATTATTACTGTAACCACAACAACGGAACCCTTAATGTAGTACTTATTTTAACCTAAACCATGACCTTTCCCTTAACGTACACGTTCCGTGAGTATTTGAAGCATATATATGGATATATATGATATATATCCATTTTGTGTGCGATCCATCTGGAGACACACGGAAATCCTGCATGATGATTATTACCGAAGCCTGACTGAACACACTCTCTCGTCCCAGACGACAGCTAGCTAGCAGCTAACAGGGTAGGTGAATGTCTGACTTGAAAACGCATGTTGTTGTCATGTAAGGGCACAGTTACACAGACACTTAAATAGCTTTTTGTGTCTGTTAAGATACACAAAGGCAAGATTTATCATATGCCCCCATAACTGCCATTTTAGCTAAGTTGGAGCATTATGCATTAGTTGGTGCAGCTCCGTGACGCTAGCACCGATTTTTTTCTATTGACAGGTCTCGCATACTTATAGTTAGCAAGATTACCGTAACAATTGGCTGGAGTTTCCCTTTAGAGGATACAAATATCTCAAAACATTATCACTCACCAATCAAAATCATCTTGATAATTAATAAATGAAAATAGTTACATTCCCCCCTGCTTTGCTGTTGTCCTATCTGTTTCTCTCTCCTTTTCCATCCTGTCCTCTCATCACCTCCTTTCCTATTTTCTCTCATCTGTTCTTGAGTTTCTCCATTCGTGTCTTCTTTCATCCTTTTTTCTCCTCTTCCTTCCCCTCCTCGCCCCAATCTTCCTCCTCTTCATTCTCATCCTCTTCCCATGTTTCCTCTCCCCTCTCTCATCTATTATATCTCCCTTTCCCTCCTCTTTCCACTCTCTGCTAATTCCATCTTGCATGGAAAAAACAAACAGCCCAAGAAATGGAAAAAGTGCAGTAAGAAGGACAGAGATAAATGGACAGAAGGGGACTGAGAGGGAGAGAGACATTTCAATAGAAAAAGAAAGAGAGCGTTTCCATTTGGTGTCTCATTTAGCCCAGTGGTGTGTTCTTGCTGGCTTAGCCCTTAGGGCCTGTTAATGACCAGTATTAATGAAGCTCCCTATTTTCACTCACACACAGACACACGCAGGCACACACACACACACACACACACACACACACACACACACACACACACACACACACACACACACACACACACACACACACACACACACACACACAGGCAATACCTAAAGCTTTTGAGAGTCAGTACAAAGCCAGAACGTGTGTCTGATGATTAAAAAAGAAAAGAATTTTATTACAAAAATGTGTGATACATTTTTTCACATTAAATGGTGCAAAATCAGCAGCTCATTTTTAGGATTTCCCCCCCTTCATATTTTTTTTCTGTAACTGGAAGTATTTTCTGAACATTCAAAATCCAAAGTAGACTTTGGTGGTTAAGCGTCCATTTGCAGGAGGAAACATACATTTTAGTCCATTGGAACATCAAATCTTGGTGAAATCTGCTCTGCTTCTGTTGGGAAATGGTGTATTCTTTCAGCATGCTCTGATATCAGACAAAAACAAGAGTTGCTGATAGGATATGTTGGATTAATAGATGAATGGATAAGAGGTTCAAACATTGGAAAGGATATGTGCATAAAATAAAAAATTAGATAAAGCATGTTTAGGAGATTTGAATCTGAACAGATCAAACAGATGTGTGTGTGCGTGCGTGCGTCTTTTGATTTTGGCTCCAAGGATTAAAAGCTCATGACCGCTGCTGCCCCCGAGGCAGATGAACATCCTCCGTTTTCCTCTGTAATGGGGACCGCAGGGAGTGGCCAGGTGAAGGAAAACAGAGAGGAAGGAAGAAGCTAAGGATTCTGGGAACATGAACAGAGGAAGACAATGAGAGAGAGCAGGGAGAGTGGGAGGATGATGGATTGAAGATTCGGAGAGGTAAAATGGGGGAAAAGCAGGAAAGACCGAAAATGGAGAATCTTGAATCTTAGATAAGTGAATGTTTATTGACCTGGAACCTGCATTATGCAGTGGAAAAGAAGCAATGTGGAGGTCCGGGTGGTGAATGTGTATATTGTCTATGCTTCTAAAATAACGTGACCAAAGTGGACATAATAATCTCCCGACAAGAACGTCGAAATTGGACGATTCTGCAAAATCCTTGTGCACATATGTGCACATGGATGGGGTGAACAGGGTTAGGAAAAGATCACGGCAAATACACTATGGTTAAGGTACGGTTATGGTAAGTCAGTTAAAACACTTGGCTAGGATAAGGGAAAGATGTGGGGCATATATTAATAAATACATGGAAGATATACAAATTACAGTGTATTCCTTTGCGTAGCTATATGCACGATTGGTTCATGAAAACAGCCTGCTATGTTTCTTGATATTTAGCTTCAGTTTGGCAAACAGTAAGTGTAAACTAAGCATACTAAATATTAGTGTATCTGAGATACATTTGAAATAGTAAAAGCACCTCCTACAAGCAGCAACAGCAGCAAGCTGCAGTCCTTCAGCCTGCATAGAGCCATTTAAGACACACCTCCAACTCGGACCAAATGAAATTGCTACAGTCCCTGACAGGCATACTAGGCAAAACAAACTTATATACTAGAGAGAGGTCGAGAAGAAAGTATACAAAGGAGATTTTAGAGCAAAAGCAAATAATGAAATAAGAGGAAAGCAGTCAGACAGAGGCAACAGGAAAAAATGGAAACTGGAAAAAAGGACTTTAAGGGAATATGGCCAGAAGAGTGTTTGACAGAGAGGAAAAGGAAAGGTTTAGACATACTGAGACCTGGATAATTAGCCTGGAAGCCACAGGAGTCTTCGTTTAAATCACCATACTATGCCTTATTAACTCAATACGTCTCCCTTTAGATCCATGCAGCAGAGACGCATAGCTCATATCGCTCACAAAAAAAGTAAAGCTCTGCAATTTAGTCTTTGCCTTCAATATGGAGTTGGTGGACCGGTGAATCCCGAGGTTCCTGCATAAACCTCCAGTTTTAGTCTGGTTCCAGACCAGATCAACACACACAATTCAAATTTTGTCAAGCGATTCAAAGGTCTGATATTGCTCTTATGAATGACTGTTTGTGGGTGGGACTAAAAGTGTGCTTTGGCAATAATTTGATACTCTTTGGTACTACACTGAACTGTAGCTACTGCACTGGTAAAATAAACCTTGGACTGATTGCTCCATTTGTTTCTGGATTTGAAAGCTTTTGCCCTATGCATGCAGTTTATCTGTCTTTGTCATGTTTATTTTCTTAGCTAAAAATAGTGAAACAGAGCTGCTTTAAAGCCAGAAAAGTGATGTTAGATTCATGTTAACACAGTGGTCTTGGGTCTGCTTCAAGCCAAATTCAGTGTTGTCGGGTACATTTGCCATTTGTCAGCCCCCCACTTTCAAATCCATTTATTATTTTATTTAAGTCTTGGTGATCGGCCTCTCTTTTAAACAACATAGAAAGTGAGATCTTTTTCTTATACGTAGTTTAGCACTATTCTTTCTGAAAGAATTAACCATAATTATCAACTTAATTATATATATATATATATATATATATATATATATATATATATATATATATATATATATATATATATATATATATATAGGGCTTTGACTTTTGCCAAAAAATCATATTCGAAGTTCGTTTGTTTATTAATAATAATATTTGAATATGTATTACTAATATTTTGACCATTAAATGCCTTCAGTAAGACCTATATTGGTATCAAACTTACGTTGTATATGTTCTGCCGTCAACCAGAGGGCAGCGTATGTATGGTTGGAGTCAAAGCACTAATATATATTTTGTATCACCATAGTACCTAAACATATGTAGGAAATGGAATTCGATTATAAAACATTTTTCTGGCGGAGGACCCCCTGACCCCGTTTTTTTGTGTGTGTGTGTCTCTCCCCCCCCCCCCCCCCCCCCCCACACACACACACTTCTCGAACCAAAGTTACACATCTTGGTGAGAGTTATTGTCAGGAAGAGGATACTGTGGTCTGCAGATGAGACTGAATATAATGGAAGTGATAGATCAAAACAGAAATGGTTGAAGTAACACCATTAAAATAATGAGAGAGAAGCAAAAAAAAAGTTGTATGTGATGGCATGATGTAACATAGTTCGCATTGACGCTGATGTTTGTGAGTGTACACCTGTGATGGTAAACCTTTTTTTTTTTTTCAAAATGACTGTAGCCAATGTGAGCCAAGTTAGAAAATGCCATAAGTTAAAAAGCTTCAGATAGAAGCTGGTGATTAAATAAATCCCCAGCTTTTGGAGCATAAGAAATTCAATTATGTATAACAAACAGGCAGTGCTCCCTAAAGAGTGTGGTTCCAAATTACATCCATGGATGTGCCTAGAATAACCTTTTTTAAGAGAATCTATTTGATGACAGAAGGCCCGTGCGGCATGCTGGGGGCACCACAAAGGAAAGTTGCCGTTCCAAATCCCAAACAAAATTGGAGCCAATTATAAAGTGAAAGTTAATGAGACACGTTCTCTTCTCCTTCAGCTGCTAATTGTCCCAGCAGAGCTGTGCGGCATCCAACAGTTGAAGACTGGAGTTGTACGTTCAGGCTCCCAAGATTATTTTTTGGGCATATTAGGCCCTTATTTGTATAGGACAGCTAAAGGGGAGAGAGAGGGGGAATGACATGCAGCAAAGAGCCACTGGGCAGAGTTGAACCTGCGGCCGCTGTTTCAAGGAGTAAACCTCTACATATGGGCATCTGCTCTACCAGGTGAGCTACCCAGGCACCCTTGCGCTATAATTTAAACAAATATCTTTTAAATTACGCTTTAATCCATTGGACCCTGTCAAAAAGCCATCTTGTTATCCCAAATACATTAACCTTGAATGGTTAATCACTTCAGTGAAACCTCTGATCCCATTTAGCCAAAAAGTGGAAGCAGATTTCCATAAGCCTCTAGAGTGAGAGATTTCTTTTTAATGTGAGCATGTGTACATGAGGAAATGCACCAACATCCTACGTACAGACTATTTTACAAGTAGCAGAGGAGATCAAAGACACGTTACAAATGAAATGCATCGCCAGGCAATAGAAAAAATGTAAATACATTTGAATATTGTTGCACAAATTACCCAGAACATCTTAAAGAGAAAGTGAGTAGATAGCTGTAGCTGTGAAACATTTGAACAACGGTGCATTCTCGTGGTAATTGCACATGAGAAACAAGTGAGTTTGGGTCATTATTGTCAATACTAAAAAGTTACTACAAGCAGAAACAATCATGACAATAAAATCTGAGAATCTACGGATAATCTGTCTGGCTTTGTAGCCTTGACATATCTGCACACCATCTAACTATAAGATAAGGAGTAAATTGGTCTCACTTATCTTTTTTTAGTATGTAAGTAGTAGGGCAAAGCAAGGCAGCTTTATTTGTAGAGCACTTTTCAGCAACAGGGCAATTCAAAGTGCTTTACATGAAGACAATTAAAATACAAGAATAAAAGTTACAGTGCAGTATGAGAAATTAAACATTAAAGAGCAGTTAAAAACAGTTAAAAAAATATATAAAAGCAGATAAAATAAGCAACGAAAGCATAAGAAATGGATAGTCATTTAACAAAAGGCAACATTAAAAAGAAAGGTCTTCAGCCTTGATTTAAAAGAACTGAAAGTTGCAGCGGACCTGCAGTTTTCTGGAAGTTGGTTCCAGATATGTGGAGCATAGAAACTAAATGCTGCTTCTCCCTGTTTAGTTCTGACCCTGGGGACAGAAAGCAGACCTGTCCCAGACGACCTGAGAGGTCTGGGTGGTTCGTAGTTTACTAGCAGGTCAGAAATGTATTTTGGACCTAAACCGTTTAATGATTTATAAACCAGCAAAAGTATTTTGAAATCAACTCTCTGAGGCACAGGAAGCCAGTGTAAAGACTTCAGAACTGGAGTGATGTGATCCACTTTCTTGGTCTTAGTGAGAACTCTAGCAGCAGCGTTCTGAATCAGCTGCAACTGTCTGATTGATTTTTTAGGGAGACCTGTAAAGACACCGTTACAGTAGTCCAGTCTACTGAAGATAAAAGCATGGACACGTTTTTCCAAGTCCTGCTGAGACATAAGTCCCTTTACCCTTGATATATTCTTAAGGTGGTAATGGGCTGACTTTGTAATTGTCTTAATGTGGCTGTTGAAATTCAGGTCTGAGTCCATAATTACACCAAGATAGCACTCTGTCATTCCAGTCCCACATCAATAACATCACTCGGTCAGCATATTTCCATTTACGTAATATCTCTCGCCTGCGCCCATCTCTCTTCCCCAACAGTGCTGAAATTCTGGTTCACACCTTGGTCACCTCCCGCCTAGACTATTGCAACTCTCTCCTCTATGGTTTACCTGACAAATCCATCCATAAACTACAACTAGTCCAAAACTCTGCTGCCCGCATCATTACCAGAACCCCCTCCATCAGTCACATAACACCTGTCCTGCGGCAACTTCATTGGCTCCCCTTCAAATACCGCATCATTTACAAAATCCTACTCCTTACATTTAAAGCCATCAACAATCTTGCCCCTCAGTATCTCACTGAACTCCTCCATATCAAGACACCCACCCGTTCTCTCAGGTCCTCTTCCTCCATCCAGCTCATCCTCCCACCTGCTCGTCTGGTTACCATGGGGTTTAGAGCCTTCAGCCACTCAGCCCCCCACCTCTGGAACTCCCTGCCCCACTACATTCAACACTCCACGTCCATAACCACTTTCAAATCTCACCTAAAAACTTATCTTTTCAGAGAGGCTTACTCGCTTTAACTTTTTTTTCTTTTGTGCAATGACCGTTCTTTTTTTTTGCTTTGCCTGTTCATTTTATTAATACTATTATGATGTTTTTTACTGTTTGTTGCTCTGTTTGTTTGTTTAATGGATTGAGTGTTTTATTGTTGATTTTGTAAGGTGACCTTGAGTGTTTTGAAAGGCGCCTATAAATAAAATGCATTATTATTATTATTATTATTAAGATTTCTGGCTTTGTCTGTTGTTTTTAACATTGTCGTTTGAAGCTGAGCGCTGACTTGTAATCGTTCCTCTTTTGCTCCAAAAACAACCACCTCAGTTTTTTCTTCATTTAATTTATATCCATGGTAGTAATGATAGACTCAGTCAATGTCATGTCATAGTTTAAGCAACGACTGTTGCTTTAAATGATAAAGAGAATGCCTAAAAGTTGTGTTTACCTTCATGAATTTCAGGTTTGTCACAAATGACAGTGCGTTGTCTGGCCTTTGACCTATTGCCTCTCTCTCTCTCGCTCTCTCTCTCGCTCTCGCTCTCTCTCTCTCATATTTACTGTCATGTATCTGTTAATGAGAGAGAGTCTTTATTTTATCACAATAGATACATAATGTATACTCCTCCCCAAAACAGTAAGACCTGTGTCATTGCAGACCTGTGTTGTTCTAAAAGTACTTTACATCAGGTTAGACTAGTTTTCAGCTGTGGCTCAGTGGAAGAGTGGTTGCCTGTTAATCAGAAGGTTGGTGGTTCAATCACTTGCCCGGCAGTCCTGTGTTGAGGTGTCCTTGGGCACTGAACCCCAAGTTCTGTAAATGTGTGTGACTTTTTATCTAATGAGCAGGTGGCACCTTGTACGGCAACCTCGGCCTCAGTGTGTGAATGTGTGAGTGGTGAATGGTTCCTGTACTATGTAAAAGCGCTTTGAGTAGTCGTTAAGACTAGAAAAGCGCTATATAAAAACATTTAACTGAGTTGCCTCGTATCTGCTTCCTAGGTTTAATTGTTTTTTGTGTAGGAAATCTCTCTTTTTTAGAGAGTTACGGGACATTTTAGTATTTCACTTCCAAAAAGAATTATCATAATTGTTCCAGGCCGAGATATAATGAATTGTATTCCCTAGTGTGCATAAAGCTCCAAAAACACTGGATCCTACATTTCCCATAATGCAACTCAATAGCATCTTTCATGGGACTTTTCCAGCCTGTAACATTCAAAGACCATTACCCACTATGTCTTTTACTAACCACTTTTCCTTAACCCTTAAACATCATGAGGTCAAGGAAAGATGTGAAGGAGAATTCAATGGGGAACAGGTGAATTTGTTTAGGACGCTGCTCTGTTTTTTTTTTTTTTGCTGCTCACTAACAACTCAAACGGAATATTATACATTAATTAATACATTAATACATGTGTTGCAATGTCTCACAGAAAATAAACACAGTGCGTATGGTACTTAATATTCTGAATATAAGGTGACAAATGGTAATGGTACATTTTGAAATGTTGAAATGTCATTATACAGTATATATGATATGTTTTAATTTACACTCAATGGGTGAATGTCAGTGTCTACAAAGCAGTGGGTTGGGACTGGCACTATGGAAACACGTCTGGTGCCAGCATCACAGTTTCCATAGCAACACAATACCTCTGTGACCTGGTGCAAAAGGTCTTTGAGTCATAAGGTGTGTTTGTGTGTGTGTGTGTGTGTGTGTGGCGACGAAGAAGAAGAATGTCAAAACAGCATGGTAGTTTGATCCTGGCAGTCAGCAGGATGGATGGATAGATTTTCATTAGTTTTCAGAGACATTGAACCACATGGAATTCAATAACCGTTTGACCTCCTTCAACAAAGATCATCTGCGTACCTCTTATAAAAAATGACTCATGGTGCCAATTGGCATTTAACCTCCTTACCCTAACTCTTACTTCTTCAGGAGAAATATTCAAACTTTGGTCCTCTTCCCACTCTTCAAGCACCACGCTTGGTATCAGTTTCTACCCATTATTCCCTGAATCACGAGACACAAAATGCAATCCACCAATGAAAAACATAAATCATCATGCATTAATTAGGCATCCTGTCTTTATTTAAATTAAATGTGTTACAACAACAAATGCAGCACAGACAACAAACAAAATCAATTCAGACTTCTGAATTATCCAACAGCTCAATAGAAAGAAAATCCCACATGGACAAAGAAATTTAGAGACTTGTGTTATCCATTTTGTGTCATAATAATGCATAAACTCAGCAGGTTCTGAATGATCCCAAATCAGCTTTTCTTGCTTTGTGATCTGCTGAGCGAGACATCTTTATCTCCTCACAGTGTACAGTAAACAAAGATTGTTTGTTGCCCTGCATGACTGTGCATCTTTGATATCAGTCTGACTTATTGTGTTTCAGCATGCAGCTGTACAGTTCACATTTGTGTGTTTCTATGCGTGTCCCAAGTTTATTTTTAAGTGTAGCCTACACTGCGAGTCCATTATTATTCCCTTTATGCTGCACCTGCCATATGCTTGATTACCTTCCAATCTCCTTTGTATGTCACAGTGACACACACACACACACACACACACACACACACACACACACACACACACACACACACACACACACACACACACACACACACACACACACACACACATTCCACTCCTGTTCATTGTGTGAATGGTTACCTATTTTTTGGCACTTCCATCCTCGCTTCCTTTCTTTCATCACCTTTATCTCACCTCTGTCTCTCTCTCTTTCTCACCACTTCTCACTACTCCCTCTTTTTCTCTCTCTCTCCTTATTCTCTTGCTTTCTTTACATCTCCTTTTATCTTTCTCTCACTAAAAAACATAATTTTGCCGCCTGGAAAGAAATCCGGATGTATACGTGTAAGGAGAAAGTTAAGTCCCTCGAAGAGGATTGTACCATAGCATTTACAGAGCATATCTTTCACAGCGTGAATGTGCGCATCTATGTGTATATATGTGTGTTTTTCAGTGTGCATGGATTTGCATATCTTTGTTGAGAAGTGTGTCTGTATTTGCATTTCTGTCCTCTAGCTGTTTTACTTTAAAATGTAGCACCTTTTTCTTTTCTCTCAGCAATGTCTCTACTAAAAGTGAATTGCAATGTATTTTATTTGGTTCAAAATTACAGGTTAGTTCTAGTTCCCAGTCTCGATTAACCAAACAGCAGTTCTGTTGCATGTGGACACAGCCCTCCATCCATGCATACATCTACTTTCTGACGGTGGTCTGCGTCCTGGTCACAGTGGCAGCCGGTTTCCTAGGGGAACCAGAGTCGTTCCTAGGCCATCAAAAAGCTACGCAAAGTTAATTACTGTAATTCGTCGCATTCCACGTTTTTTGCTGTATGCACTGACTGCTGCTGCATAAGAACGCGGCTGGCCGTGGCTGAGTCATAAAACACAGGACTTTCAAGCCAGGGAGCAGAGTTCGCTTGCCTGGGAAAACAAAAGACTTTCACCCAGGAAATGCATGTTCCTTACGAGTGTTTTAATCTAAACCAGGATCTTTTTCCTAAAATTAACAAGTTGTTATGGTGCCTAAACATAACTTTCGTGGCCGCATAATGCTCACCTTTTGTCGCCAAAACTTAACCACAATGTCCGCCAAAAAAACCAGCAGCTCACGGTGCTCAAAGTCACCTATTCTCAGGTTCAGTCAGGAACACTCTCGTCATAGATTTAACCATTTATTACAATAAATGGAAACACAGCCAAGCAGCATACTAAGTTGAAACAGGGAGCACCATGCAGAAACCCCGCTGGGTAAAAAAGAAAGAAAGAAGAAAGACAAAAGAAAGACATTGAAACCATTTTAAACTTTGAGTCATGTTAGGACTCTGAACTAGGAAGGTGGAGGTCGGGGTGGTGGAGGCAAAGCGTTGCCAGCAGCAGCAGTGAGTGAAGCAGCGTCATGTGTAGCAGGGACCAGTGAGGAGGGAGTCAGATTTAAAAGGACCGCCTTGATTTGAGAATGGCTGTTATTGATGTGTGTGTCTCATAGGAATGATAATGCGTATGACCTCCCTGTCCTGCATGAACTTACGCTACGTTTAATTTAACAGAACCACAAACTACTGCTGATATGACGGAGCACCATGCGGAGCACCATGCAGAGCACTGTAGCTGGCGTTGCAGAGCTCTGTAGCTGCTAAACACATCTACTAACTGCTGCTGATACGACCGAGCTGTGACGGAGGTCTGTAGCTGGCGTCACGAAGCTCTGTAGTGTTGCGTATTACCATTGGTCATATGGTTCACCACAGTACTTCACAACAGTATGGTACAACTCTGGCATCAGTGCGGATGCTGCACCTATCGACCTGTTGATTTACTTATCCACTGTAACCTAATTTGTGGACCCTGAGCTACTTAATTTGGGAAATCACCTAACTGCCAACCTGAAGAGGTCAATCATCAGAGTAGGAGGTGTTGATTCTTATCCAAGCCACTTGACACATGGCTGCTGGAGGTTTTGGTCTGATGAAGCCAGCAGAAGTACATCATTTCAAATTCAAATAGCTTTGCTCCAACCTGGCCAGAACAAAAAGCTAACTAAAGGAGTAAAGGCCTACAATTTTAAATAAACCTCTCTAAATGTGCATTAGAAACATTTCCAGTTATGACAAACATTAGTTGTTATGTTAAAGCATACATTTACAATTTGCCTTGAAAGTGAAGAGTGAACATTTTCTTACCATTCACATTTACCCTCCTTAATTTATCATCTTCTCCACAACCCTTTCAATAGCTTACACCTGGTCTTCCCTTGTTCTCTTAACACATATCAATTTCAACAATAAATTAGTCATGGATGAATATGTCAGGGGACCAACAGGAGTATTTGTTCCATCTCTTGCCAGGATGTTGGGTTTCTGACCGCTGTACCTCTCACTAATGATTGATGTTGGCAGTAAAATAATTTAAGCAGATTCTGTTGTTGCCCTCATTGTAAGCCACTCTAAAGTAGTTAACAGTGTCTACTTAATGACTAAAATGTAAATGTGATCTAAATCAGAGGCTGTTTACTCAGATTAAATTGAAAGATGTCTAAATGGCCATGGGATTCTGTTTTTTTTCACCTTTGGTTAGCAATGTTTCTTGATTTCATGATTGCTTAGTTTTAGAATGGATGAGAAACAAGAAACATGACGAACATGAAATGGAAACCAAATGTCAATAAATAAATTACCAGATGGTATTTCTCTCTAATCCCTTAAAGGGATACTTCACCGCTGGAAAGCCTAATATATCTTTAAATTGGGTCACTTATGTAGCAGAAATGTGAAAAAAAAATTTAATTGGTGCCTTCTAGGCCGAGAAAAGCCAGAAAATGTGTTTTTGGCTCATATGGATGAAAGACACCAAATCCCAGAATGCACTTTGCTTCGCTGCTTTGAGTCCACTCCCAAGCCACGCCTACCGCTTGACAGACAGACAGTGAGGCATTCGACCCAACTCAATGTGTTTTATTGTTATTTCAACCATATACACAAAACAACGTTTCATCGTGGCTCAAGTGGTGTTACACATTTAAAATATATAAAAACTACATTATATAAAAACTACATTATATAATAACGACATACGAAACAGGCTACATTTAGTGCACACACACATTATAGGCTCCGTAAAGTTCAGCTAAGCATACTAGCATTAGGCTTGGTGGTCTGTAAACACCGAGTATAAACACAGCCGTGAATTAGCGTGGTATGTCGAATGGTCGCCATGTAACAGTCACAAACTCCAGCGGTTAGCAGTTAGTTGGATACAAATCACCCCATTTCTGCACCAGTCCGTGTTAACACAGCTCACCTTCATACAGAGCATCTCTAGCTCGGATCGTCGGAAGGCTAGCAGTCCTGGTAGCTGGACAGTCCGGTTCACTGTTGTTCGGCTGGACAGTCCGGTTCACTGTTGTTCAGCCATGTTTCCACGAAAGCAAAAAACACAGCAGTCTCTGAATTCGTGTTGGGAGCATCGTTGAAGTCGGATGTCGTCCAGTTTGTTGTTTAATGAACGGACACTTGCAAGCAGGATTGATGGGACAGGTGGCCGGCTAGCGTTAGCTTCCCACCTAGC
The DNA here is from genome assembly GCA_023631565.1 of Gymnocephalus cernua. NCBI lineage: Eukaryota > Metazoa > Chordata > Actinopteri > Perciformes > Percidae > Gymnocephalus > Gymnocephalus cernua. The sequence goes on along the minus strand of CM042427.1, from coordinate 36,929,788 downwards.
CGACGGCGAGGATGTCCCCTCCCCGGCTCGGGGTACGCTGGTCCCCGTGCTGGTCTCCGTGGCAGGCGAAGCTCTCGTAGTGGGCCGATTATTTCGTCAGTAATGACGTTTCCTGCATATTCTCCGATCTGTACCGATGTATCCCGGTGGTACACGTGCGGTAGTTTGAATGCACATAATTGTTGTAAAAGTTTGCTGCTGAGAAGTTCTCTTAATACATCCATGAGAGAGAGCCATAGACAGTAAAAGAAGCTCGGATTGTTGGAGGGCTAGCAGGCCTGGTAGCTGGACAGTCCGGTTCACTGTTGAGCAAAAAACACAGTCTCTGAACTCGCGTTGGGAGCATCGTTGAAGTTGGATGTAGTCCATTTTGTTGTTAAATGAACGGACACTTGCAAGCAGGATTGATGGGACAGGTGGCCGGCTAGCGTTAGCTTCCCACCTAGCCGCCGACGAGGATGTCCCCTACCCGGCTCGGGGTACGCTGGTCTCTGTGCTGGTCTCCGTGCTGGTCTCCGTGGCAGGCAAAGCTCTCGTAGTGGGGCGATTATTACGTCTGTAATAACGTCTCCTGCATATTCTCTGCAGCGATGTATCCCGGTGGTACACGTGCGGGAGTTTGAATGCACATAATTGTTGTAAAAGTTTGCTGCTGAGAAGATAGAGCAGAGCCCTGTTTAGTGAGGATTCAAGATGGCTGACATTTCGTTTTTTTCCGGCCGAGATCGGCTCGCTTCGGGCGATGGGCGGGTTTAAAACATGCGGAAGTAGGTCCTACTACTGGTTGTAGTCTTTTGCTCTGGCCAAAAAATCTTCCGATGACGCAAAAATTGTCATTTTACGTCATCGGAAGATTTTTTCCGGACCCCCCAATGCAGATATCTCCTGTCTCAGGGGGATATGAGGGTGGGACGCACGGTCATTCAGAAATACTACCGGGTTTCTACTGATACAAAGCTGAATGCTAAATCAGTGAAGTATCCCTTTAAGTGTCTCCCAGAAATAATTGTTTAGACATTATTTTATTATAATTTTGCATCTGCTGTCGCAGGCAGTGAAGCAGAGGGAATGCTGGCGGATTCAGGCAAACGCTGTTATGTTGTATCTGTCATTGCAAAGGTTTGTATATTCGTTTTCCCTTTTTGAATGACGAATAGATTACCGCCGCCTGCTGGCATGGAGAATTACTTCCTCTCACACGGGCACAGAACGTACATGCTAGTTGGCCATTGACTGTAGTTTTTGTGGTGTGTTAAAGGGAAAAATGTTGGCCAGGCGACTTCAAGCAATGCTACAGTCGGCCTTCGTCGCCACTAGTTCTTTGCCGTCTGCTTGGTGCAGGGGCGTAGCAAGCTTTTCAAAAGTGAGGGGGATGGATGTGATTTGTTTATTAACAATAAAAACGATGGATACAATGACAGAGGGGTACAAAATGTATAACATACAAGATATAAAAAGTTTCCCATTTAAATGAGTGATACTAAAAAAGTATAAAAACACACTCGGAACTAGGGCTGCAAAATATATCGTTTTTTTATCGTCATCGCAATATCAACCGGCGCAATATACACATCGCGAAAGGCTTTGACATTCGCTATAGACACAAAACTGATTTTTTTTTGTTTTAGGTGAAAGAAAATATGAGTAGAAAACTGCACCTTCAAATGTAATGGTCATTCTTTCTTAGTGCTGCCTTTATATTCAATTCAATGTTCAATTCGTTCAATAAAAGAACGTTAGAAATTATTTCATTTCATTTGTTTTAAATTCAACAAGCAGTGTGTTGTATTTTAGCAGAATACTAATATAGACCTCTTTCACAAACTGTAACATTCATTTCATTGCTCACCTGTGAACCTTCCTGTGCTCTCTCTGAAACTGATGCCTCCAGCAACTTCCTCTCCTAAAGTGGTAATAATGGGCAGTGGTAAAGGAATAGGGCCAAACAGGTACAGCTATGGCACTAGCAAACCTCAGTGAATATTGAAAAGTAATATCATGAAATAAATGCAAACAATATCTAATGGAAATAGGCTACTGCTGTTTAATGTCAAAATTTTTCAACGTTCAGCTTTCAACTTCACTTACAGGATTTCTCTTGAAAAAAGTGTCAATCTTCTCCTGCCTCTTTCTTTTCTGCATCTTGATACTGCAAACCCCATCTCTGCAATAATAATACTGGTTTAATACACTCAATCAGTACTGGTAAAGCAATTCCTGCCTCTATGTATTAATGCTCATGGGTAGCCTAATGGGTTCCATTCAGACCTTTACATTATGTCTTTTAGTCTGTTATATGTCAACAAGACATTTTCACCTGGCTATGCCCAGTGTTTAGATCTGTTGTTCTATTTATGCAAATTAGCACATAACGTAATTATATTATGATCCGTTTATACGTTTATTATGAATGCTATAACGTTGCTAATGTTACGAAACGTTATACTTCTTACATGGGAAACTACTCGTACATGTTAGCTTTCATTTAACGTTGCTAGTGAAGTTAAAAAGGTGCAGTTACCTCCCATCCTGTAGTTACAACTGATAAACACACCATTTTCTAAATCTCTGCTACGCATATAGCTACAGTAACGGCATATAAAAAGAGATGAACATGCCACCGTACATTAAACTTTACCAACACAAATGGCAAAAGACAACCTAGCTAACTAGCTAAAAGCCTAATGTTAATTGATAGGTTCTGTTAGCTAACGCTACCTACCTAATTACGATAGCAATTTGTACCAGCATTAAAGAGTTAAGCTTTACATTGATGTAACACATTAACGGTGATAACAAATGTACGGCAAACACTAAAGATACTTACATTACCTTACCCTTAAAATTACTGGACGCGGTCTGTTAAGACCGCTGGCAAAATTACGAATCCCACTATGGCAACGCCATGACCCACCCTCCGAAGCAGCTCGATTGGTTGGCGTTAGGCATTTCACCTCGAGGGGTTATGATTAGGATAGCGGATTGGTCAGGGGATAGGACCTGAACAAATGGGGTCACTTTACCTTGGACGCCTGGCCAATAGTAGTGATTGAAGGGCGGGTCTTGGCGTTGCCATAGTGGGAACACACCGTTGCCATGAAAAACAGAGCGTTGCTTTGGACGCAATCGCTACACACAGCACACAGCCTACGACGTAGCTACGGCGGCAGTTCGACTGCGGAAAAACTTCAGAAAAAGTGTGGGTGTTCAACCCTCTCACCGGGAAAAGTGTGGGTGTTAAAACACCCACATCCCCCACGGGTGCGACGCGCCTGGCTTGGTGTGTCAACACCATTACACTCAGTATCAGAATCATTGGACTTGCCAGATACGTTAATTAATGTTTAATATGTAGTAAAAAAAAAATGGAGAGGAATTTTCTAAAGACCACTGTAATTGTTGGTGAACAACAATGAATGACCAAGGGATTAAAAACTTTTTTCACTTTTTCACTTTAATCGCATCTGCAAAAAGAGAGAAATCAGTTACCTCTCCATTCTTACACCATACACACCCCCTAACCAGTCTGAGGGACCAAACCGGTGACCTTTAGAGTAACACCATCCACATATTTATAATTCTCTCCCCTCATTGTTCTCCTCTCTCCGATATTCCTTGTTGAGCTTGTGAGCTGTTGCTTCCCAAAGACTTCCAATTACCACCTGTCCAAATAAATGGAAAGTCATCTGTCGTGCCAAATAGCCAATTAGTGAGGCTGGAAGCTCTAAACCAATCAAAGAGCACAGGTCTCGAGAGTCACGGGGTCACAATGGGAAACGACTTGAGGGCTGTGGAGAGGTCACCCGCCCTCGGGCTCCCAGGTTGGCTCTTAAGAATAATTAATAGTAGTAATATGTCAGACTTCAAATGTATAGACACAGAGGGCCAAATTAATGTGTGTGGAAATGATTGAGTAAAGGTCAGGACTAAAGCAGGTGCAGTTGAATGTCTCCCATGGGGTGTTTGTGAAGTTAAATAATGAGTTGGATACTTTAAATGCTGGTGTGTTTGTGTGATTTTCATCCATTGAAAATAATGTGTGTGTGTGTGTGTGGCTAGAGTTATCCGTTATGTATCGCAAAATTGGCAAAGTGGCAAAACCAAATTGATATAGAACCACTGAATCAAAGTCAGTGAGGAATTAATCAAAGTTAGTTGCCAAACAACAATTTTGGGCAAATTCAACCAATTACTCTCTAGGTGTGTGTGTGTGTGTGTGTGTGTGTGTGTGTGTGTGTATATTTGAGACTTTGCAGATTTTTTTTCCAACAGTCCTCATCAATTCAACGAGCTGTTTAAGAGTTTATTTCAATTTCGCTACTCCATAACCATTAATTCAAAGTCTGAGCTGAATAGAACATCTCAGCCGTAACGGTTTCTCAGCTTTAAATGGCAGTGTGTCAATATCTGAAAGTGACACTTCTCTTTGTGTACAGTGCACTCATGACGGGAATAGATCACATCAATAACGGTACATCACCCTCACTCACCCATCCTTTGCATTCTGCTCATCTGCTGCTGTCTCATTTTCTGATTTGTTTTTAATGTATCTCTTTGTCCCTCCTCTTCCCTTTCTACTCCACCTCCTTTTCTTACACATTCCATATCTTCTCATCACTTTGTTCAAAGAAATAGTTTTCGTAAAAATGAAAAAAAGTTTTGTTACCAGGCAACAAGGCCACTGCATATGGCTATGTGTGGTGGTGTTCACAGCCAATGTGCGCACATGTTTATGGATGTGTTCATGAGTTTCGGCTCATGAATTTTATTTGTTATGAGTTTGAGTAGGCTACACGCATCTGTTCATGTATGTGCACACGTTTAAATGTTGATGTTGACATGACTGAGGTAAGGACGGTGTTTGGTGTTTTAAGCTTCCAACGTCGTCTTCCAGGCAGCGCTGCCTGGAAGGCACTAGGATTAGGCAACGGTTAAGTGCCTTGAAGTCGACGGTTGCAGCGCTGCCTTGAAGTCGACGTTGGGGGCTTAAAACATCATTGAGCGGTAATGACTTTGTTAAAGAGATGAAAGACTAGCTGTTCTTCTCTGGACTGCAGGGGAACGGTGATTACACTGATTTTTGCACCACTAATGTGTGTGCGTGTATGTGTGTGTGTGTGTGTGTGACAGAAAGACAGATAGTGAGAGCTAAGTAGAAAAATAGTTTTATATTTTATATTTTAATGAGGTCTTGGTAGTATGCTTTTGTACTTCTATCTTTGTGAGGACCAGCGAGTTGTGAGCTTTTACGGTTGTTGTTTTTTCCATTATGATACAGACCATCCCCAAACTGCATGGCCATTGTTGACTGTCTTAGACTCATCTTGATTTTGAACTTTACCTGTAGCAGAAATACAGAGAATATGTGGGCAACAAAAGTGTAGCTGTGTGTCAGTCAGTTTACTATCAGCTGCTGTGCAGGATCAGTTGGATCGCAGTCAAAGCATTTTTAGTAACCTATCAAACTGGTCTCCTGACATCCGAAAGTACATCTATCTATCTATCTATCTATCTATCTATCTATCTATCTATCTATCTATCTATCTATCTATCTATCTATCTATCTATCTATCTATCTATCTATCTATCTATCTATCTATCTATCTATCTATCTATCTATCTATCTATCTATCTATCTATCTATCTATCTATCTATCTATCTATCTATCTATCTATCTATCTGTGTATGTATGTATGTATGTATGTGTGTGTGTGTGTATATGACCATATACAACAAGAGCCAGAAGGGCGACAAAGCTATTTAGTATTTGGTTGGTATGTACCGGGTATTTATTTCAAACACAGGTACTACAGTATTGCTGGTAGATTACAATAAGAACATACAGTAGTTGTTTGTTTTTTTTTGCTGGTTTGCAGCACACCAGTATCTGATAACGTTACAGACGTTAGCTAGCTCGCTTTTTAGCTAGCTCTTTTTCTAGCTCCATGCTAACTAGTTTCCTCCCACCTCCAGCTAGCTGTGCTCTGCTCTTGTCGGCTAATCTTGTCAGCTCATCCTTCTGTTTCTTCTAGTATCGGATTATCCTGGGGTCAATGTCAACATGTCTCGCAGCTTTTTCACCCGAGTTTTCCTCTGCATACTTTAAAACTCTTTTTGTTTTGTTGTTGAAAAGTCTGTCTCTTCTTTGCCAGCACTAAATGAGACCCGTGTTACATCAAATGTAGCTACCGCCATCTATTGGAACCTGTACTTTACTACACACTACACTTGGCTGAGTAACACATACAGCTGCATTGATTAAAATACCGGTAGGACAATAATCCAGAAAAACAAAGTGTGGAAAAAAGCATGAATATATTGTTGAATTTGTTCAATTAAATTGGTAGAAATGTACATTACAATGCACTTGAATTAAACTTGAAATATCGTTTTGACTGATAATATGGCTGCGGCTGGAAACAACAAGAGCTACGAGCTAAAGTTTGTCTCGCGTACATTCACAAAAACACCCTAGGATGCATTTTGGCGAGAGTTACGCTTTAGTTTGAGACAGGCCTTTATTTGTCTATGTTGACCACACCCCCGGCCACTATCAGAGGTCTGGCTTTTAATTGACTACCAGTTTTTATTTGAGGAATTACGGTATCTGTCCAATCTGAGTATCCTCTTGCGGCTCTGTGCGGAGTTTAGCACCGCCCATGACGATTCTGATTGGTTTAAATAAATGCCATTAAACCAGAGCACGTTGTCCTCCCATCCCTGAATGCTATGTGGAGTAGCCATTCTCTCCTTCAGCGCACTTTGGAGGAGGGTCTGGCAAAGCGAGGCTATGCATGGATATACAATGTGTGTAAGAAGAGGCAGCTCCAGAGAGAAGGATGAAGCATAGGAAGCACAAGAAACATGGAGAAAAGTAGAGTGAGAGCAGAGCCACTTTTGCTGGTTATGCATGATCAAACTCTGAATATTCAGTGTGTAAAATTCAGCGTACCCAGATATTTGTGCGTGTGTGTATGTGAGAACTTCATTACAGTTCCAATATTTACTTACTATCTCCTGACTTGCAAGACAGCAAATTAACCAAGATAGAAGTTAAAAGTGGAGAAAGACGGACAGACCTCATTCTCATTTCATTTTCCCAAACAATATCCTCCATTGTTCTATCTATTTCTATCCACCTTCTCCCCCGGTCAATTCTTCAACTACTCTTTAAGGAGCCTTGTTTTCCTCTTCTCTTTTTCTTCCACCATTCATTCCTGCATCTTTCTCAATACTTAATTCTCCTTCCCACATTTTTCCATTCTTTCCTAATTGTTTTTTCTCATTTCTCCTCACTGTTCTTCAATCACTCTCTTCCTCCTCTGAGCTCCGAGCCGTTTCTTTCCTCCTCTTCTTCCATCCCTCCTCTTCTTCCATCCCTCGTTTCAACATTTCTGTTATTCCTCTCACCCCTCCACCTCCTCCAAACCTCTCCTTTTGTAGCATATGGCCCAAGGTCTCCAGAGCCGGCTCCTTCTGGACAGAGAGGCGTGCGAGTCGTGTTCTGGACAGAAGCTATAGGAAAGGAAGAAAAATGAAGGGAGGAGAGGGGGTTCAGTCACGACTGGAGAGGGGATGGCGGCAAGAAGAGGGTGGGAGGAATGTAGGGAGAGGATGGGATTAGAGGCTTATTGATGGAGGTTGTTAGAAAAAGAGTGGTGGAGGGAGAGTAAAGCAGAGATGGTATAATGGATTGGCGTTATGAAGTGGTGGGAAAGAAAGAAGAGGACAGAGTGAGAGAAAGTGGAAGAACAACGTATGTGAAGTAAGGAGCAGAGATGACAGGAGCGAAGAGAGAGGGAGGGCAACGATGAATTGGTGATGTATAGAATGGGTGTAAATGGATTGTAAATTGACTGCATGTATAGAGTAACTTTCTACCTTATCCCATTAGGAACAACTTGGGGTTCAGTGTCTTGCTGACAGGTTACAACGTATTACAGATACAAATACACACTGCTTTCATTCATCCCGCTGTGTATTGATCTGCCCCTCAGTGATGGTTTCACTGGGTCACTGGTTCCCATTACATCTAACAAATCTCATCGTCTGTACAAACTGGTCCTTGCATCTCTCTCGTATACACCGCCCTGCGACCTCACCCTTGCTCAATCACACACTTAGGTTTAGAGCCAAATTACTCATCCACAGTCTACATGCGGGTCTTGTTAACCCGGGGTTCCTCTGCTCATAAGGCGTGGGATGATCTGTGTCATCATCTTCCACACAACCAGGTATAAATATCTAGCAGACTGCTGAATTTCTATTTGACATGGTTTTAATCATCCTCAAACCAAGGTTGTTATGTACTTACTACCGAATGCTTTCCTTACACAACATGAGTTATCATTTATTATGTGGTGTGTGGCAATCTAGCTCCATCTTTTGGTTACCCCACCAGATGATGTTTTTAGTCACATTTGTTTATAGAGGCTGACTCTCAAAGGGATCCAAACTCGGCCCAAAATAGACCCAAGGATATTAATACAAAAGCATAAAGACAACACTGGGAACAGCGTGATGTGTCACCAATGAGCAGCTGCTGTTAAAAAGACTAGCAATATGTCATTTTCCATGCACATCACAATTCACACTATTGCCTCAAAAAACTAATTTTCAAACATGTGATCAGCATTCATGAATCCACATAAATCTGTATTACAGCAATAGAACTGGACCCTACCTAAAATATCTTGGTTGGGTCTTGTTAACTAGCAAACGAGAGGACCATGGTGACTTAATTAAAGGGTAATCTAATGCTTTTTTTCAACCTAACCTATGTATTTGTGTCTAAATGACTGATGGGAACAAAAATCGTTGACACTGGTCCAGTATTAAGCAAGAAAACTGCGTTTGCTAAACTCACCAGACTCCATGTAAATAAACAGTAATTTCAGCATCGTAAAATACACTTCATTCAAAGTCGACAGAAACAAAATAAAACTATGAAAAGACGTTTTGGGTCGTCTTTCCACTTTTCCACCCATCTAGTTTTGGTTGAAATAAACACATAGTTTATCGATTTACATGTGAAAATATGTTGGCTTTTTACACACCATAAGTATTGTTTTTTAAATCGAGTCTGGTGGGTTTAGCGCTTGCAACCTCAGAGCTGTTTCTGGTTAAGAGGTTTTAAAGGTCTATCTCTGAAGGTATCCTTTCCATAATGTTGTCAGACACTTTATATATATTATATTAATCTGAGCCTGTCAGTGGCAAAACAAACTGACGCTGAACATTTGCCCCATAGGGTTACATTGCAGCCCGGTCTGTGGCTGCCAGTTACAGCGTTCACACTTAACACTGGACCAATTTCAAAGATTGTTGCTACTATCAGTCACTTACACACAAAAACATAGGAAAATAGGGTCCAGGTTGAAAAAAATGGTAGTTACCCTTTAAGTGGTTCTCTAAAGTGCCTTGTTTTAGCAAAGTACTCAAAGTTATCTCTCTTGTAACTATCTAGACTCTCTTGTGACTTCACTGGCTCCCTGCCACTGGTCACTAAAGCTTTGCTACCATTAATTACAGAGAGTATAATCAGAGTGTTTATGGGGCCAAGGTGTTGGTTGTTCCGTTGATCCAGACAGTGACAGATGGTGGCAGGTTAAAGAGTCCGTTTGCGTCTCGCAGCAGCCAGCTCGCCTTTTTTTTAATAGACTTTCCGTCTGGAAATGGCTGCCATTACACAGTGCAGTGTGGGCCAATTCACCCAAAGCGTCAAAGACATCTGTTCCTACGAAGAAACACATATTGCTGCTGTCCTGGGCAAGCCACCTAGCTGGAAGGTGTTGGGTGGCAAGAGTTAAGATGTGGGATTGTAACTGATGTGGCTGGAAAGGAAATACTGGCTGGGCATCTGGGAACCACTAAGATTCCCTTAAGAGGGCAGATTACCCCATCTACTCCAAAGAAGCTGCCTGGTAAAAACACTGCAAGGCTATGTTTACACAGAGCACATGCTAACATACACTGGATAAAAAGAAGAACATGTTTTGGTTAAAAAGTATATTTATAGGTATCGTGGAAAAAAAAAATTGACAAGAAGGAATGTATGATTTGTGCATTGTCCATGGTTTGGTATATTGAGAGGCCTGAGAGTCCTTTTGAGGGCACTGTGTGTCTGGAGGTTAAGATAAGATGAAGAGTAGGGACCCCCCTACTGCATATACTGTATAAAATTGAGTTGCATAATTAACTGTGCTGAACAGATGAAAATAAATAGTCATTATTCATACATCATGTTTTTATGTTAAACATATGTGGAAGGCATAGTAAATCTTTTAACTCAACTGTAATGGCCTCTACACATATGCCAGACGGGGGACCATCGGCAGAAAAGGCATTTGGACTGATCAGTCTCCCCGAATTGTTCAAAACATGCCAGAGAACACACAGAGGAGACGAGACGTAATACGTCTCCATAACAGCAGGCGACGCTAATCTGTATTGTAGCCCAAAAATGAAAACCGGCAGCTGATTGAACAAACGCGTCACGTGGGTCTGGCTTCTTCTTTCGGATTTTGGATTTTTCAAACGGCCATTAACACTAGAAGTGCCAGAATTCCATAACTACTAGAATTGCTGTGAGCGGTCATTTTGACCGCCAGATTCCAAACTCTATAATCTCTCATGATAAATACCTAATTGCGATATTAATGCATGTATTGTGTTAGGATATCTTTAGAAAAACATAATAACACCAAAATGTACATTTTAACGAGTTTAATTATACATTTGAATAGTAATAGGCTATGTGTTTCAATAATTCATATCATGGCATATAAACTGTGATTATTTCATACATTCATATCCCGAAAAATATGTTATGGAAAGTCATTCAACTTAACTCATAACTGCCAAATAACAATTAAAAGTATGTTATTTGAACATTTATAACCTAACCTGGTATTGCCTCCGTTTTGGTGTCGGACCGTGTGTCGCTGCCCTTTTTCCCTCCGTAAACTCCGTTCTCAGCTGCTCTGACAGTTGCTGCATGAACTTCCTCCGGGACATTTTACTGCTGGTGCACTCCTTAGAGAGGATGTGTGATTCCAGCCAGTTCAAGGATGTATGAAGTTATATGAACACGCAGACAGCCTCCACCGGCCATCTACATGTAACGCGACTTTCACAGAGCGAGCACCCGGCGCTTGCCTTCTGATTCAGAACAGACTCCATCCATGCCGTATTTATTGTAGTATCCTACGTTACCGACTGGCTTTGCCTTCGGCCCATCGGTGATGCCCACACTTGTTACTCGAGACCGCTAGTTACGTTTCTCTGACAGAGATGATGATAGTTACTAAGCAACCAAAATGCATCTTCAACCGCGCGAAAGATTAAAAACAATACCGCGAAAATCCGAGGGGTTAATATGACCGTTATGGCCAAAATAGGTAAAAGTGATTGTATTTTCCATTTAAATGAAAATACAGACTATTTTAGGAAAAGTCAGGCACCAGCAGGATTGTATTTTTTTATTCGGCAAAGTTATTGCACATATAAATTTCTAAACGGTCAAAATGACCGCCATGGCCATTCTAGTGTTAATGGCGACTCATTCAGAATACGATCTCAAATTTTACTGAAATAGTTTACCGAAACGAGTTTCTGAAAACATTTTAAGTGAGAAATAGGCCATGCAGTTGCTGAATCTGTCTTCATTTCAGATCGACAAACGTTAGTTTAAAAGATTTTCGTCAGATTTTGAGGCTCCTTGTCTCTGGGTTAGCACTCCACCAATCAGATTGGTCATTTGAGCCCGTTTGCCAGCAGTGCCCGCCCTCCCGACTATGCCCTACAAATTGGCGAAAATGAAGGCCCACAGTCCCAACAGACGATGACACGAAACACACCGCACAGACTCGAGTAACTGACCTCGCCAGACTGTACGACGGCCGATTTGGCTTGGTCTGTAGTGGGTTTAAGGCTACCATAGTAGCTAGCTTATCTATAGTAAGCTTATCTTCAATATGTAAATATATATTGTTTTCAAAAATAGGCCAATTTATCTTTGCTATTGACGTGTTGGATTCATATTAATGTATATTTTCAAACATTTTAATTTAAAAAAATGTTTAAAATAATTTGGTGGCCCCCCTGCACTAACTCTGAGGACCCCCTAGGGGTCACGAACCCCCTGTTGAAGATCTCTGATCTAAGTGACAAGTGACCTGAAGTTTTCCACATTAATAGCTCTGTTTTATTTAAACAATGGATCTATTTATTGTCGGATAAGACAATGATTCCCATGATATGTTAAGAGTTTTGGCATTTGAAAATCCCAGCCCACACTCTAATAAGTTAATTGGTTAACCTTCACTATGGCATGCACCAATAAGGCTAATTAGAACATGCTTTGGCTGTATTTGACTTCCGGTCTTACACTGTATTAAAATTGGCAGGATTGGTGGTGTACACATGGTAGAAGAATTCATTAATACCTAATTGAGAGATCACTGGTTCTGTGCTATGTTGTGGGTTTGATACATCGAATAATCATTGTTTGAGAGCACCAGTGGTCGTAATGATACGGATCCTCGATTCACAGATGATGCGAAGTGTCTTTATAACAATGTAACAATCAGCGAATGTTATTGCTGATGAGCAGCTCTGGGTTTTACTTCTATTGGCTTCCTATTGTTAATTTTATGTCCATTTGTCAACGTGGTGAAACCCAGTGTGGTTGTCATTGACCTTTGACCTGCATGTTAATAGCTTTCCAATGGCTCTAATCGATGTCAACCAATAAACAGATGGTACACCATTTCCTTTCCTTTGGCTTTATCTGTTAGGACATCAGGCTTTGTGTTTAAGATCCAGATGAATGCTAGCTTTCTATTCATCCATCCATCGTCGTCCGCTTATCTGGTATCGGGTCGCGGGGGGAGCAGCTCCAGCAGGGGACCCCAAACTTCCCTTTCCCGAGCCACATTAACCAGCTCTGACTGGGGGATCCCGAGGCGTTCCCAGGCCAGGTTGGAGATGTAATCCCTCCACCTAGTCCTGGGTCTTCCCCGAGGCCTCCTCCCAGCTGGACGTGCCTGGAACACCTCCCTAGGGAGGTGCCCAGGGGGCATCCTTACCAGATGCCCGAACCACCTCAACTGGCTCCTTTCGACGTGAAGGAGCAGTGGCTGTACTCCGAGCTCCTCACAGATGACTGAGCTTCTCACCCTATCTCTAAGGGAGACGCCAGCCACTCTCCTGAGGAAACCCATTTCGGCCGCTTGTACCCTGGATCTTGTTCTTTCGGTCATTACCCAGCCTTCATGATCATAGGTGAGGGTAGGAATGAAAACTGACCGGTAGATCGAGAGCTTTGCCTTCTGGCTCAGCTCTCTTTTCGTCACAACGGTGCGATACACTGAATGTAATACCGCCCCCGCCGCGCCGATTCTCTGACCAATCTCCCGCTCCATTGTCCCCTCACTCGCGGACAAGACCCCAAGGTACTTAAACTCCTTCACTTGGGGTAAGGACTCATTCCCTACCTGGAGAAGGCACTCCATTGGTTTCCTGCTGAGAACCATGGCCTCAGATTTAGAGGTGCTGATCCTCATCCCAGCCGCTTCACACTCGGCTGCAAACTGATCCAGTGAGTGCTGAAGGTCACAGGGCGATGATGCCATCAGGACCACATCATCTGCAAAGAGCAGCGATGAGATCCCCAGCCCACCGAACTGCAACCCCTCCCCACCACGACTACGCCTCCTATCCATAAATACTATGAACAGGATTGGTGACAAAGCGCAGCCCTGGCAGAGGCCAACCCTCACCTGGAGTGTGTCCGACTTACTGCCGAGAACCCGGACACAGCTCTTGCTTTGGTCATACAGAGATTGGATGGCCCTGAGAAGGGACCCCCTCACCCCATACTTCCACAGCACCTCCCACAGTATCTCCCGGGGGACCCGGTCATATGCCTTCTCCAGATCCACAAAACACATGTAGACCGGATGGGCATACTCCCAGGCTCCCTCCAGGATCCTTGCGAGAGTAAAGATCTGATCCGTTGTTCCACGACCAGGATGGAATCCGCATTGTTCCTCTTCAACCCGAGGTTCGACTATCGGCCGAACCCTCCTTTCCAGCACCTTGGAGTAGACTTTACCAGGGAGGCTGAGAAGTGTGATACCCCTGTAATTGGTACACACCATCTGGTCCCCCTTTTTGAACAGGGGAACCACCACCCCGGTCTGCCACTCCTTGGGCACTGTCCCAGACTTCCACGCAATGTTGAGTAGGCGTGTCAACCAAGACAGCCCCTCCACACCCAGAGCTTTCAGCATTTCCGGACGGATCTCATCAATCCCTGGGGCTTTGCCACTGTGGAGTTGTTTGACTACCTCAGTGACCTCCACCAGGGAAATAGACAACAATCCCCCGTCATCCTCCAGCTCTGCCTCTAACAAAGAGGGCACATCAGCTGAACTTAGGAGTTACTCAAAGTGCTCCTTCCACCGCCCTATTACCTCCTCAGTTGAGGTCAACAACGTCCCATCCTTACTGTACACAACTTGGATGGTTCCCTGCTTCCCCCTCCTGAGGTGGCGAACGGTTTTCCCGAAGCACCTTGGTGCTGACCGAAAGTCCTTCTACATCTCTTCTCCGAACTTCTCCCACACCCGCTTGCTTTGCCTCTTTCACGGCTGAGGCTGCAGCCCTTCGGGCCCCTCGGTATCTTGCAACTGCCTCCGGAGTCCTCTGGGATAACATATCCCAGAAAGACTCCTTCAGCCTTACGGCTTCCCTGACCACCGGTGTCCACCACGGTGTTCGTGGGTTACTGCCCCTTGAGGCACCTAAGACCCTAAGACCACAGCTCCCTGCCGCAGCTTCAGCAATGGAAACTTTGAACATTGTCCACTCAGGTTCAATGCCCCCAGCCTCCACAGGGATGCACGAAAAGCTCAGCCGGAGGTGTGAGTTGAAGGTCTGTCGGAGAGTAGCTTCCTCCAGACGTTCCCAATTTACCCGCACCACCCGTTTGGGCTTACCAGGTCTGTCGGGAGTCTTCCCCCACCCCCTGAACCAACTCACCACCAGATGGTGATCTGTTGACAGCTCCGCCCCTCTCTTCACCCGAGTGTCCAAAACATACGGCCTCAGATCTGGACAGTCCGGTACACTGTTGTTCAGCCATGTTTCCAAAAAAAAAAAAACACAGCAGTCTCTGAACTCGCGTTGGGAGTTTCGATGAAGTTGGATGTAATCCAGTTTGTTGTCTAATGAGCAGACACTTGCAAGCAGGATTCGTAAAGTTCAGGTAACGCATAATAGCATTGGATGTAGCTAAACACCGAGTATAACACAGCCGTGAATTAGCATGGAATGGCAAATGGTCGGCATGTAACAGTCACAAGCTCTACCAGCAGTTAGCAGTAGTTGGATAAGCACCCCATGTCTGCACCAGTCTGTGTTAACACAGCCCACCTCCATGAGCCGACGAAAGCAGCCTGGTAGCTGGATAGTCCCAGTGCCGGTACACTGTTGTTCAGCCATGTTTCCACAAAAATACAGCAGTATCTGAACTGGCGTTGGGAGTTTCGTTGAAGTTGGATGTAGTCCAGTTTGTTGTTTAATGAGCTGACACTTGCAAGCATGATTTATGGGACAGGTGGCCGGCTAGCATTAGCTCGCTCTGGATGTCCCTTACCCCGGTTAGCGGCATCGGCTGAGGTGCAGCTGGTCTCCGTAGCAGGCGAAGCTCATGTAGTGTGCCGAGTATTCCGTCTGTAATAACGTTTCCTGCATATTCTCCGATCTGTACCGATGTATCCCGGTGGTACACATGTGCGGTAGTTTGAATGCACATAATTGTTGTAAAAGTTTGCTGCTGAAAGAGAGAGCCTGTTTAGCGAAGCTTCAAGATGGCTGACAGTCGTTTTCATTCGGAATACCTCGGCCAGACTCGGCAGTCCAACCCCCTATGGGTGGGTTGAAAACATGCGGAAGTAGCTCCTACTACTGGCTGTAGTCCTTTGGCCAAAAGTTGCCCAAAAAAGACCCCCAATGCAGAGATCTCCCGTCTCAGGGAGACATGAGGGAGGGAAGCACGGTCATTCAGAAATACTACCGGGTTTCTACTGATACAAAGCTGAATGCTAAATCGGTGAAGTATCCCTTTAACTGCTGCTAATTTAGTTCACTTGGAAAAACGTGTTGTAAATCAGCCTGTGCTGCCTGTCCCAAAGACCAAAATGAACATCTTCGCTGTATATGTCTACAGAGAGAAAGAGGCGACAGAAAGAAAGATCACAACAGTGTTCTTTTAAACTGTAACACATTTTAAGTTTAATCCTACAAATACCGGCCCTCTTAATTGATTCCCTCTTTCAATTAAGAGATGTAAAGATGAGAAAGGGGAAAGAGAGACGCAAGGAGGAAAGATCTTTACTTGTGTACTTGGTATTATGTGTTTTTTTTTTATCTATTTACATTTCAAATGCAAATGATCTTAATACTTCTAAAATTGAGTCAAATGAGATCAAGAGAGGCAGGACGACGGGTGAAGATTGAGGTCATTTTAAGTAGAAAGAAGAGAATGAAAAAGGACTGAGATGATCTGATCAGAAACTCAGGATTCCATTTAGATGATAGTGTATTTCCTGTAAAAGTCATCTGTTAATGTCTTTCTGAATTTGAATATTTAATCTTGTATAATGCCTAGTTCACACACACACACACACACACACACACACACACACACACACACACACACACACACACACACACACACACACACACACACACACACACACACAGTCAGACATGCACATATCTAGCAGCATAAACCATCGTGAGAATACACACACTGTCATATACCAGCACACACACTGTGACTTTATGAATCCCGGCAGATGAATAAGAACACATTTAAAAGGCATCATTTGTCGCCAGTGGAAACACGCACAGTATATCCAGCAATACCACTGGGAGCTCTGCATTTAACATCTCTATCACTTTATTACACACACACACACACACACACACACACACACACACACACACACACACACACACACACACACACACACACACACACACACAGCACAGTAATGCAAGTTAAAATTATATGTAAATGGAACGCCTATTTGAATCAGTTGTGTACTCCAGCAGTACCTTGATCAAACATTCGCTTCGATAGAGCATACTAGATTGAATTACATGGAATTGATAGGAGGCAGTGAGAGAGAGAGAGAGAGAGAGAGAGAGAGAGAGAGAGAGAGAGAGAGAGAGAGAGAGAGAGAGAGAGAGAGAGAGAGAGAGAGAGAGAGAGAAGCTGGTGTGAAGGGGAGACAGGTAGAGACAGTAGAAAAGTGATAAAAGCTGAGCAGGAAAATGTTAAATGGGAGAGAGGGGAGTGGGAGACATTGAGAAGCACATGAGAGATGGCAGGTATATATAGAGAGAGGGCTGCTCTGTCAGATATCAAACAGTGTTCAAAAGTCTTTATGTGAAGGGTTTGAAGGGAGGCGTGTAGCAGCAAGAAACAACATTTCTCACAGCAAAGGGAGAACGCAAAATGGAGGGAACGAGACAAATCAGTTAAACACAATTTAATGAGTCGCTCCTCACTCGGCCTCCTCTCTGATAGTCACCCTCTAATCTCTGTCACCCATCTCGATCGCTTTTCTGTTTTCCTGTCTCCTTTTTAGTCTCTCTGGTTCTCTCTTCCTGTCACCATCTCATCACAAGGTCTTCTTTTAGTTTTTTCTCTATCTTAAAGCCAACCAACCTGCTCTGCTTCACTCTGCTCTGCTCTACACAGGGATACAAATTAATTCCAACTCCCATTAGAAAAACAAGCTTTTGGATGGTAATCAAGATAAATCTGGCTGGGGCGACGCTATCAGCGGACAATCTTGATTGTTCACTGAGCACTTAAGAGCCAGGAGAGTGTTTGAAAATAGAGATGAGGCACTCCTAAACTTCTTATCTTGTTTCTGTGTGAAAAGTGGAAGGAAGCATCCACCTGTGACAATAGTTGGGGATTACAGGGACGGAATCCTAATGGGATACACAGACGACTGATAAGAAGGCATACTGATACTGGAGCACTCCAAATCATGTCAAATTCATTAAAAACATTTTTTTCATCACAGTTTGGTTTTGTTTGGTCCTTACCAAAGAGCAAATGTTCAACTTTATTGTTTGGGTATGTTCCTGTTTCCCAACTGGAAGTGGTAGTACTGTGAGGCTGGTGTGCCACAGCCGTGCACTAACAAGCACCAAATTAGCTGCTTTTGGATGGGCTTCTTATTGTCAAGTGTATTGACATGCCATAAATCCTTTAAAAACAATTATGATGAAGAATCAATGGTTATATAGGCCTATGTTTGTACTGGACTGAATCCTTTTTTTAACACTTCGACGCTTTAGGACTCTTTACGTCCGCTATCAATCTGTTTGGACTGAAATTTTTTTTTTTGTTTTCTTTATATCTATTTTAAGTGGTTTCTTATTGATTGTTTGTTTCAGTGTCTTCATTTATGCATCATTCAAAATGAACGTCTTTCTCAATTGATTTCCTGGGTCTTAAAAAAGGTCTGAAATGAAAATGAACAAAACAGTTCAAACAAGCACCACTGACAGACTTAGAGTCTGCAAGTTAACTCAAGACAGTCAGATCTGTGTTGTAACTTTACAGAATGATGTAAGATGATGAAGTCACTGAATAAAAACTATTCTGATCATTTCCACTTTTAGTAGTCAAGGGTGGGGAAACCGTCTGAAATGGAGTGCAGGCATCACCCAAAGCAACAGGTTACATGTTAAATCTCAGTTATTCAATCAGCTGATGTAGAACAGTGGGTAGTGGGGCTCAAGCTGCCATTCTTTGAGGATGAGTTGCTTCCAGGATGACTAGAAACAGGTAAATATCACTTAGGCAGCAACAGAAAGAGATACACTGTTGTCTTTAGAGTAATTCATTTTGCAACCAACATTACTATAGGGGGGCCAACCAGTTCCATCTTTCTTGTTGGCAAAGACTCTGTAGACTTTCAGATTACAATGGGTTGAAATAAAGGATGTCTAGTTGTTATGTTTTGTTTCAACAGCATTCCAATGATTTTATTACCTTTTGAAGCAAATGCTAATTACACATTGAAATATAGTCATTGAAATGCTGCTTTAAATGTATCCTAGACATCTAAAGAACGTTGACTTATCAATCTAATTTAGCCTGGTTTAAACTAAATGTCCTTTTGAACGTTAAATCTATAAATAAATGCTCACTGTGATGTAACGGGTCAACGCATTCTCATGAACGGGTTTGTATGACATCTTATGAAAATGTATGCACACCAAAACGTAAGATATCGTACAAAGAATAAGAGACCGCTGGCTGGTCACATGATGTGAGCTCCATGACGCTGAGCGGCAGTTGCTAGTTGTTTTAAGCCGCTACAGAGCTTTGTGACGCCGGCTACAGACCACCGTCACAGCTCGGTCATATCAGCAGCAGTTAGTAGATGTGTTTGGCTGCTACAGAGCTTTGCGACGCCGGCATGGTGCTCCGCATGGTGCTCCGCATGGTGCTCCGCATGGTGCTCTGCATGGTGCTCCATCGTATCAGCGGTAGTTGGTGGTTCAGAATAGGTAACTTTGAGCCGGGTACAGAGCACCGCGAGCTACCGTTGAGTTTAGGCCACAAAAAGTGGCGCGACAAAGTTCTAGTCTAGTTAAGTTTAGGAAAAAGATTGTGGTTTGGATTAATGCACTACCAAGGTATGCATTTTCCCAGGGAAGCAAACTCTGCTCCCTGGGATGAAAGTCCTGTGCTTTAAGGTTGGCACAAACAGCAAATGTCTTTTTATGTTTAGAATTTAGATTGATGGAATGAAGACTCTGCCCACAGTGCCGGTGCGGTTTTGTGGAGAGCAGCCATTAACACAAGGCCTGTAAATAAAGGTCACATGGACTCACAAGTCACTCATTTAATGCAGAGATGGTTTGTGAACCTGTCATCCTGCCTGCTTTGACATTTTCACAGTGAGGGGGAGTCAAACTCAATCTGATTCCATTTCCTGTAACTCAAGCTAAGCATGATTGACTTACAAGCACAGTTCCTCAGGATGCCTTAGAACACAGGGGGAATTGGATGGAAATCAGCAGCAGTCCAGATTTTAGTTTACCCACAGTTGACTTTGGTGTTTTAGGCTTTCCCAAGCATGAAGAATGGCTTATCTGGTGTCAGCATTCATTCCATTTTTATCCCAAAAAACATGTCTTTTGTGTCACTGTGGTTTATTTAATAAAAAACAGAATCAGTGGCTCTGTGTTAGGACTGTCTCATCATTGGCTTAGATTAACAGTAGGCTACTAAAGGGGATAAAGACATAATAGTTTGACTTACCTCAAACATTTTCTCATGGTTAAAGTGGTTCTGAAGCAGGCTTGTGTAGAGAAAGCTGAAGGTTTTCAATCGGCTTAAAAACACTTTCCCCGGGCGCTAGGTTAGCTCACCTGGTAGAGCAGGCCCCCATATATAGAGGTTTACTCCTCGATGCAGCTGCTGCGGGGTTCAACTCCAACCTGCGGCCCTTTGCTGCATGTCATTCCTCCCTCTCTCTCCCCTTTCATGTCCAAGCTGTCCTGTCCAAATAAAGGCCTAAAATGCCCACAACGTAATCTGAAAAAAACTCTCAAAAAAACACTTTACCCTGAACTGCATGTGTGTGTTCTCCATACAGTATATTTAAGAGCTGCCCAGTGCAACTATATCTTTCTATCATTTGCTAATGAGCTGGTCCACTGGAGTTGAGGAAAAGGAAGACTGAATGGTATTCCTTTCTTTATACTGCCTTAAAGTTTGCCAGCCGGTATTCAACCTGTGGGCAGTTGGGCACTGGGCCAAAGTACAGTAATAAAGATGCTCAATTTAACAAAGTGTACTTCCAAATAAACTGCTATTGTTGCTTACATAAGCAATAAAGACATTGGGCCCTCTTTTAACGATCTAAGCGCACGGCGTGAAGCGAATCCATGAAGGAGAGATTTTCAGGAGAAGAATCTGATCTGCTCGTGCGTGAAGTGAAAGCACGTGAGCAGATCATATCATAATACTATTTCTCATTGTAATATTTTTAGTTTTAATCTTCTGCATGTTCGTGTGCTGCTGCGCGTCCCTGTTTGTGTAACAAGTATAGTGTGCACACGCTCTGCACGAGCCTAGGTGCTTTTTACTAATGCACTGTTAAAATAACAATGAAATGCTGCGTTATTGACTTTTTGAGGTTTTTGTTGGTGAATCACTTTCCGCTGCTTCAAGATAGCAATACGCCAATAATGCACCTGCACACACCTCCACGTAAGACTGGCACGCTCATGGGCGCAGGTGCATTTGCTATTTAAATTACGTGGGCGCTGGACGGGAAATTGACAACTGCGTCGGTCTTAAACTAGCAAAGACACGTGCGTCGGGCTTTGCGCTGCATTGCGCCGGGTGCAAGATAGGGCCCTGAATGTCCTGTGCAGCAGTGCACCATTCTTCAAAAAAGAGAAACCCCTCTCCTTGGTGTTTTGATCAACTTTCCAAACTAGATATTAATATCAAATATTTTTGATGAAGTGACAACATTGACATTTGTATACTATTTGGGTTATTGGGTTGTTTTGTAAGCAGATAGTTGGACCATGACCGATGGGAGTTTTAGGACTTGAACCCATTTCTCTGGCCGGCCTTTTCAGCTGCCTCCTCGGATAAGCCCAACAGAGGATGGCTGACGTTCATTCATCATCATCTTCCCTCTGTACATCTGCAGTCCCCCTCCCTTCCAATCTATAAAGAAGGCAGAAAGCGTACATCATTGTGCAGAATGGGAACATAAAGTCTAAAGTCAAACTTAGTTCTTAGTTTTATGATGAATGTGCAGGACAAACTTTGGTGCAGTGTCCCAGTATTTATGTCTAAACTCAAGACCTATTCATTCAGAACTGCCTGTAAGCTATTTCAGCTCCCACCTCACCAACTATTAATTTCTCTTTTTTGCTGCAGGTGCTGATTACTTGCTTTGCTGGTGTCCAGTCCAGGTGTTACTAAATGCTATTATACCAAGGTGCATGTGTGCACACAGGTAAGATTATACACACCCATGTCTATGCATGCAAACGTTTTTTGGTTTTAGATTCCTTGCTCCTTGTGTTTTTGTTACCCTTCTTTAAAAAAAAGCAGTGACAGTATGTTGCTCATGCTGGAACCTTGCAATGGAAGCAAATAGTTTAAAAATGAATATTCTAAGCTCTGAACTGGCCTGCTGCCTTTGGTCTGTAATTATATCACTAAGTGTGAATTCAGTTTAGTCAAAGAAGAAACAAGTATTAAAGAAGCATGAGGTCAACGTTACCAGCCAGTATTGCAACAACAGCAACTTATTTCTTCAGTGGACATTTTGAGGTACAGTGGCCTGTAATTGACTTAAACAGCACAGTCACATTTTGACATAGGAGCCAAGTAAGCTAGCTAATTGGCCTGAGCTGAGTCCATAATATGCAGGAGCTGATCCATATTTGGAAGCCATGCCAAGCCTGAGTCGTGATTGCGGTCAGAGCTGGGGAAGCTCCAACATGCCAAATGTCAGATGCCACACAGCATTCAATTTGGAAGCTACGGTGGAAGAAAACCAAATTCAATAACAGTAATCAACTCCTAAAAGCAGAGCGTTCTTCCAAAACAGAGTATACAGCATGGTGTTTGAAAGTCAAATATTTAACTAGCTGGCAAGGCAATCGCTGATTGCTGGAATTAATCAACAATTCTATGAAACTCCAACAGATAGATAGATAGATAGATAGATAGATAGATAGATAGATAGATAGATAGATAGATAGATAGATAGATAGATATACTTTATTATTCCCAAATTGGGAAATTACTCTGTTACAAACAGTAAGTAGCAAGTTACCGAAGATATGTGCTGTGGGGGAGTAACAATGTTGCCAATATCCAGGGGTTAAAGTGGGATTTAGGCATTGAGGTGTGTAATTATCCAAAGCTAATTTGATGATACTACAGAGCATAAGCATTTAGTTTATTTGATGAAGGCTACAACAGCCTGCCATGTGCCATGTACCAAACCAAATAAGGCAATTACACTTAGTTGTGCGATATTTTCACAATCTTTAATGAAAGAAAAAGTTTAATGTATATTATGGATCAATAATTTATGATAAAAAGGCCCATAATGATTCTCTTTAAGTTGGTCATATTAAAACAACCAAGGCCTATGGTTTCTATGGGTGCAATGTTGAGTTCCAATAAGATACAAATTGATTCTTTTTGTTGTTGTTACAAATACAATCACTAAATGTTTGTCATTAATATTTCTTTAATAAAAAAACTGTTGAGTATAGTTTTTTGTAACAATCTTTAGCTTTTTATCATCTACGAAGCACATATTTCTGTTTATATGTAAAACAATACTAACACTAATAACTATCTAATACACAATCACAGAAGATAGCTGTGTGAAACGGAGAAACAAGACTTGAACATAAAATATGTTTCAGGTCACTACGTGCATAAAACGCAAGTCAAAAGCAAACAATCACACATCCGGTGTAGACAGCTGTATTGGTTAAAATAAAAGTAGGCCTACAGTGTATCTATCAAGATTCACATGAGACAGGTGACTTGAAAACATGCCTGAAACACCGCCTTTCTGACAAGCTAAAAGGCTAAAGTGGATTAATGCAAAGAGTGAGGATTTTGGTTTGGTGTTACCAGGGTTGTTTCTAGCCCTTAATACTTTGGCTTTGACTTGTGGTTTTCCTCTGATTCCCCGCTATCTTGTTCACCCATCCGTTTTCTCCTCCAGCCAATTCAGAGCTTGTCCTACTGCCTCAGTCTTCTCTGTTCAATTATCTCTATCCACCCTCCTCCATCGCTGCCATGCTCTCTACACTCCATCCATTTTTCAATTTTTTTTTTAGTCTGCTATGAATTTTTGGTCCCCCTCAACTTTTTTGGGGCAGTGCCCCCTAGCCATTATCCAGGTCTCTTACCCTTACTCTTACCGGAGCTGGGCCAAACGAAGCTGACAGAAACACTAATGAGAAGAAGAGCTACGCTACACCGTCTCGTCCAGTCGCAGTGGCATAAACGCAGGTTTTTATGTTGCACTGCTTTTTGCAAGTAGTTTAAATTATAAACTTGTATTGTTGTGAATCTTTGGGGTAACTCGCCTTAAAACAAATGTTATTAAACAGATATTATATTGCATACAAGTCTAGTCTAAAAATAAATAATAATGTAAAAATCGAGAATTGAATTGAATCGTGACCGTAGAATAAAAAATGTAATCGAATCGAGGATTTGGAGAATCGTGACACCCTTATCGGTGAACTATTTTCGTAAAATATGAGATTGTATTCTGAATGAGCCGCCATTGAAAAATCCAAAATCCGGAAGCAGCAGCCAGACCCATGTGACGCATTTGTCCAATCAGCTGCTGGTTTTCATTTTTTGGGCGACAATACAGAGTAGCGGCGCCTGCTGTTATGGAGATGTATTTCGTCTCCATAACAGCTTTGATGTGTTCTGAGGCACTTTTTGAACCTCGGGAAGCCAACTGATCAGTCCAACCGCCTTTTCTGCCAACGGTCGTCCGTCTGGTTAGTGTGTCTCGGCCTTCAGGGTTATCCTCTGAAATCCCCATGGCTGTACCACCCCCATTGAGAAACACTTCCCTAGACCATCACTCTCCCACGCACTCTTTCAACTGTCTCCTCCTGTTTTCTAATTTGTTTTGTCTCTCTTCCTCTTGCTATTGTAGTTTCACATTTCTCTTCCCCTGTCTGTCTCTTGCCCTCTCCCTCCATCATTTTCGAACTGTAAATGTTTCCAACAGGTCTTCTTGGCAAACGAAGTTGTGGCGGCTGCTTTAATTGCAGCTGCTGAGAGTACAAAAAGAAAGAAATGTAGAAGACAAAAAAAACATGGAGAGAAAAGATGGAAGAGTATAGCTAGGGGAATCAAAAGAGCGAGGCCAGTTTGAGCCGGATGAGAGGGAAAAGCAGGAGGCGTGGTGGACATGTATCTGTGGGTTATGAAAATCAATGGAACAACAAAGTCATACAAAGAGAGACCTATTTTTCTTTCTTTTTTACATCTAAGGAATGATGTAGCTGTTAATGTAAATTGCTGGCTTCTGAGGCTTCTAATTTTAAAATGAGGTTTCATGATAGTTTTAGTTTATTTAAACTATCATGAAACCTCATCCTTATCCAAGTATCTTACAATAGCAAGTCTGATCCAATCTTTCTTCATAGTAGAGCTATAAGGCGCACAGGTGAAGAAATGGAGGTATATTTGACAAAAAACAAGCTTTGCATAAGAAAGAGAAAATACAGCCGGCATAGCAAATAACTCTACAATAGCCTAAGAAATGATCCTGCTCACTGAGGGTTACAATGAGCCAACACATCCTCATATCTAATGAACCTTTATTTATCCAGGTAAGTCGATTGAGAACAATTTCTCATTTGCAACGACGACCAGTCACATTCACACAGTTTCACATTCATACCTGGAAGCTGCCCAGTACAACCACAGTCTGATCTGCTGCCACTGAGCAGCTCCACTGGGGTGTCTGGGCTTAAGGGCCTTGCTCAAGGGCACCTCAGTGAGGGAGGGACAAGCGCTGCTCTTTCACTTTCCCCACCCAGATTTGATCCTGTTGGTCCGGGGATTGAACAGACGACCTCCCGGTCACAAGCTTGCTTCTTTAACCTTTAGGCCACCACTGCCCTTGTATGACCATATATGACCATTCTAATTCGTAATTCATATCTATTCAACATATTTATTGCTGTAAGCACCACATTGACTGCTGCTGTATTTTTGTTGCCTGAACTTAAAAGTAAAAAGTGATCTTTGACTTTTGGTTTCACACGGGACACGAACCCCACTCTCCTGAGTGAAAGTCCTGAAAGTCCTACGTCAAGGACTAAGAGAGGTCTTCACCTAACCAACACCTTACCCTAAAAAAATGATTGTTAGGTTATTGAGGTTTCTTGCAAGCTGGTCAACAATATCATTTTAATGATGAATCTTAATGATAAGAGGATTTGGGGTAAAGCTGACAGAAATGTGTCAAAATGAGATGGCCACCAAATCCTTGAGCACATATCAAGGAAGTGCCAAGTTGGCACCCAAATCAATTTCTGCCATGGTCAGTGGTTGATCAGTGCAGCACATTTCCCTCAGAGAGCGAGGGATGGGTGGACACAAAGAAGGAAGAGAAGACAGGGAAAGATGACTGGCCGAGTATCAGATGTTTGGCTTGGGGAATCAAAGTAAATGAGAGGAGGAAATGAGATGCGACGGGGACTGGATGCTACCAAATGTACGGGGAAATGGAAAAAGGGATTGAGAGAGATGGGAAAGACAGATGAGAGGGAAGAGATGGGCACAAAATGAAACCAGCACGCATGAAAAGACAGGGCTGAGGGTTGAGAGAGAGGTGGTGGTTCAACTTTTTAAATGAGGAAGTATGAACGCATTATTTAAAAGAAAACAGACACAATGTTAATGAGCCCAATCAATTACCATTTCATTTGAACCTACAGTAGTACTATATATATCAGCTGGTTTTATCTCTGACTGGAGCGTATATTGTTTGAGTATAATATATATTGTTTAATGCACTGCTTAGGGCATCACAGCAGTCTCTGCACAACTATAAAAGAAAGAATAGTTTGTCGCCAAAACTAATTTTCATAAAGACAATTACAGGCAAAGAAATTAGCTGTGAGGATTTATAGCTGAAGTACATTTTAACAATGCAGCTTCTACTCTATTGTATTAATTATACACCGGCCAATAAAAAGCCAAGTTATACAAAATTACTTTTACCACAAAATGGTTTAAGCCAGTTTTAACATTAAAGCATTAAGTACTTTGCTTCCAATTACTGAATTTGCTCTGCAAGACTATAACAGCTACTAAATAGAATTCTCATCAGCTAAACAGTAGTTTTACTTACTGCCAATTAGAGAGACTGTCCAGGAAGCAAAAGTCATACGTCAACAGACAAAACACCATCCCTGTAGACCTGCCTATAGCAGATGCCTTAAAAGAAAATCAAAGAGATATGAGGAAAAACAACCAAGCTCCTAGTCAATATAATATACTGACTGAAAGACTATAAACTTGCAGTTTAGTAAGCACACTGGGATAATATGGGTCCAGCAGCTGCCACAACCCAGTGATAACCAGACTTAGGTGCATCATGGCAGCTGGAGATGGAGGGAGGAAAAAAAGAGAAAGGAGTGAAGGAAGATAGCGAGAGGGTGGCTGGAGGCTGTCTGTCCTGTTCTCCCTCTCACCGTTGGCAGAAAAGTATACAGTCTGTTTAACGTCTGAACCAAACAGAGGAGAGAAGGAAGGGCAGATGGAGATTAGAGAGGCAACGAAAAGTGGGTGCGAGAGGAGAGACAGTCGAGAAAAGTCAAGAAAGAGCAGAAAGATGTGTGGCCGCGATGATGCGTGAGGAGGAGGGAGAGAGAGAGGGGTAGAGAGAGGCTGAGGGTGAATAAAAGCAGAGATAGAGAACAAAAGTGAGGGACACAGAGAGCAAGGCAGAGGGGATAAAGGGATAAGAAGAAGGCGGAGGAGCAAGAAGCGACAGGGAATTGAGGGGAGTGTGTGATGTCAAAAGCTGCTAAAAAGTGTTGCAAATTTACGTAACACAAGCCTACTCCTCTACTGACGGGTGATTGTAGAAAATGCAGTCAATTGACCATATTAACAGTGTGTTTACACCTACTGCTGGGAGGAAGATACATTATTTTTAAGGCTCATGTTGCACAGAAATACTTAACAGATTTGTAAATGCGCCACCTTAGCAAGAACACCCCTGCTGCTGGGAAATTAAGAAACGGCCTCCTGTAAAGCGAAGAAAACGTCAAGGGAAGGTGATTCTATCAGATTGAATTTTTTAGTATAACCAAATAATCCCAGTAAAACCACAACATGTCTGAGAGTTAAAGTGGAAACACCAGCTCAGATCCAATTCATACACACATTCAAATAGTCAGGGGCATCCATCAGAGGCATATTTTTATTAAAGGTCCCATGGCATGAAACTTTTACTTTATGAGGTTTTTTAACATTAATATGAGTTCCCCCAGCCTGCCTATGGTCCCCCAGTGGCTAGAAATGGTGATAGGTGCAAACCGAGCCCTGGGTATCCTGCTCTGCCTTTGAGAAAAAGTAAGCTCAGATGAGCCGTTCTGGAATCTTCCTCCTTATGAGGTCATAAGGAGCGAGGTTACCTCCCCTTTCTCTGCTTTGCCCGCCCAGAGAATTTGGCCAACCCATGAGAGAGAGACATCATGGATTTCAAACGAGCAAAGTGGCAGTTGGTCAACAGTTGCATGTCTACAGAACTGAAATATACCGAGCAAACAAAAGAGAGAGAGATACAAAATACAATTATGCTGATAACCTATAACACTCACAATTGCACCCTTTAACAGTACTCAGTACATTACAGAAAAGTATACAGAACATACTACGACATGTACAATGTATCTGCATGGCTACTAAGTGCCGCTCTTTCATCCACGACGTTGCGGTTAGCATTTCTAAAGGCTAATGTGGCTAGCTTACTCTTCGTCGTGTTAACTTCATTATTTCACAATGTGCGAACATACTGTGTTAAAAACACTCCTCAGCATATGTACACATTCACATAACACTGTTAACCAATAACACATATTATACGAGACTCATACCTGAAAAGGGGAGTAGTTGAATGAAAGATGCACGGACACAAACTTTCCTCAGATCATATTTGTAATGACTGAAGGGAGGAAGCGACGTGCACCGCAACATAGCTCAACAGTTTTACCGTTCCGGCTGCTGGAGCCCTCCAGTAACTACAACGCTCTTGTTCACACTGCTGCTAGTGTTGAAATGACATTTTGCACATGAAAAATAAGAAATCACAAACGTACTGTACTGTAACTGCTGCAATTGACAATAACAACTTTGACCATAAACTGTGATATACCATTAAAATATGAAAATGCCAAAATTACTCAATATGATCCCTCAACTGCTGTTACTCAACTACTTGCTCTGACTTACTGGTAGGCTAATACACATTACTTTTACTTTTTGGTGTGACTTACTGGTAATACACATTATTCCATCTGTCACACCACCCTCCTCGTTATTATATATTTTTTCCTTTTCTAATATAGAACTCCTGCATCTGGGTCCATATTTTCAGTCCATTGAACATAGTTTATATTAATGACCCAGTGGTCCACCCTCACAGGTGCTTTCACTTTTGCCTAATTAAATGTCTGTGTCATTGTGTGGGTGTGTACATGCTGTGCCTGATTGACACCCGCCTCACTCGCCTCTCGCACCTGGTTTTGCTGGGTTATACCAGGACGTGTCCCACTGGAATATACCCATTTTACAGGAGACGTTTTGGCATGTCATTGCAGAAAAAGCACAGGCGTGATTAATAACATTATGACTGAATCCCATTTTGTTACGCGCGGGTAGAGACCTTTTTCATGGAGGGACTTTAAACATGTCAGACCTCAGAAAAGCACAGGCGTGGATAATAAATCAATGATGGTTGAATTCCATTTAGCCGCAACATTGTCAGGGTTCTCATATTTTGCGTGCTGGCTTACTGTCATAATGTTGTGGCATACTGGGACACTTGAGTTGAATGGTGCCACCCAGGGGCGGATTGGCCATCTGGCAATTCTGGCAAATGCCAGAGGGGCCGGACCATTTTTTTAATGTGGGCCGGTCAGATTGGGTCGACCAACCCAATCTGAGGTTAGTCAAATTGGGACGTTCAGTCAAAATAAAGCACGTCACCTGCAAACGGGATCTCCGTTTTCTGACGGGCGCAGCTTCGCTGGTTCATTAACACAGTTCATTACCGGTTAAAAGCGCCTTGTTGTCGCGAATAGTAGTCCAGTTCAGTGTTTTGGTACAGTTGGTTTTAACACCTGATGTGAAGTGTAGGCCTACAGGAGTACTCATGACAACCCTGAACAAGCAGCGTCGCTCTGCTCCATCTTTCTGCTGCGCCCCATTCACGTCGTGTTTAGTTTTAAACTATGAAGATTAAACTCTGCAATTAATCCGCGGTTCACATGTATGCATGACCTGTGATGGTCCATTACACTGTAGGCTATATTCAATATCACTGATAATTTCTGATCAATATAACATAGAAAACATTACACTTCATAACGTTTTGTATCCATAACATGATTGTATTATTGTTCAATTTAGCAGTAAAAGCAGTAGCCTCTGTAAGTCAATCCTACATTTTTCACAGTGGGAGCAAAACGTGCTCCTTGGGGAAAGAAGTTACCATAAAGCCTGTTCATGCTGTGTGTTGTCGTATCCGGCCCATGTCCCGGATGTGAAAGCCCCCTTACTGGACTACTGAATATAATAATATTCCATTCTATTTTGTAATTTGAATTGTTACCTGCCACCAGAATTTTGTGATTTCCTTGCCATAAATATAGACGTTTTTATCATACATTGGTGGCTAAAAATGTATGTAGAATGCAGGAATTTCCTGGGGGACGATCCCCAGACTCCCCCTGCTGTATGTGTTCCACCAAAGGCCAATTTTGAGCAAGGAACAACCCTGAAGTATAATCACAGACAGCCATAAAATATATATTTAAATTGCAGAGTTAGAGAGTTAAAACAGATAAAAAGATGGAGAAACAGACAGACAATATGTGCAGTGTCAACAGAGAGAAACACGGACAATCAAACAGACAGACAGTGACAACAAAGATCAACATACTGTAGAGAATGACAGTAACAGCATACAAACGGCATAAATAGGCAGTATGTGTAAATTTGTTATAAATATGTGCTCTTTAAAAATTAGTAAGCATTGTTTGCCAGTTACTTACATAAAATATTTCAAAATCTGTTACAGAAGGTACTGCTTATATTATTTCACCATCTGTATACAAATGTAATTAGTGAATGCACGGTGGAGCTGCATGGGCGTGGTAATGTGGGCTGGTGTGGCTACAGTTCCAGGGCTGAATTGTGGTCCCAGTCCGCCCATGGTGCCACCGTTAATGCAATTGGCACCACTTGTGCTTTTCCCATTATGATAGGTCATACTTGTTTACTCCTATGGCTTTCTGATCCATCGTTCTTTGTCGTTTTATTAGTTTGACCTGACCTTATCATGCTATGACAAGTCCACATGTCTGCCGTAAAAAGTGTTTATTTGTTATTGGTTGCAGTTTAGTAAAGTTCAATTGTATGTAAAATCATTCACCACATTTACCCCACTAAGCATGGTATTTTATGTTTTTTAAATACATTGATTTCAGTCCAATTTCTACCTAAGATCATCAAATTAAGCAATTGAACTGAAAAACATCTTTGTGGGGGTGAACGGTCTTTAACTGTAACTACAATCATTAGAAACATAAAGACCAGTCATCTGCACAAATGTAAGCGAGGTAAAACGTTACATGAATAAAACCACTTGTAAAACAGAAAGCAGCTTGAGAACTAGTTTTGAATGAAATCATGAGCCCAATAAGCAAAGTCACATAATACAATTCCTGATGATTAGTACCCCATTCCCCTAGATAAGTGCCATACATGATGGTAATCATGCATTAATACAGTAATGTCCAGAAAAAAAGCCTCTCAGCTGGTTGAAAGCATGTCTCTGCCTTTAGAATCTCAACCAGTCTCACTTTAGTTAAAGTGGTGCTCGTGACGACGAGGCATCGTACTTTCAAAATAAACCAATTGTGAGTGCATGATAACCACCCTAATTTAGATCCTGAGTTGCAATAAAAACAAATTGACCAAATGGAGTGAGTTGAATTCTTTATGCGACAGCTGTCTACTTGAGGACATTAGAACAAATTGAACGTAATGTTTTGATGTTTGTCTGATTATGTTGTAGGAACAAATTATGCCTCTCAAATGGCCTGCTTGTAATTCATCATAATGGACTTAAAGTATGCTGGCTTGTTTGTTGTGTGTGGGTGATGATATCAAAGCAGAGAAGACAGTTGTGTATGCCACCATGCCAGAGCAGACATTTACTATAGATTGGTGGAAAGTGGCCTTTGTGTGTTGATGTGCGAGTGTGTCTGTGTGGCCTGTTGTTTGTGATGTGCCAACAATGTGCAGCTGTAAGTGAGACATTGCAAGTAAGTTGCTGCTGTAAAATCTGTCTCTGTGGGGGGTTATTCTATTCTTCATCTTCTTCCCTGCTCTAAATCTCCCCACGTGCATACATATTGCACTCTCCCACATTCAGTACGGTTCCTGATATCTATTTATGTATTCCAATTCATGATAGCGGTGCCTAATATTCATCTGATGCTGCTACTTGTCATGCTGTTGCCACGGTGAGCTTTAGTTATTCCTGTTATCTCTTCTATACGAGTTGCTCATCTGGAGAGGTCTTGATGCAGGAAATGCCCGCCCCCTGTTCTCTAGAAGAGCCTCTCTGTAATTCATCTACAACTTGAGTCCTTGGACTATTTATATAAACGATGGCTGCTTTTCCATCACTGCATGTGTCAACAAAAGTATGTCACAAAGAAAAGCGTCACATGTCAGATATTGTTATCTTTGTACAATATACAAAGAAACCCATACTATGTATCCTAGATAAAAGAAAGCTTTCTTCTTGTGCGGTTTTACAGTACAGATGTCATAGTTAGCGTGTGCCACAGGAGGAGACGCCGCAGGGACAGGGTGGCAGATATCTCAGATTTGCAGCATTAGAAAGCAAGACAATGCTTTGAATATGAAGAAACTGTCAGGGTGAGTTGCCTTATACAATATAGCAATATGAATGTATATAATGTTTAGGTATTAGAATATGCTGCACTGAAAGAAAACATGAATGTCATTTGGCCACCCTCTTTGAACGTTATCACTTCTTTGAATGGGCATTATCAACCTCATAGATACGGGTCACTGTATATTATAGCACATTCTGCACTGCACCATTCAGCCTCTTTTCTTACGGTAAACACCTATTTAGTATATATTTATTTGTGTATTGTTTATTCATGTGTACACCTACTAATAGGTTCAGAAGGCCATTATCATCTGGTCACATGGTACTGCTCCTTAGCGTGGTCTGGACCCCATTGGCATCACATTTTAAGCTCTGGGACGTTACTTCGTAAGGTTTAGGCAACAAAACTAATATAGTTAGGTTAAGCAAAAGATTGTGGATTCGGTTAAAATGTTGATGGTGTTGGTTAAGAATGATAGGTAAGGAACATTAGATACAAAAGTTACTTTACATTTTTTTAACGGACAACGTACCTCACCTGGTAGTGCGCCTGCACATATACAGAGGCTCAATCCTCGACGCAGCGGCCGCCAGTTCAGTTCCGACCTGCAGCCCTTCACTGCGTGTCATTCCCCCTTTCTCCTTTCATGTCTAAAGCTGTCCTAAAAGGCCTAAAAGTGCCACACAAAAAAAACATTGACATTGGTGTTAAGTAGGAGGGTTCAGTTTTAGAGGTTGATGTACAGGAAGTAAGGTAGGTGAGGGAAGCAAGTGCCAAAATAAGATAAAAAAAATAGGGATCTTTAGTACAATCGGATTTCACATGGGACAAAAACTCCGGACTTCCACAATTAAAACCTATAATTGTTTGACACATGCCTCCTTAAAGGGATACTTCACCACTGGAAAGCTGAATATATCTTTAAATTGGGTCACTTATGTAGCAGAAATGTGAAAAAAAAAAATTAATTGGTGCCTTCTAGGCCGAGAAAAGCCAGAAAATGTGTTTTTGGCTCATATGGATGAAAGACACCAAATCCCAGAATGCACTTCGCTTCGCTGCTTTGAGTCCTCTCCCAAGCCACGCCTACCACTTGACAGACAGGCAGACAGACAGACAGTGAGGCATTCAACTAAACTCAATGTGTTTTATTGTTATTTCAACCATATACACAAAACAACGTTTCATCGTGGCTCAAGTGGTGTTACACATTTAAAATATATAAAAACTACATACGAAACAGGCTACATTTAGTGCACACACACATTATAGGCTCCGTAAAGTTCAGCTAAGCATACCAGCATTAGGCTTGGTGGGCTGTAAACACCGAGTATAAACGCAGCCGTGAATTAGCGTGGGATGTCGAATGGTCGCCATGTAACAGTCACAAACTCCAGCGGTTAGCAGTTAGTTGGATACAAATCGATGTATCCCGGTGGTACACGTGCGGTAGTTTGAATGTACATACTTGTTGTAAAAGTTTGCTGGTGAGAAGTTCTCTTAATACATCCATGAGAGAGAGCCATAGACAGTAAAAGAAGCTCAGATTGTCGGAGGGCTAGCAGGCCTGGTAGCTGGACAGTCCGATTCACTGTTGTTCAGCCATGTTTCCACGAAAGCAAAAAACACAGTCTCTGAACTCGCGTTGGGAGCATCGTTGAAGTTGGATGATAGTCCAGTTTGTTGTTTAATGAACGGACACTTGCAAGCAGGATTGATGGGACAGGTTAGCTCGCTCTGGATGTGGCTTTTCCCCGGCTAGCTTTAGCTTCCCACCTAGCCGACGTGGATGTCCCCTACCCGGCTCGGGGTACGAGCGAGTCCGCTGGTCTCCGTGCTGTTCTCCGTGCAGGCGAAGCTCTCGTAGTGTGCCGATTATTCCGTCTGTAATAACGTTCCCTGCATATTCTCTGCTCTGTAGCGATGTATCCCGGTGGTACACATGCGGTAGTTTGAATGCACATAATTGTTGTAAAAGTTTGCTGCTGAGAAGATAGAGCAGAGCCCTGTTTAGCGAGGATTCAAGATGGCTGACATTTCGTTTTTTTCCGGCTGAGATTGGCTCGCTTTGGGTGATGGGCGGGTTTAAAACATGCGGAAGTAGGTCCTACTACTGACTGTAGTCTTTTGCTCTGGCCAAAAAAACGTCATTTTACGTCATCGGAAGATTTTTTCCGGACCCCCCAATGCAGATATCTCCTGTCTCAGGGGGATATGAGGGAGGGACGCACGGTCATTCAGAAATACTACCGGGTTTCTACTGATACAAAGCTGAATGCTAAATCGGTGAAGTATCCCTTTAAGTGGAGTTTCAGTTTAATAATGCTACTCCCTGACTCTGTCGCTATTCATAAAAATGTAATTTTACAATGCCACAGTCGAGCAGTTGCTCTATTGACGCGGATGGGTGGGAGTAGGGTCCTACCGCCTCATATGGTAGTGATAACAACTGATAACGCCCCTTCAATTGGCTGATAACGTTGATTTTGCATGATCATTATTTTGCTGAAAGGTAGCCTACATGGTTTTCCTATCATCATCCACAGAACTTCAAATGCACTGTACATTGACATGTCACCCAGGTCAGTTCCTTTGGTTACACTTTACTTGAAGGTATCTCCATAAGAGTGACATGACACAGTGTCATGAACATGTCATAAACATTATAAACGTTTATGACGTAACACTTCTTTTAGTAAGTGTCATTCGGTTTTTAACCTAAGTTATGGTTAGGGTTAGGGTTCATGTGTTATGACTGTGTCATGACAGTGTCATGTGTTCATGACAGTGTCATGTCACTATTATGTAGATACCTTCAGGTAAAGTGTTATTGTTCTTTTTTATTCACAGTCTACACAACATATTTAGTTTTGTGTAAAACACAGGGAGCACAGGAGCCAGTTTGAAAAACAGGTCAGTCAATGTGCAGTGCAAGGGCAGTCTATTGTCTGCATAAGCTCTTTATTTCACTCTTTCTTCATTTATGTTTGTTGTGTCCCTCCCTGCAATTGGAGGAGTTTTGATATGATTCAGTTGATTTTGTTTGAGGAAAGATGTTTTTAGTAAGCCCAAAGGAGTCTTTTATCTTTTATGTTTGTTTAATCAGTTTTATTTGAAAGTATACTTAAGTCTAAACTCAAGGAATTTGGAGTGTTAAGGGTGACAAGAAGCGGAGCTGGGGCATTGTGGGGAAGTAAAATAGTCAGCAAAATGAGAAATAAAGCTTAATAAAAGCAAGGAGAGAGAGAGTGAGAGAGAGAGTTGGCATGTGCTGAAGTCTATGCAACAGTAGGGGATGCAGTGTTATTGATTAGCCTATTACAATATCAATCTAGAATAAAATGTACATTGTTTTGGCGATTGGACTCCATCGCAAAATTAATACATTTAAAGATGTATATAGGGTTAGGGAACCAAGATATAACCCCCCCGATGGAATCCAGACACTGGTGGTGGCGAAGAAGGAATCGAAGACCAGGCCGAAGGAGCAACCAGAGCAACAGCCGGAGAAATCCTATGACAGGAGGTGGAAGGGGAGGAGGAGGGTCGAACGCCTTGTCTGCAATGACAGCTGTTACACAGGGAGAGAACACTTTTAAGCAGAAGTTGTAACGCTGTGATTGGCCTGAGGAATCCATTCCAATTCTGATTGTCTTATTGAACAGGTGCTGCCTCCAACATTTATTCAATTAGGGAGGGAACTGATTGTTACGTCTTCCTGGTATAATTTTCGCTGAGCTTCATTTGGCATTTATTTAAACCAATCACAATCGTATTGGGTAGCGCTAAGCACTTGACCGCTGCAAAATAGCCTCGGGAAGGAACTTGTTTTGGTGAAATATGTGTACGTTCAAAAGTTGTTTTAGTCGTGCAACAGAAAATTCAGATTGGACAGATAGTCTAGCTAGCTGTCTGGATTTACCCTGCAGAGATCCGAGGAGCAGTTAACCATAGTCCTCAGAAATCAATCAGAGTTTAAAATTCCAACCCAAAGAAAGCGGAAGGTAACGAATATCCGGGTGAAAAGAGTGTGATCTGGCAGATTTTCCGGCAGCACAGGAGCAATCTTGGAAGTGGAACGTTTACGCCCATCTATAGGTTTTACACTGTAATGTAGACCTCATACAGGACCATTATGAGACAGAGTATTTGTCAAATTGGTCCTTGAACACAGGTTGGGAAGTAACCATGTGTGCTGTCCCAAAAAGACACACACATATATATAGTATATGTCTAAAAATTATACATTTCGGGCATTTTTATTTTGGATGCACTACGAACCATTTTGGGGTGGGATAATTACAGGCGCCTCCACGAACACTACGCCCTGGAGCACATTTAATCATCCTTGATCGAGGGCCAGCACAAATATCTCACAAAAGAATTCTGGAATACAAAATACCAGCACAGGGCATAACCAAATCGATGAATGGGAAAAGCACATTTAATTTCATGTTAACACTTCCTAAGCCCTAATACATTCAAGTTGAACACAGGTTGTGTTGGAAAGAAGACACTCAGATGTCAATAAGATTCATGGAGGATCATGAGAGACTAGGTGTTCTGCAACAGATTGATGTTGGTAATCAAGGGGGACTTCATAGACACCATGCCCAGGAGCCCGTTTACAGTACATCCATCTTTATTTTGTTGTCAGCCGAGGCCTGTTCTATCTGGTATTACAATCTGTCCTGAGTGATCTAATCACAAGTGGACAACTCTAAGTACAAGTCTGAATGCACCCAGGACTGTATTTATGATGCATTGAGATCCGATCAGACCACAATTGTAGGTGGTCTTGGTGACATATGATATGCGTACCTGTATGTACTTAACACACACACACACGCACACACACACACACACACACACACACACACACACACACACACACACACACACACACACACACACACAACCAACCAGCCTATATGCAAATGGAAATGATGTACGTGTTTATTTGCATAGAGCGGCAAAGTAATTACGAGTTGTCATTCAACACGCATTTAGGAACACATTCTGCTGCCAAGTGTGAACACATGTACTTAGAGCTGTCCACTTGTGATCAGATCATTCAGGACGTATTTTAAAACCAGGTGGAAACTTGCATGCAGATGTCAACACGTAACCAACAATCAACCGTGATAGGTCAAGAATAAACTATTAATAAAAAAAAATCATGTTTCTGAGCATGATCTTCTACAAGAACGACATCTTTCCTCCTAGGGGCTTTACTTCTTATTTCTGACAATATTCCATTACCACAATTTCCTGTCAAATCAAATGCTTACAGATATTGAATAGAGTTGTAATGACACGCTCCGAGCGATAGCTTAGCATTCAAATACAAACACTCGAGGAACCAAACCCTCAGTGGCTTTTACCTACAAAGGAGGGCTGTGTTCAAGACCACCCGTAATCCTGTAAATGGTTAAAAGTGCCTAATCCCTGTCGTAGTAAGGCCTTTATGTGGCTGTTTAAACCTTCTCTTCACTGAGAGAAAAAAACTCTGCTGCGACACGCCTAACCGGATTAGACAGCGCGGCATGTGCACAACGGCATAATACTGCTGCAAGGTAATAGAGATGTTACATACACATCTCCCATAGGCACCACTACATGTGTTCTGTGGGCATGAGAGAGAGAGAGTGTGTGTGTGTGTGGGGGGGAGGGGGGGGCGTGCGTGTGCGTTGGAGCGATAAAAATGCTAAATGCTGAGCTCCCTATCGCTGGATATACTGTCCAGGGTAAAATCCAGGGTTACAAACAGAGGTTTGTAGTTTAAAAGACATTGGTGTTTACCAGGCAGGGCGGGGTATAATAAACAACGCAATCAAGTTGCATTATTGGAAATGTAGGATTCACTGTTTATAGACCGTGATCTTAACACGGGACTAAAAGTCATGTGATCCCCGCCTTTGTTGCTTGAAAGATGACCTGTCTCTTTTCAGACTCCCAACTTTATGAAAATGAAATACTAAATGTTTTTTTGCATCATTATCAAAGGCAGTGACAAAGGTTTTGAGAACTTGATTTTTATGTTGAGGAAATGAGGATATTTTATCGGGCTGTTTAGTTAAGATTAGAAAAAAGTAATGGGTGTACATTATATCACGGAAGGTCCTCACAGAAGCACAAAGATGCCAGCGTGTGTATGTTTGTATACATATGTTAGCATTATTTAGCATTATGAATAGAAATGCGGTTATGTGTGTGTTGGGGAACTACTTGGAGATGTAAAGAGCTCCACAAAGGTGCAGTCTTGCATGACTGAGTGCATGCTTGTGTGTGTATGTGTGTTACTGTACATGCGTCAGTGAGTGTTAGAATAGGGGTTGAGGCCTCCTTTCATGTGTTAACATGCATCTGAAGCCTGTTGGAAAGATAAGTCCCAAGAGCCTCTTGCTTTCTTCTTCATCATATCTCTCTCTCTCTCTCTCTCTCTCTCTCTCTCTCTCTCTCTCTTGATTGCAGAGGACATCTTTTCTTATCCTGTAACAATGCCTTAAATTAAATTTTCAGTCTGCTACTCCGAGAGAGAGAGAGAGAGGGGGGAGGGGGGGGGGGGGCGGTGTAAAAATGAGTCTTACTCCCACTATAAACCAATCTGGTGTAATGGGCTCCCACATAGAGCCGGGTGACTTGCCCACTTTTAATGACTCTGCTACATCAAACAGCACCGACTTTTCATCCTCTTTCTTTCTCTCTCACACTCTGCTCTTGCCATTCCTCACTTCACCCCTCATCTTCCCCCTCCCTCTCTTGTGCATCACCATTTTGGATGAAAAAGAGCATCAGAGTGAGGGAAAGGGAGATAAAGAATGGGGAAGGAGGGAGAGACAACAGGAAAGAAAGAGGTACAGAGAGTAACAGGGCTTAGTCTCTTTCGCCCCTTGCTGTTTTAATTAGGGTGACCAAACGTCCTCTTTTGCCCGGACATGTCCACTTTTTACGTACTGTCCGGGGCGTCCAGGGGGGTTTTATAAATTCATGAAAATATCCAGTTTTTACTGTTTTTCATAGGACCAAAAGCGTGTACTTAAATTGACTGGCGTGTTGCACACAATACTACGGTACCTTGTTGCGTGGCGTAATTCCCGAGAGGCTGCCTTGTGGGCGGCTCTGCGACGCGGCGCACACATACACTGGGAGCAGAGCAGACAGCGAGCAGCATTGCATACAAAATGCCAAAGCGTAAGTGCAGCTTCACAGTTGAACTGCAAAAAACGTTTCCCACGTACCGCCCCGGTCGGGACAATTGGGAGGCGGAGTGCACCGTGTGCAAAGCTGGCACATACAGCAAAATATGGATGGGCAGACAAGGAGGATGAAGAAGACAACTAAAGAAGAAGTATTATAGAGTATTATAGTACTATATATCCTTTTTGTTTGTTAAGTTAGTATCTTTGTGAGACTGTTTTATTATTTGTCTTATTACATTGAAAAGGCATTAAGAGATATTTATTTGAAGCTGGATTTTCTGACACAGAAGAGGTCATATTTAGAACATTATTTCAAATTATTTATTTATTTGAAAAGAGAGCTATTATTTTGTTACAGGTAATTACAGATTTTATTTTATTTTATTACAGAAGTTATTTTTGTACCATTGAGGCATAATAAAGTATGTTCATTAACCTCTGAGAAGCCTGTCTGAATTTGTGTCTCGAGGCCGGGCCGGAAGTCCTCTTTTTTTGGAAATCAAAATATGGTCACCCTATTTTAATTTTTAATCCATGCATGGAATTCTTTCTGTCATTCAGTCGATAAATAAGACTCATCATTATTTCATTATTTTGCCACTTCGTTTTAGTCCCTGTCCCTTTTTCTACCTTCTC
The DNA here is from genome assembly GCA_023631565.1 of Gymnocephalus cernua. Taxonomy (NCBI): domain Eukaryota; kingdom Metazoa; phylum Chordata; class Actinopteri; order Perciformes; family Percidae; genus Gymnocephalus; species Gymnocephalus cernua. The sequence goes on along the minus strand of CM042427.1, from coordinate 36,889,147 downwards.
CCCGTTTTTCATAGTCACTTGTTCTTTCCTACCTGCCTGACACTTTCTCCACTTACTTTTACTCACATCCTCTTTCTCCTTCATTCATTTCATACCTTTCCAACTACCTGTTTTCTGTCTCTGCACATTTCAATTTGCACACAAAACCCCCCGAAATAAGAACACAAAAAAGTTCAACAAAGTGTGTATGCTTGGCTGAAAAGTTATAGTTAAAATATTGGCATATCGAAAAAGAGAAGATGCATTAAAGGTTGACAGAAACCGATAGGAGAAGCAGGGATTTGAACAGTGTGTTCTTATCATGCTGTCCAAAAAACTAAATCAAAAGAGGACTGTAGGAGTATAAAGGGGCCAATAAACTCCATCACAGCTGTGGGATGGACGGATAGCTTCCGAGACCCCTTTCCTTTGACATTTGCTCACTCCTTCCCTATTCTGACACTTTCTACTTCCCCACTTTTCTCTCATGCCCTTTCTCTTTCATTCGGCAATATACACAATAAAAAAATGAAACCAAATTTGAGAAAAAATATTTCAAAAAAGTGTGTATGCTTGTGAGAGGTGGAAAAGTTGGCATGCCAGCTGCCAAACCACTCTCTTGAAAGCAACACTGTCACGATACGATAAAACCTTATTGTCAGTTCACACCGAAATTCATTTTGGGTTCCCGAGCAGCAAAGAAACATGTTTTGTGATATCCTCGGATCCAGATCTTAATTGGCAGCAAACTGATTTTGGTTTAGCAAGAGAATAGACTGATGTATAAAACAGTTCTTAAGTCACTTACGTCTGCTGCTCACATAGAATTTCATTAGCCCTACTGTACCTTCTCCACAACATCCACCTATAGGCCCTGAGTCTATGTTCTGCTGTGGGCAAAGTAATCATCACTCCCCACTCGCTGTAGTGCTTAGCTTGTTGTTTTCTAGTGCAGAGTGATGAGGTCAGAGACGACTACATATTAACACTGTACAATTAATAAATTCCATGTGATTTGGCTGACTGACATGTAACAAAATTGCAGCATTTCTGAAGGCACTGGTGGTGTTGTATGACGTGCTGATTGATGCATGTGAATATGTCAGGATACACATTCCGGTTTTATTTCCTAGCACATGGAAATAAAACCGGAATGTGTATCCTGACATATTCACATGTATCAATCAGCACGTCATACAACACCACCAGTGTGCGTTCCGCTTAATGCAACAGCAATGAAGTGCCTACAAGCATCAGAGTCACTTCTGCTACGTTAAGTCTGTAATTTCATAACATTATCTTGGTTAATGGAAACATGCAGTTTGCTTAAATCTTGTACCGCAATGTATGAAAATACATAATAACTGTCTGTGCTGTCCTTGCCATCCTGCTCTCTGCATGTTCTTTCTCCATTAGTATCACTGGCCAAGCATATTAATCTCTCTCTGACACCATCCATCGCTACCATCTCTGCCTTTTTTCTTTTCCACATGTTGCTTTTGTCTGCTATAATAACGCGCTCCATCTCAGCGTTGTGTTTGGTAGTGTTTAGTCTCTCATTCCCAGACCTTCCTCCACAGCGCTGCAAAGGAGGGTCTGGCTAGTTCCCACAGCATTCCGGGATGGGAAAGAAACATGCTCTGGTTTATTGGAATTTCTTTAAACCAATCCCAATCGTCACGTGTCGTGCTAAGCTCCGCATAGAAGCCACGGTGCCGCTGCAAAATAGCTTCGGGAAGGAACTTGTTTTGGTGGAACATGTGTACGTTCAAAAGTTGTTTTAGTCGTGCAACAGAAAAGACTGGACAGATAGTCTAGCTACCCTGCAGAGATCTGAGGAGCAGTTAACCAGAGTCCTCAGAAACCAACTGGAATTTAAAATTCGAACACAAACAAATTGGAAGGGTGGACATCCGGCCGAAAAGAGTGGACATCCGGCGGAATTTCCGGCGGCAATGGAGCAATCCCGGAAGTAGAACATCGTGGATATAGACTACTCGAATACTGATATGCACATGCCAAAGCTCATGCCATAGTCCATAGACTATGTATTAGAGTATTGGAGACTCTGTGTTGAAAATGAGGACATACGTCATGGTAGCTTGCTGTCACGTGACGATTTGGGAGGTGTCTAAGCCCAGCCACCACTTTGGGATCCTACGCTATTCGTTGCCAGGAGCAACAGTGTAAAAGCGACACAGAAATGGAGCAGGAAAGACGGCTCGAGGAGTTAGCATCACAGCAAACAGGTTGGGTTTAGGAAACGTGACAAATGGGTTGGCTTCAGGAAAAGAAGAACGGGGTTGAGTTTAGGAAACGTGACACGCGGGACACGATCCCCGGTCTCCTGTGTTGTTTGACCCATCCACCACCCTGACCGACCTCCCTAGGTGGATTTTCGCCCTTTCATAGTACTTGCTACACCATAAATTCACACGCAATCGCAAGGTAATGTAAGTCAGTGGAGGCCAAACGGTGTTGATAAACACGTTAAAAAGCGAGTATACGTCTTGATAACATACCCAAAATGTCATACGAATTGGCGTGTCATACATACGCCACTTCATAAGATCAGTCTGCCATAGTCCTCATAAATCCACCAGAGTTTAAAATGCCAACACAAAGAAAGGGGACGGTAATGGACATCCGGCAGAATATCCGGCGGCAACGTTGCAATCCCGGAAGTGGAACGTCGTGGACGTAGACTAGGTAGTATTTCTCTGTCCTGAAACGCCTGCTTTTTTTTAATTATCTGTTTCCTCCCTCTTGTGTGCTATTAGTTGCTTCTGTTTACTTGTATCCACGTTAACATTCCTCATCTTTTTTTTCTCCTGCTTATATATGACCGATATTTGCCCTGTGGCTGGCTCATTGCATTGAGTCCACATTTTAATAACTGAAGACATTCACCTTGACATTATATCTAAAAACCCTGAGCCTCCCAAATACCTGCTGAATACATTTTTCAAGACAACTCTTCAGAATAAATAAAATTGTTTTGGATTGTTCACAATTGACTCAAGTTGCATCAGCCTTTTCCCCCCCAAGGTTGCAAAAAGAGAAGGAAATCACAATGAAACTACAAAAAGATCAATAACCAAACTGAAACACAATGAAGCCATAACAGAATCAATTTGATAAAAAGATAATTAAATGTCACAGTAAAACGGCAGATTAAAAGAGAACAAATTACTCAAGTGATTAATTGACAAGAACATAAACAGCATAATCGTCCATGTGTCCCCCAAATATCATTGGCTGAGCGTCAACACTGTGTGCACTGTTGAGTGATGAACTATTCACCTTATTTCTCAACTTATAATTAAAGTTCTACAAGTTATTGCTGACTTATTATACATCCTTAGAAATATTAAGTAAACACAGCTAATGTAGCCCTGATTAGTTTTTAGCATTCCAGGTGGGTACCCATATATCGTATTCATGAACTACACACATTTAATCTTAATAGTCTGACAACTTTGCTGTGTGAAAGTAGTCTGTAAGTTCATAACAGATGTATGTGTTATGATTTCTCTAACAGTAAATTGCTAGACTGCGATGCATAACATACAAGATTAATTCACTTTACAGCTTTCTGGCTAGTACAAGTTCTCATTTTATTACAGTTAAGAAAGTAGTACCATTCTGAGTAAAAGAAGAAGAAAAATTCCAGTTGTTTTACTTTACTGCTTTTGATTATCATTACATTTTATCATTACATTTTACTTGAAAACGAATCCCCCGTATAATTAGCTTTAAAAACCATATGATTTGGAAGAGAAATCAATTGACAGTTTAATTGTTTTTTAAGATAATTTTTGGGGCTTTTCTGCCTTTAATTTGTGACAGGACAGCTAGGTGAGAAATGGTAGAGAGAGGGGGGGACGACATGCAGGAAATTGTCACAGGCTGGTTTCAAATCCTGGACCTCTGCATCGAGGCATAAACCTTAATATATGTGCGCCTGATCCACCACTGAGCCAACCCGGCCACGACAGTTTAATTGTTTTAAAAGATTGTGTGCATAGTACTGTAACTACAGTTTATCAAAACTTTAACCAAGATGCAGCTCTGCACAATCTATTGGATGTTTCCATTGGACACCTATTTTTTATTTATTTTTTCAGGTCTATCGTAATACAATACTTTGAGAGGGTTCTTGGTTAAAGGTGGCGTAGGTAGGTTTGCGAAGGTCCAGGACTTAGCCAAAACATTTTAACATCAACAACTTCTCCCCTTCCCCCCTTTCCGCTAAAGCCCAAAACGGTCTCCTAAGCTCCTCCCCCACAAGGGAGAATTAATGCATGTGCATGAGCAGTGATTGACACGCAGTTAGACACCTGGCCCTGATTGGTGCATCTGAACAGGGAGCTGCAAATCATACTACAGGCTGTAGGTGGTTCCTGCTCCATGTAGTTCTACTCGAACATAGGGTCAGCTTTAGCAAATATGACAGAAAGTTAGTTTTATAAGTCTTACCTACTGCACCTTTAATGTAATCAATCCTTCTCTCTATACTGTTGAAGTGATCTATTTTCTTACACTGTAACAATGGACAACAATTGCTCCTGCAACCTTTGTTCTGTGTAAAAATGCAGGTTTAAGTTTAACCAATTCAGGATCGGGTGTGAATCCTTTCAAATCCGCCTATTCTCTCTGTTAAATGACCAACTGGTGTTTTCGCCTGTGCTCTATCACTGTGCCTTTATTTGTTCTTTGGTAGGTTTGGGCATCGTTTTGATTTTAACAATTCTCATTCTAATTTCAATTCTTCCTTTCAATTCTGGTTTCTTATCAATTCAGATTATTTGAGGGGTGGAGTTGAAATGGGTCACATGCTTATTTCACAGATAAGAGTAACATTTAATTTTAATTCAATGGTGATTGACAGTTTTACCAGGCTTTTACAAAGTAAAATTAAGCCACATTTTGGAGCGCTGCTCACTCTGCTCTATGGCTGTAACGCCAAAACTCACGCAATCTGGAAACAAGATCAGATTTGAAACAATTACAAAAAAGAAACGATTCCATTGGAATTGTAATTTTTATAACAATTCTAAGTTGGAAATGGTTCTCAATGCCCAATCGTATTCTTTGGTCAACAATTATTCAATCAATCAATCAACTTTATTCAAGACACAGAGGTCCATAGAGTCAACACAAAACAGATACATAAAATATAATACAATACAAAAACATTTAAGAATGGTGCCGATGAGGCATCATTTATAAAACATATATATGCTTCGAGTCCAATGTTTCCAGAAGCAAGATGTGTACCTTGTGTCACCCTTCGAAACTTCAACTATGGACACAATGATCATATTCTTAGACCCTGTCAGTCTGCACATGAATCTATACATACAATTTCTTAAAACTGCGTTAAAAGTGGGCACATTGTTAGATAGAAACATTTCACTGGCACTACTCCACCTAGGAATTTTAAGCACAATTCTCAGTGCATCATTGTAAGCCACTAAAATTACACCAGAGGTGGGCAGTATACAGTGGAGTGCAATAGGTTTTGAAGAGTGAGATATGTGTTGTTGTTGTTTTCTTTCCTTTTCTTTTTAACTAGGTCAACAAATCCTTGTAGTTGTTACAAACACTTTTATTTCTTTTCTTCTTCTTTTGTTCTTTCTTATCCTCATTTATCTAGGGGGTGATTTGGCTGAGCATGTACTTCTTTCACAAAACTCTTCTCCTTTAAATTCATACAGCTACACCCAGTCACACCTGGGACCGGCCCAGTACAACCAGCCTTCTGCTGGTGGCCACAGAGAAAGCTCCAGCTTGCTTCTCTTTTCTTCTGTCATGAATTTTGATGATGGATGGAATGGAAATTAATTTCAGCCTCTGTGGTATAGTCTACAATATGCAGCACCCCTGTTTCAACAAAATCCTGTTTAGTCCCCATGGGTGGGGGTTAAATTTGAAGAAGCCACTTGATAGTTAGAAAGAGCTTAATTTAATTAAGTTTACAAAATACAAAACAAAGCCGAATGAATCGCAGAGGAATATCTGGGTCAGTGTACCAGTTGCTGATTGTGTGCCTTGGGATTACCATGTAAAAGATGAAAGACTGAACCCAGTAGATCCCAAAGCAGCTTCCAGGAGTTTTCTTTTTGTTTTCTTTTTGCATAATAAGGTGATTAAGATTATTTAAAAAAAGAAAATACTAATTAGTAAAGAAGAGGCACAAAAGTCTTTTGTTGCATCATTTTTGTAGCTTCAGTGGTCTATATTTTAGGGCTAAATCTATTGTTATTTGGATATGTTAGTACATAGTTAAAAGGTGCTTCCTTTGTTAACTAGATCGATACTAGATTTATATTTCTCATTTCACGCTGAGATGGCCCAGGACTGCTGAATGGATTCTGGAAACGTCTGTGCATGATGTCTGGCCTTGTCACTCCTTCAGTTTCTCCGGTGTAACAGGAGTCCCTTACTTTTGGAAAAGAGTATGGAAACACTTGTCTTTACCTCTCTTTTTTTTCCTGCGCAAATATCTCTTAAAGTGCTCATATTATGCTTTTTGTTTTTCCCTCTTTCCTTTATTGTGTTATATATCTTTTTGTGCACATCATAGGTTTAAAAAGTGAAAAAGCCCAAAGTCCCCCCCAAAGGGACTTACCATCTCCACCAGAAAACACTGTTCACAAACTGCTCCAAACATCTGTTGTAGTCCAGCCTTTACTACAGAGACACACGTGGTCACTTTGGAACACACGTTATAATGCTCGCCTAGCTGCTAGCATGGCACGCCCTCATACTCTGCTTCTGACTGGCTAGTAGTCCTTACCTAGGTACTGTCAGGGCACGCCCTCATACTCTGCTTCTGACTGGCTAGTAGTCCTTACCTAGGTACTGTCAGGACACGCCCTCATACTCTGCTTCTGATTGGCTAGTAGTCCTTACCTAGGTACTGTCAGGACACTCCCTCATACTCTGCTTCTGACTGGCTAGTAGTCCTTACTGTCAGGGCACGCCCTCATACTCTGCTTCTGACTGGCTAGTAGTCCTTACCTAGGTACTGTCAGGGCACGCCCTCATGCTCTGCTTCTGACTGGCTAGTAGTCCTTACCTAGGTACTGCCAGGACACACCCTCATAGTCTGCAACTTAGGACATACAGGGTCGCCCTAGAAATGTGTTGAATTCCTCAAAGCACAAAACACAAACCATACCCAGGTTGGAAAAATGTATTTAAATAGCCAGTTTACATAAGATGTATGATTTTGCCAGACGCCTGTATCATCAGGATGACATCATTTGTCTGTGCTTTCCAAAACAATTATGATTGTGTTCAGTGTTACAAGAAACCAACTTTGACTGTCAGAAGGAAAGAGGAAACAAATGTGTTTACTGACTTCCTCCTGTGTTCCTATAATTACTATGGCTGCTAGAGGGCTTTGTCACATCAGCGTATGTCGTTCTGGGGCACTGGCTGAAACGACTGATCTGCCGTTTGCAGATAACATAGTGTTTTCTGTTAGACCCTTGCTAGTCTCGCTTTGCCAGACCTTCCTCCACCGTGGAGCTACGGAGGAGGGTCTGGCTAGTTCACACAGCATTCCGGGATGGGAGAAAAACGCGCTCTGGTTTACTGGCATTTCTTTAAACCAATCAAAATCGTCTTGGGCGGCGCTAAGCGCTGGATGTAGCAACGGTGCCTCTGCAAAATAGCCTCGGGAAAGGAACTTATTTTGGTGGAACATGTGTACGTTCAAAAGTTGTTTTAGTCGTGCAACAGAAAACTCAGATTGGACAGATAGTCTAGCTAGCTGTCTGGATTTATCCTGCAGAGATCTGAGAAAAGGTTAACCATAGTCCTCGACTGGAGTTTAAAATGCCAACACAAAGGAAGCCCAAGGCAACGGATATCTGGCCTAAATGAGGCAACTGAGCAATCCTGGATATGAACACTTTCAAACCGTGCTTTTGATATTCTCACCCAGCATAGTAATTTAAACTAAAACAAAACCCTGCAGCACAGCAGTAAGCATGCAAATGATCCCATATTGATTATTACACAGCTTTATTCCAGTACTTGTACTAAGCATTATTCACAGTGGTTGCAATTTCCCCTCTTGCAATTTGCACCTACTGCTTTCTGTGTGTTTATGAATGTGTGTGTGTCCATTAATCTAGGCTGATACCAACAGAAGAAGTTGCTGGGAGATGCACGATGCATCCATAAAGAAAACCTGTCTCATTAGGGTGACAGCACAGAGACATTACTCACACCTCAACCCCACCTCTGTCTGTATTTCTTTCACCGTCTTTCCAATCTCATTTCCTTCTTTATCCTCTTGTTTCCGTCAGCTCCTCTTCACACTTCCTTTCTGCCAGACACCATCCTTTTTTTCCTCTCCTCTCACCCTCTCACTTTCTCACTTTCTCACTTGCTTTTGTCACCGTGTTTGATTCTCCTCATTTTCGTTTGATCACTTTTTTCCTCCCCACATGCTGCAATTTCTGTCACAACCTCTGTCTCTGTCATCTTGCTTTTGGGCGCATGGCACAGAGATGGCATTACTCAAACCCCTTTTGTCATCCGGCTCTACCTCTCTCCTCGTTTCCTCTATGTCGCTCAATCTCATCCCGCTCTCTATTTTCTGCACAGGCTCATTATAGTTATTTACACCTCTTGTCTGATGCTACTTGGCTCTCTCTTTCTCTGTTGCTCTCTGTCTCTGTTCCCATCTTTGCCTCCATTTATCTCCACCGTCATTGCTGTAGCCAGAACTTTATGCATGACGTCATCATTCCCAGCACTCCTCCTTTCTTTACAACCTGTTCTCACTCCCAACTCGTAAAATACTGACCAAGCTTGGTCAGTGTCTCTCAGCGCCAGATACAGACGCAAAAATCACCCTTTAGCGTGTGTTTGGAACGCACCGAGCAGAGCAGCAGCTCAGCTGCAGCGCTGTAAAGTGACGTAGTATTAAGAGTGACAACAGTAGCGAGTACTATGAAAGACAGGAAATCCTTGTAAGGAGGTTGGTTGGGGTGGTGGATGGGTCAAACAACACAGGACTTTCACCCAGGAGACCGGGGTATGTGTCCCTTTCGTGTCCCGCGTGTCACTGAAACATACATTTTACAATCCCATCTTTTCCTAAACCTAAATGTCAGTTAAACGTACGTCCCGACCCAGAGCGTCAAAGTGACGGCAAGAGTCCCCACCAAGTGTGTCTAAATATGACGCCAAAAAGCTAGACACGAGTCCCAAGAGCGTCAAATAGTGACGCCAATAGTCCCGACCAAGCGGGGCTTATTGACGCGATGGGAGTGAGAATGTTCATCCTTCCATCCTTCTTTTGCCTCTTCCTCCCTTTTCACTTCATCCTTCTTGTCTTTTCTTTGCTACCTTTTCTCATTTCCTGTTCTCCAATGCCCCCCCCACTCTCCTCCTTTCTGCTTTCTTCTATTTACCATATTGCTACCCTAACCCTTCATTTCCTTTTCTTTCTGTTCCTCTCTTCCCTTTAATTCTACTTTCTCTTCCCTACTTTTCTGTTCACCACTTATCTTTTAATTACTCTCCCTTCATCTACTTTTTTTTCAATTCTCTTTTCTTCTCCAAATACCCCGCTTTCCTTTACTTTCTTCTTTCCTTTACTTTCTTCTTTCCTGTTACTTTTTTATTCCCGCCCCTCTTGTTTGGTCCTCTTCCCCCTTCATCTCCTGTCCCTTTCTTCTTCTCTTCTTCTCTTTTCTATATGTTTTCCCTATCTTCCTCTTTTTATTGTTTACACATCTATCTTCTCCCTTCCGTTCCCCTCTGTTCTTTTACTCCCCTTTTTCTCCTCTTGCACTTCCTTTTCCTCTTCTCGCTCTTGAACTATTGTCTGCCGTGATTACCTCTCCTCTTTTCTCCTCATTTCCTCAATTCCTCTCACCCCTCCTACTACCCATTCCCAGCAGTTCCCAGAGATTTCTTTTTGCAGGTGCTATGGGGTTGCGCAGATACGCACCCTCCGCAGCAGTTTACTAAGCGAGTGAACGAGAGGGAGAGAGAGATGGATGTTTTTCATGCTCTAAAGTTGCCAATACAACAGCACCATACAAACATATTTCAAATATCAGCCATCAAGCCGGGATTACACAATCATTAGCCCACTGCAGCTTTCATACAGTAGCTTATATTTGCAGAAGAGTAATGCAGCAGGCCAAATACACCACACACAGCCAACTACACAAAAACGTACACAAACATACACGCATGCATCCTCACACAGTAGTCATACTTGCACACATGGTAACAATAATGTAATGTTTTTGATATCTGTAGTGGCTTAATGTATGTCATTTTCAGTGCTATAAATAAACCAATGTCCTGTGCGCGGTATAACTTTGGATTTGGTGATCCATTTATTCACAGTTCTGTAAAACACATTTTCACTGTAATGTTCTACTACGAGACAGAGATAAGAGTGAAGTTCTTGTATGAACCCAATCTATTAGTTGACTCCTCACCCACTGTGGCCTGGCTGTGCGATCCCCTGGTCTAATGTCATTTACAGCAGGGTAACGCTAAGCAACCTCAGCACCAATCACGGCCGCGGTCAGGTCATCTTCCTCCGGCTGCTTTTCTTCGTCCTGGTTGGTGACAGTCTCATTTACAGGTGTTTTGATAAAGTCTCCACACATTGACCTTTAAGTAGTAACAAAAACGACCCATTGCTAGCGTTACACTCACTTCGCTAATCCTAACGGCTCCAAATATTGTGCTCTTCTTCTTCAGTGTGAATACTGTTACTGCAGAACAAAGGTCAAAAGTTGAATGTGTGCTGGGGGTGCTGGGCGGGTGCTATGGCTATTATAGGGGGAGCTACAGCGCCACCTAGCCCCTCCCTGGCGCTGCCACTGCCCATTCTCCTCTTCTCCCCTCTATTCATTTCCTTTCTTCTCCTGGCCTCCTCCCTTCTTCCCCCATGTGTTCGACGCCCTGCTCTGATCATTTTTTGCGTGACAGCTTCTCCCTCCCCCTCACTCTTGATGTTGTTGCCCTTTTAAAGCCCACCCCTTCACTTTTTTATCTGTAGAGACGTCATGTCCATCACTCTGCCATCTCTTTATTCATTCTTTCTCTGCTTTTACACCCCCCCCCCCCCCCCCCCGACTTTGTTCTCACATCTGATCTGCACATAACCCCTTTGTGTACAACTCTTGTTTACACCTTGTACTCTCCTTCACCTTCCTTGTGTGACCTACCTTCGTACCTCTCCTTTCTGTTGTGAATATATTGTGTTTTTGGAACAGAGCTGTTCATGTTATAAGAAGACTGAACCCTCAGAAGAGCGGCCATTCCTTCGTCTGTTATCAAACACCAGACAGATTCTCCTTTCTCTTACTCAGACGCTGAAGAGATTACCCACAGTGGAATGCCGTTATGCCATGACAGCAGTAATCCAGCATGGGAAAAGATGTCTTAATATATTTACGAAAAGCTGTCAACTCCCATCCAGGCTCTTGGACAATGAGTCAATCCTTGTTTGGTGAATTTAGCTGCCGTTGCAGTTTGCTCAGGTTACTGCAGCCCTGGGTCTTTTAATGCACACAAGTACTCTTCCATTCCTGGGTTTGATAGAACGATGATGTGGGAAAGCCTTTGAGAAGCAAAAAAGTTAAAAGTTTAATGGTTTTTAATCAGCCCTCTCAGATTTGAGAGTACTCACTACACTACTTCAGGTTTGGTTTGTTAAAATAATAGTTTGACATTTTGGGAAATTTTGTGCGGAGAGCTTGATGCGAAGATTGTTATACCACTCTCATGTCTGCTACATATGTTACAGCTAGGAGACTTAGTTTAGCTTAGCATGAAGACTGGAAATGGTGTAAAGTAGCCTTTCATTGCCAGACCTATCCTCCACACATATATTACAGGATAGGAGAGAAAAAACACTCTGGGTTGTTTGGAATGGATCAAATTCTGACAGTGAAACAATTTATTTTCCTCACAAAAATGTATCCACTGATTTACAGACGTCTCTTTTTCGCCATATAAGTCCATGGGGAAAAGGGTTTTTGGGGCATCACATGACGGACACGGAAGTTATAATTCCACTGTTTTGGTCAAATTAACTTCAAAGCCCAGCACCCGTTCTGTGGGCCTGGATGAACAAGTGAACATGGTCATTGAGAATCTCTGAGTAAAGGTACAAGTCCAAGATGAGATGGCGTATATAACATAGTTATAGATGTCCACTGTGGATATGCAGAAAGATAAGCAAGGATGATAGAATGGAGAATGTCGATTAGACTATAATACCAGCTATAAAAAGTACACATGGTGCAGTGTTAATGTACAGATGTTGACTTAATGTACATATGATCATAGTTATTAGCCCAGTGTGCATTTAAAATGTCCAGTATTGTAATACTGATCCAGTGTTGTTGAATAGCAGAGTACTGGCAGTTAAGAATCCTTGTGGTCCGAGGCTCCTCCTGAGCCCCTCAGTACTGGGCCTCATGACTTTGTCCATATGACTTATTATGACAGTCATCACGAAACCGAGAACCGATCCGTTAAAAAATACATAGATTTTATTATGTTTAAACAGCTGTATCCTGCTATCTCTGTATGGATGTGATATGATTGCTATCATTGTTGTATGGCCTGGCTCGGGTTTAACTCTTTGTGAAACATGAACAAACACAAACAATGTATGCCATAGAACTTTCTTTTATTATACAGCTTGATAGCAAGTCAAAATGGAAAATAAACTACTTTCAAGTAGATTTTTTGTCTGGGCTAAATTTCGTGGTATCAGATCGGTGCATAAACTCCACTACTTACCGATACCAGCATTTTAGGCGGTATTCAAGGCTTTTCCAGTACTGGTATTGATATTGGAACATCTCTAGTTGTGAGTTGTCTGGCCTACCAGATGTACAGTGTGGTTATAAAGCCTGACGGGCCAGGCATTGTCTTCCCCTTATGCTATCTCCGCTATTTACTTGCAAGCGAACCGTTGCTACATCTGGGGCTTAGCACTGCCCAAGACAATTGTCTGATTGGTTTAAAGAAATACAAACAGAGCATTTTTTACTTTCCCTATAGCAGAATGCTAACTACAGTATAGCAGCCAGTCCATACTCCAGCGCTGACACATTGTGTGGACACAGATCTGGCAATGTGAGACACTTGGCAATGCAAAAATCATTAGGCTTCACCACCACACCACAACATAGCCTCGGATTTGGATTTTCTCCAATGTTCAGGATGGAGGAATCGTCTGTAAATTAGTCTAATTATACTCTTGTGTACCAGCCACAAGAAAATATTATTTTGTTAACAGGGAATATGTCAATACCTTGTATACACATGGACAAACTATATATAATTACTCAGACAGAGACTTACAGGCGAACAGGTACAGTCGGTATGTAACGAACACTGTTTTACTAGATGTAACTCAATTAAGAAAACAGTTATTCCCTTATTTTTTCTGCACAATTGGATCTTTCTTGTATCTATAGGGCCTGTTTTTATTCGCAACTCAGTCTGCTTGTTAGAGTTCAGTCAATCTGTGCCCTTCATTGAATTTTCTCTTCTTCCTTCCCCTCTGTTATCTCGCTCCACTGCTTAAGCTTTGATCACGTTGGTGAATAAATTGCTCTCTGTGTGCGTAAGACTATGTTCAATAGCCTTGAAACGTGCTGCTCTCATAGCAAACATTGCAATGCCGTCTATGTTTTTTTTGCTAACAACGCATGGCTGTGTTGAAGCGCATCAGAGTACTAGGCACAGGGGATCGTTTAACATGCCCAAGCAAATAACAGTGCAAGTCTCAACGATTTCCTTCGCTCCGATGCAGATACAAATGTGATCTGAGAAAACGTTTGCACGGATGAAGGGAGAGCTTGGAGCATACTTACTTGTCTAGCTGTGGGAACAGTGTACCTGTGGCTCCACTTTTACCTGCTAATATTGCAGTGAGATACTTCCTAGCTTTGTGTTCGAGAGAGACATCAGAGACTCTATCTGTGTGTGTGTGTGTGTGTGTGTGTGTGTATTTTAAATGTGAAAACATTTTAATAAATGGAGACATTGTGTTTGTGGACGCGAAAGTTGCCGGACGACACAATCTTCTGAACATCAACGTCATACTGAGAAATCCAGAGAGAGTTGTGTGGAGCTGATAGTCTTAATTTGCTTTGTAGCAACTCATTTGGCAATGGCTTGAATGTAACGGATATTCATTAATATCAAAACGTTACGCACTAAAGCTTTAAACTATACAAAGTACAAAGTGCAGTATTAACAATATATTGAAAGTAGCAGCAGTGAAATTAGTAGAATGTAAGACTTGTGCATTGGTGCTGCTGCAGTGACTGCTGGGAACACTGGCCAGTTAGTATAAGGACAGAATGGCATCTATTGGTCACAATTACCAATTACTTGTATGTATGTATAAACATTATATTCTAATGATAAAAGCAGTGCTTGTCAAATTCAAACCTACAAGACATTATTACAACAAACGTACTCACTGTAAACTAACCTCCATTGTAGTTTAAATATTTGTATGTACTGTATTGGCATAATAAAAAAAACAAATGCTGGTACCTATTGCCACTTTTCACCCTGCTCACCATCTAATACAGTATAAGTACTTGCACAGCAGAGTTGTATATGTTAGTTTACCACATCAAAGCTTGCCACGATGCCACCCCTATATCACAAGCATCACCTCTCACCATCTGCTGGCCCACCTCTCAGACACCAGCCTATAAAGGGCATATGAAGTCTTTAACACCAGCTTCTGTAGGCTGTGGAAACACCCACCAAAGCAGCACACCCTGGCTAATTGTTTAACGACTTCTTCAAATGATCTTTTCTATCATACAGTACTTCATTAACTGTAAACCTGCTGTACTGTATGTGTGTAACTGTCTTACTGACAGCTTTGCTAATGACGTGGCAGGTGTCCAGTGAGAAGCACTCAGAAGAAGTAATTGCAGTTAGTAGAAGTTCTGTGTATGGATGTGACCATAAAACTTTATTTTTACGGAACACAGGGTGGGAACCTCGATGGGAGTTTTGACGTAGGAAAGGTTTTGATTCATGGTTCAGCATTAGATTTCATCCTGCTGACAGCACCGCTGCATATAAAGGTGCAGTAAGTGATGCTGCGCAAAGATTATTGATATTTGAATTCAACTGCCAAACATATACAACCTTCAGAAGCTCCGCCCCCCAGATTCACGGCTTGGCTGGCCAGCACGAAGACAGCGTTGATTATGCTGAGTGAAACATTTGCAGCTGGCTCAGCAAAATGTGTTTAACTCAGAAGGAGAAGATAGCTGAGCCTTTTTTTCTACTTTCCTCATGTTCTTACTCTCAACCACTGATGGGCAGTAACACGTTAGAAGTAATGCGTTACTGTAATCTGATTACTTTTTTCAAGTAACGAGTAAAGGGATTACAATTGCAAAAACAGTAAGTAGGTTACTGTTACTTCCCCGTAAGCAGGCTGCGTGATCTGTCTCGTGAGTGACAATGACGTATGAGCGCTGCGACGTCATTGTAAACACCAACGTGTGTAGTGTTGAACAAAAGACAACATGGAGCGCGGGAGAGAGCAGGATCATGCAGCGTTTAATGCTTGGAAGTACCGACTTTACTTTGAGTTTGACTCGGTTAAAGGTGACAAAAACATCAGCGTCTGTTGTACACTCTGCGTGGGAAGAAAACTTTTATCTACAGCGAAAAATTCCACCTCAAATCTGAGCAAGCACCTAGCAAGCCGGCACAGGAATGTGAAACTCTGAAAAAAAACCTGAACCCCCAACTGACATGACCGCGGGGCTACATCCAATTCCACCGGGCCAACCTCCGAGGGCCCCTCTCCTGCTAAACAGGTGAAAATAGACTTAAAAGCGACAGGACTTAGTGCCGCTGAACTGAAGAAGCTCGTCGCTGGCTATATTGTCGAGGACATGCTGCCAAGTTCCACTGTTGACTCTGAATCGTTCGGACGCATCGTAGCCCAAACACGGTGTCAAGCTGCCACAGAGAAAGTCATTTGTAGGAAACCTTGAGAGAGAATACGACATAATGGACGTTAATTTCAAGGCTGCACTCGGAGATGTAGACTTTGTTTCCACCACTGCTGACATCTGGACGGTGAATAACAGAAGTTTTATGGGTGTAACAGTTCACAGGTCATGCATCATGTTTTTGAAAAGTAACTTAGTAAAGTAACTAGTAAAGTAACTAACTACTTTTGAAAATAAGTAATCAGTAAAGTAACTGGATTACTTTGTTGGAGAAGTAATCAGTAACTAATTAGTATTTCCAAGTAACTTGACCAACACTGCTCTCAACAATCACAATCAGAAAACTGCCATCAGAAACACAAGTAAACAGGCGAAAACACAAGCAGCACAAGCTCACCGTTCACAGTTCTTGCTTTCTCCACATGGTGACTCTGTAGCGTGTCTTCAGTGGCTACGTGCTTGGCTCTGTCGCTATGACATAACCCCTTCATGCACAACCATTAATCCAGCTTCATTTAAATTAGCAAATTGTTGCGATGAAGCAGTAAAGGCAAAGTCTACTAATGACACACAAAGCTGCATACACATGATCTGCGGTAAAAGCGCTCTGCGCTGGCCGTTCCATTGTTTTCCTACGGGGAGAGCGGTCCCGCCCACCTAGGCGCCGTGCTACCCTTGGCATCTGAATTGCCACCGAGCGCAGCGCTCAAAGTTTAAATTATTTCAACTTTACCTCTCTGCTCTGCGCCCTACCTCACAGTTTTGCCACCAGCCATGTGTAGGTGACTTAATTATGCCTCTAATTATAATTCCAGCCACATCTGTATTTTGTTTGCAATGTAGTTGTAGCCAGTGTGTTCCCATAACAGCATGTTAAAATGCATTTTCACTTTTCTCTTATTAAATACAAGAGCTCATATAAGTAAAATGTATTCATAGAGTGCTTATCATAGATAACAATCACCAAGTGCTTTATATAAATCACATAAGATGATACATGTTAAAAAAAAACAATACACAGTTTAAATTAGTAATTAGTAATGCATTAGAATGAAGTGCAGACAGGTCAACCAAAAGCCTGTTTAAAAAGGTAGATATTTAACAGATTTTTAAAAGAGTCCACAGAATGAGCAGACCGTAAGGGAGGAGGCAGAGCAGTCCACTGTCTCGGTGATACTGACTCAAAAGAACGATCAATATACATTTTCTACATACATTTACCCCATATTGAAAAAGGTCCCTTCTGATTCATTCAACCCTTTCCTCTCCCTCTTTTGCTTCACCTTTTGTTCTAGTGGTTTGAGTCTGCGAACATATCTGCAATCATAAACATTTTCAGGTCATTCACATCTGAAATTCTCTGAAGAGTATCTTCCTTTTGGCTGATTGTGCAGGTAATACTGATGCTGATAACAGGTTTTGCTTCTCCTCCACACAATCAGGCAGACAGATTGGTAGCAGTGCTGGATGGTGGTCCTAGGACATTATACAGCACTTACCCAAACCTCATCAACAAACATTGATTAGTGAGAGGTAATGCATGTATTAGGAGATTTGTGATGGCATACACACATGAACAGCCTGTATAGACACATGCATGCATAAACACACCACTTGTAAACAATGCATACACACACACACACACACACACACACACACACACACACACACACACACACACACACACACACACACACACACATACACACACTATCCAATCAGATGACTGATGATGACAGGTAAATGTCAGCTGTCAGTGATTATGGGTTAGCCAATGGTTTCTATCAATAATTGTTCCCTCTGGAAACATCATTCCAAACCAAACACCACAGCAGCCACCTCTACCTATATTAGCGGTAATTTCCCCTGAGGATGTGAAGTGGCAATCCATGCCCAGATGTCTTTCAGCCAATCACAACAATGCAAGTAGAGTTGAGCAAAAACACACTTATGTGTGGCCCTTAGGTTTGAGAACATACGTAGTTGGTCGTAAAACATTAATGTTAACCTGGTGGATACAGTCCAGTACCTGCAAGTCTCTATTGTTGGACCCTCCAAGAACCAATGGAGGCACAGTTCCGTACTGCCTTTACAGTAGCAAAGCACTAATTCACCCCACAAAATCAGTTGGTGTTGGAGTAGTCAGGCTTGGGAGTGCTGTGTGTATGTGTGAATGTATTTTGTGTTTTGTATTTGCGGTTTAATTGTTTTAAGGACCCCCTCGAAAATGAGATGATTCATCTCAAGGGGTTATCCTTCTAATAAATTATTAAAATGACCACTTATTCTGTTACTAACCAATGCTAAAGACTCCAAGTAGTTTACACTGAATGAATGAATGCATTTATTTATTTCAGACATCAAAATAAAATAAAACAAAAACACCAACACATTTACAAATTAGTTCACAAATAAGCAAAAGAAGAAACCTATTAATCAGCATAGACATGCCTGAAGTATACACTTATTTAATCCTAACCCTTCTCCACAGCTCAGTAGTTAATGTTTATCATTTTAACTTCCCTTCCTGACCCCTAGTATTGTCAAATGCTCCCATCTAACTATAAACAATTTGCTATATATGTACACACACACACACACACACACACACACACACACACACACACACACACACACGCACATACATATGTACGTAACATTGATTACCTGTTCAAGATGGTGTCCCTTGCAGAACATTTATCACATGAAAATGTATGAAGTTGGTGGAAATAATACTACTCCGGATAATGTGACGTGAATTCTAAAAACCTTGGCAGCAGTATGTATGGGCATGAAACTAAGAGTTGAACCCATGTCAGACCTGTTGATAGCAAACTCAACTTTGCCTTTTGGCAATACTGGCCAGATGAACATCAACTCAGAACTTCTTTCCCAGCTAAACTGTGTTCCAACCAGCAGAATGGAGAACAAAACTATGCACAGGCACGATCATGGGTTACTCCGGGTCATCATGTTCCTACACAGAAGAAGCCTTCACAGAATAATTTGGGATTTTATGAAGTTCCCCCTTTGTATTTCTTTAATTTCTGACTGTTAGGTTAGCAGGGTAAGGCAATGATCTCGACCTCAGCCAGCAAGAGAAAGAAATACAGATTGAAATACATTCCATGTGAATATATAGGCTACCCAAACTCAACCTTAGTTTCCTTTTAAATAACACCTTACACTAAAAGCCTGTGCAATTACTTATTGTGAAAGCAGCTTCTTGGCTCTCTGACTTTTTTACACTGAGTTAATAGCAGCCAATATGTGACAAATGGAAGATTTAGGCTTATTAAACATAGTCACATATGGACATAACATGATAGTCTGTGAAATGTGAATGGTATTTCAATATATACGGCCTATAGATTGTCCCTCTGGCCCCACATTTCAATGCTATAATGTTTTGCAGCTCTCACTTAACATGTTTGTGTCTCCTGGCATTTAAGGCAAACGGCGACGCATGGTTAGCGTCTGGACGTACGGACAACCTTAAGACGCAATGTGCGTTATTTCAACAAACACAACAACAACAAAAGACATTATATTCATGGTTTTCACCACACTAATAAAGAAATTGGTTTCCTCCTTGCTCCAAAAGTGTGGTGCTGTCTGCGTCTCGCCATGTTTACCTCTACTTCTTGTTTACTTCCGGTATACTGCATGCAGGTTTTCTGGCGCATATAAAGAAGTTCCTCTACTCGAAAGACCAAGATTCCTTGGGAATAGAACATGTGCAGAACACAAATCAATGTTCCTTTTGATGGGGATATGCCGATACGCGTTTACATGACCAAATATTTGAGTTAGAAAAGGGGTAACCCAAGGGTCATATTCGGGTTTTTAAACACTGAATATGAGCATATTCGGGTTTTTGGCGGTGTTTACATGGCCATGCACGACCGGGTTATTGCTAATATTCCGGTTTTGAACGGGTTAATGGCTGCATGTAAACGTAGTCAATGATAAAAAGCTAGTTTGGCCCTAGCTCAGCTAAATTATAATCCATACTGTACCTTATATGTATAAATAAATAATTATTTTGGCTTTTGAGGTGTAAGTATTGGAAAAACTTCTGGGAACTTTAAAGGAAACTTTAGATCTCTTTCTTTCCAGCGTGCCAGACACTGGAAATCGCAGGTCCCTTGTCAGTTAGAACATATTGATTTTGAAGAGCAAATGTTTACTGTTTATATCACCGAGTTTCCTTGCTTTTTGTTGTCATAGGTCTTGCCTATGCTCATTTCTGGGAAAGTACATTAATTCATACCCATGCAGTGTACCATCCAGCCTCCAACCTGTGACCAGCTTAGACAATATGTTAATATGTTCATGCATTTCATCAACGTGCCTCTCAAATTTTGTACCAATGCCTTTTTGTATAGCAGAAAATATTGACAAAGGTTACAACGCCTGCTTGGGGAGAGGGCAGTGTGCATATGAATGTCATTACTTAGCTGGCGCTTCTGCTTGTTGTGCTCTCTGAGGATGAGTACTCTTTGCAGCACGGAGAGGAGAGGTGGGTGGCGTGTATCAGCCTGTTTGATGGACAACAAAATGAATAGAGTGGAGGATGTGATGAAAAGAGAGAGAAAGAGGGAAGGAGAAGTGAGTGGTTTCAGAGAGAAACCCACACACGCACATTCACAGAAGAGACAGAGAAACTGAAGTTTTTGGTTGGAAGAAAAATCAATAAACAGGGCTATGAAAAATGAAGTAGCTTCCCAGAAAATTCTATTTCTTCTTTTTATTCCTCAGACAATAGTTATTTTCTTGAGGATGATGAAATTGCATTTTGAGCAATATTGAAAAAAAGCTATGCCACACACTAGAATGAGTATCATTCATTTTTTGGATAGTGATCATTCAATATCTAAAAGCACTGACAGAACAGAATAGAGTCTAGAAACACCTATAGTAACACATATTTGAACCCGTGACAAAGGTCCACTGAGTCATCAACAACCATGACGCCTGCTGTAGAGTAGTAAAACTACCTCTGAAGAAAACTGCTGAGTTACATTACACACAAGTTGCTCTGTAAAATTAAGGGAAGGTTTTTTTTGAAGCTCCTGTCAATCTTAATGTAACAGACTAAAATGTGCAGGGAAGTTATTTGTCTGGCTTCATCGACTAAATCCAAATTAAGACAGACTGAAGTGGTTATTTAAAGTACTTATACACAAGCCAAATTTGTGGAACTAATTAAGTGCCAAAGTTTTTGTCAGAGAAAAATATTTTCATATTACTGTGCGACCGCAAAAACCTAATCCATACCACTTTTAAAATAAATAAATAAAAAGTCTGAGGTGGTTTACTGACTCCGATTCTCCACTGGTCACGTCTGTGTTGCGTTCCGGCTGCGCCGCTGTTTTGTTCCGTCCTCCGCCACACGCCACACTACAGCGGTCTGCAGTCTGAGGGCGGAGTGTCTTGCTTCCCGACTCGCAGAATATATTAGGCTCGTTCAAGATGAATTGCGCCTCGCCTGTAAAGTGGACGAGAGCAGGCGGCAGCAGCAGGGGGCGGTGACAAAAGTCCGCTGTGAAGTCAGACAGTTTCCAGCCGTATCCAGCAGCCTGCAGGCTGAATAGGAAGTCACAGAAACACTGTGGTCCGATTCTGATTTAATATAATGTTATCAGACCCATATATCAGCCTGTACACAGTCTCCAGTTGTTTTTATTATGACAGAGTAGCTGTCAACATGCTCTACATGTTATATGTTGCTGATTTTAATTAACAACAGACTGTAGATGATCTGTAATCTGAACAGATTTAGTCTCTCTGACTTCTAAACATAACTGTCAGTCACACAGCATGTGATTTGTACAGAATAAGCCTTTAAATCAGACACACAGCAGTTAAAATCCCTCTGATTCAAAATCAATAAAAACGTTTATATAAAACGTCATCATGTTGTCGATTCTGAACCAATCAGCTGTTAGATCAGCTGAGAGGCCGGCGTTTCCCAGCATGCCTTGTGTCCGCCTGGGTCTTGCAGTCGGTGAAAAGCAACTGCGCTACCTGCGTCTCAAACCTGCGGCCGCCTTGCTCTCGTGAGATCATCGTTGCCTACGTATGCATGACGTCAGAGCAAGTCGGGATCAAGTCGGACACAAATCTAACCGGCATGCAACGGGCGGCGATCGCCGGTGATCGATTCTGCGCAGATCTGGCTCATCTCGAACGAGCCTATTGACTCTACAAGTACTTTACAGAGCAATCATATGTCTATTAAGCTAGTATCTACCTTCCACTCCAAGCACTGCTGCAGTTAAACTCCACGCCTTCTCTTTTCTGGCGTTGTCCTTATAAAAAGGATCTGCGACGTGGTATTATGTTTTTTTCAACCACCAAGATGCATCTTTCATTGTCCGTGGTGTTATAAAGGAGACATAAACAATATTTGGGGTGTGCTTTGGTAAAGTGACTGGATAGTCTCGCTGTTTCACTGCCTGCCTGGCTGTCTGAATGCCTGGCGCGTATATTTAGCGCGGCTTCACGCACATTTCTGGGACGCGATGTGGCGCAGCTGGTGGAATATCAAACATTGACTTGAATGGCCACGATTGCTCGGCGGGCACGCCCGGAAGGCAGTGCAGATGCGCCTGGAGGAAATTAGGGGTTACAGTTGCACTGTAAATACAACACGAGGAAAGGCAGATTGCCAGCGTAGACTATGTCTTTTCACGCAACTGAATCACAGTCATTCTAGGCAATGCTTCTTTATCAGGACTTTGGGCTTAAATGCAAGAACCACTCGTACAAACAGATTTGTTTTTTTATGAATTTATTGGCACACTGTCATGAGAAGGTACTCAGTATTTAGTAGTTGTTAGAAAGTTTCTCACTATTGATCAACTTTTATGATTCAAGTTGGCACCTCCATTCAAAATTTGACAGACAGAAAATTCCCAACTTCAGGATCCTACAGTGCTGTTTTTTTATTTTTATTATTCACAGCAGTTTCCTGCATTTTCGTCGGGTCACAGACACACCAACCTGTGAGAGGAGGATAATATTTATAGCACATAATCCGTTTGTGCTGTCCCTACAAGCCTTGTTTATCCTGGAAAGTGCAGAGATGCAAGGTACTCACTGAGAAATCTGCCTCTGTTTTGACATCATTTTTCGAGGAAGAGGGCCTAGTGGAGTGTGGTAGTTCTTAACCTGCCTGTCTGGCTGTCTCCAACTGCCTGAGTTGTGTACTTAGAGCTCAAGAACTTCCTCTTTGCTTCATGTTTTATCTCACAGTCACAGTAGGAAGGACAGGGATAAATTTGTGATATATACTCAGCCATAAACTTATGCTAACACACTCTGTCACATGTACACACACATACACACACAGATGAGGATTTTATGTGCTCTGACATTGGTGCCGACATATAGTAAATCATAAATGTGGCGAGCTATTAGCTGCCCTGTAGCAGTCTGACCCCTTATCAAGATGGCTGTGTGGTATTGTGTGGGGGTAAACGGACACACATGAGACTGAATAGGGTGTGATTTAACAAGGCAGCTCAAAACCAAAACAAACCGGTTTTGTCAGTTCATTATTCACAAGGTTGAGGAGGCCGGTCCTCCAAATTACATCAGTGTTGCCTGATGAATGTTAAAGATGCAGAATCAAAGAGAAGCTGCTTTGGAAGTGGACAGCCGCCGTCATAATGCCATCTCCTGGGTCCTCCCGCTGTCAGATTGTAGTCAGAGATGGATGGTGGAAATTTGCTGCATTATGCTAAAGTACATCTCGTTTTTGTGAAATTTGCCATATAGTGAAAAGATCAGCAGCAGAAAGCTCCACATGAAATTGTTGAGAGAATTTCTAATCTAAATATCAGCAGGTGACAGATGATAGGGTTAATACATTTCACATACTTATTCTGATGTTATTTATATCCGTTGTTCCCTGATTTTCTTAACTTATAATTTTTGTTTGGATGTATGGATCATGGGTTTTGAAACAGTTGTATTATACGTGCAGCTGCTTGCTTGGTCAGTGTTGGTACACAGAGTTTCCTGTTTTATTTCCTGTTAGGTAGTTAATTGCACTTGGATTACCATATGTATCCCAGGTGTAAAATTGTGCCTGATTAGTATTTGATATGTTTGATTTTATCAATTATCCAAAAATAATAATGCCAAGGGCAGGGAGGTTAGGCGTCGTGGACGACTATGCAACGGCACCTTTTAATCATATTTTAATCATTTAATAACCATAAGATCGATCGTCTTACCGTTTGTTGCAGTTAGCAGCTAACAAGCTAACGCTAACGAGCGTCTCTTTGCTGTCCTTCTAGCCTTCACGGGAGGTTTTGTATCCAGCCTGGAACTTGTGCCTTTTTTCGGGGTGGTTGAGCAATAAATCCAAACTATTACATCCAAGATCGATAAACTTTATGTTCATAATTTATGATTTTTCGGGCGTTCATCTGCACTGATCGGTGTTTGCTTCCGTGGTCCGTTTTCCCAGAATGCATTGGGGCTTTGTTATTGTCTGCAAACCAATGGAAACCGGTCTTTCGAGAGCAGAGATCTTCTACGATAGGGAATGGCTGTGATGGCTCACTACAAGCCAGCAACGATGCAACGAAGTGAACAAAAGGTGTTCTTTGACTACAAAGATCATCTATTCACTTTGTAACCCGTTCTACAGAGAAGGGAGCCTCACTGTTTTGATTTTTTGGATACATTTGGGCCTTTTATGGAGAAATGTAAATAGTTTGTCGTTTATATGTCTTATAATGTTAATTATGTTTATTTTTTCACTGGGTGACTCCAAATATATATATATATATATATGTAGCAGAACTGTGAGTGTTATATAAATAAATATGACATTATTATTTTGATTATTGGCATAAGTGCATGTCATGAGGGCAAAAGTGTTTGGACTTTTTTTGAAAAAATGTAGATATTTTGTCAACTGTATAAGTTATAATGTTAATTTCTTCACAGTTCGACTCCTAATACATATGAGAAGTGATTTAGACAGGAGATTTGGCTTAGGTTTTATTGATCTGTGTGTCATATCAATACATATCTGTGAGATTCATGTTTCCGTTTTATTTATTTATTTATTTATCTTTAAGGTCCTACAAAATGGTTTAATATTCAAGTGACCTCACTGCAGCCCACATATTCTAATAGCCCAGATTTTCCTGAAAAGAATGATGTCCATAGATTGACTGTAGACAACAGGGTTGATGTTTTACAAGCTTTTTTAGAAAATAAAACCAGACGGACCAGAGGTTGTCAAACATCCTTCAGGAATCTGAGTTAAGATTGATCAGATATTGATTTAGGAGATGGGAACAAGTGGGATTACCTTGCACGGCAGCTGGATTCTCACAATATCACCGGAAACATTCCATGTGAAAAATCCATTTTGCCAGGCTCCAATCTAATGCGTTTGTGTCTGAACTACCAGCTCACCACACTAATCAGTGTCCGGTGAGGAGCTTCTGTCAGCTTTGGCTGTGGTCTATGTGTGTGAGTGACGGCTGCTTTCAAAACAACAATTGTGGATGTGATAGATGGTTCATCCAACACCTGCTAGGTATTTTTTTGAAAGTGCCTGCCCTGTCCCCAACAGTTTCCAGTAAGGGCTTCTCAGATGGTTCTGTGTTAACACACCATATGGTGCGTCAGGTTTCAAATGGGAAGTCCAACATGAGCTGCATGGAGAATGCTGAACTGACCCATCTGCACAAGTCTTTGCAAAAAGTTAGTTTAAACAGTTGGCAAGATGCAAAAATACCCAAAAGAACACCACTGCCCCAAGTGAAGTTCAACTTCAAGTATCTAGGGAGGTTCTTCTACACCAGTGATAAGATGGAGCAAAATCAGCTTGCTGAATTGGTGCTGCATCAGCTGTAATGCAAGGCGTTGTATCGGACTGTCATGGCGAAGAAGAAGGAGCTGAGACTGATGGTGAAGCTCTTGATCACTGGTCGATCTAACCAGAGATGCTCACAAGTCTCCGAGCTAGAGTCCAAGTCAAGTCTAGAGTCCACATATTTTGCATTCAGTGCTTCTTTTGTTTGGGCCTTCCTGAAAAAAGTTTTTAAAGCCAAAGCTTCTGATGGCTGGCACAGCAGCTGCTGGTGCAGCCAAATGTGTGTTGTCCTCTCTCACGTGTGGCAGCGCACAGCAGATATGTTACGTATTACGTGTTATGTAGGTAGGTTATAGGTTACGGTCAGCTCATCAGACGTTTCCCTAAAAATAAAGATTGTTCACGAGCCCCACATCTCAAATCAAATTTTGAGGACGAGTCTCAAGTCAAGTCTGAAGTCACTGTGTGTGTGACTTAAGTGCGACCATCCCTGGATCTAACCAACCCTCACCTATGGCCATGAGCTTTGTTTGATGACCAAAAGAATGAGAACATTGATACAATCGTCCAGATTTAGTTTCCTTCGCAGGTTTGTCTGTGCTCAGCCATGGAGATCAGATGTCTGGAGGGAACTTGTGTGTGGAAAAAAAAAAAAACTTGAGTGTAAAACAGCTGCTCCTTCAGGAGTTGAGGTGGTTTAGACGTCTTTTTCTGAATGCCTTCTGGATTACTCCCTATGGATTTCCCTTCCAGAAACAGTGTGCATCACAACCAACAGTAGAAGCAAGGTAATAGCAGTTGTCGATAGATGGTCCATTGCCTTACTCAAAAGTCATTGTTACTCAGTTTATACTGCGTATAGATACTTGTTTTAACCTCACCCCACACTTTGGGCTGCCTCCAACACAAAACGTATAAAATCTGACCCACACTTGTGATGGGCCCTGACAATATAATTAATCTGGAGTCAACTACAAACTGACTGCTGAGTGTGTTGATTTGGCTGCAAAGAGCCAGTCCCTGTAGGCTTTCTAGGCCTTCTCTCAGGCAAATGCTGCTTCAGACTCTATCCTATCACTCTCTAATTAGGCTGTAATTATGAAATGCAGTGGCTGTAATTGAAAGTGTCAACACATTTTTTTTTTCTAATATGAATACAGTCACTGTTCCAAACTTGATGAGTGACACTCTTTTTGAGCCTTTTCTGAATGTGATGACTGGAAATCCTCCAAATGTGTGTTGATGGCACTGCTAAAGACACACTGCTAAAGGATTTTGATAGGCCTGACCTTTGGATTGCTGGTTGTGAGCAACAACAAATACACACAAGCAGCATCATAGTGTGTGAGCTCACTCATACATCTTGACTGCCAGAAGATGATTTATGGCCTGGGGCTGCCTGCTGTAAAATATGTAGCAAAAATTACACTGAAAGCAATGTCTAGCAATGTCTTGGCCCAGCACCCAAACCTCCAGTTTTGTGTGGATGGGAGCACAGTGTAATGAGGAGTGAAAGCTGATAGGAAGGTGCCATATTGGAGAGTCCTTTCTTAGTGAGAATGAGAATGAGAGAAATATTGGAAATCTTACAGCTCACCAAAACAAATGTTTTTGCACATTTTGTTTAATGCTCTGTTTAATATCTGCCCCACATTCACAAGCTAAAGTTTTCCTCTCTCTTCACTGTTTGCATCTGAGAAGATGAATGAGTTGGGAGTGAAATGTCTTGCTCAAAGGCATCACAACCGTTTTGGGTAGTACTTGCTCCACTAGTCCTCATACCCACATAACAAATAGGTAATTGGGTACTGCCTTTGATAATAATAATAAAAAAAAAAGAATCATATGAGCATTTTCGGATCCCCTACCCACACCCAATTATGGAATATTTTAAATCAGTTCACTATTTGAACCATAGCATATGATATATATGACATAATAGATACATTCAAACATAAAATTCCAATAGGAGGAGTCCTAAAAAAAGAGAAGAGGGAATAGGAGTGGAGAATATTAGGGGGATGTGGATCTAAATCACAGGGTGACGTGAGGAGAGAGGAAACTTACAAGAGGAAAGAAAGAGAGGAGAGTGAAATTAAAATTAATGGACGGGGTGTGTGAACGGACTGACATTACATCTGGACCTTGCAGTGCAGTAAGAGCCTAATGGGGAATGAGAGGAGGGAAATAAAGCAGGACAAAGAGAGGAAGGATGGTAAATGAGGTGAAAAACAAAACAAAGGGGGGAAAGCCACAGTCTGTGGAGTTTAATGTACTCTGTAACCTCAAAGGCCAGGCACAGTGTGGTACAAGATGATGGGAGCAGAGGAAGGTCAGGAAAAGGTGCGGAGGAAAACGGAGCAGTGGCAAAAAGAGAGAAGCGGCTGAGGATTTTGACTATTAGTGCTGAGAACAGACTCTTGTCAGAGAGGAGGCGAGAGACACAGACTATATGGGCTATTTGTGGCTGAGACAGAGTGAGAGGGCTCCATTTACCTGTCAAACAACACACAGACACACACTTATTTTCACAAGTGTTTAGACTTGCACACGCTTAGGTTCACAGAATCAGACAGACACTCTTGCAGTCTAACACACAGTCTCTCCACAATCCACTTCAGGAGCATAGCAGCCTAAAATGATTGTTTGCAGCATCTTTTT
Source organism: Gymnocephalus cernua (assembly GCA_023631565.1). Taxonomy (NCBI): domain Eukaryota; kingdom Metazoa; phylum Chordata; class Actinopteri; order Perciformes; family Percidae; genus Gymnocephalus; species Gymnocephalus cernua. The sequence goes on along the minus strand of CM042427.1, from coordinate 36,860,650 downwards.
TTGTTTTTCTTTAGAGTGGTCAAGCTTAGGGTTGGGTATTGTCACTGATTTCCTGAATTGATTTGATTCCGATCTACAAGGTTTTGATTTCCGATTTAATTCAATAAGAATTTGATTAGGGATATTGCAGTTGCAAAACCAACTTTGCTTGGATATGAAAGATATTCTACAAGATTCCCTCGAACCTGGTGCGTTATTAAAAGTATTGTTTACATTAAGAATTGACCCCAAGGCAGTTGCATTAATGTCCTTTTTATTCAACATGAACACACTACAGCAGTCAACACAATAAAGTGCTGCTCTACAGACTCTACAGTCAGTGAGTATTGAGTGACATTTCATTCATCATCATGGCCATGCCAGTTTTTCCCTCGCCAAAATTTAGCCTATCTTTGGAGGGTTATTTAACTAATAGCAGACTAATATAATATTGCATATCTGTCTCCATTAATACAATGCAATTAGTTGCTTTATGTGTATTTGCTGCCTCGTTTCCTGTTGCATTCTCATTGGGTACTGCCTTTTTCTCCCATATCAGACACGTGTTCAAGATGCTTAAATGCATCTTATTTTTGGCTACAAGGAAATCAACACGTTTGAATCCTGTCGCAGCATCAGGGACACCTCACAACTAGATGTAGACACGCCTCTGAACCGCCTGGAATAGAGGACTCTCTTTTTCCATTTATCTGGGACAAGCACATTCTGGCAAAGATCTTGTAGTCTGCTCTCAACATTACACAGAGATAGCAATGCCACCCATCACTCACCTTCTCTGCTGCTGAAACTTTGATTCATGCCTTCATCACTTCCAGAATTGACTACTGCAACAGCATCCTCTATGGTTCACCTCCAAAAGCCTTAAATAAACTCCAACACATCCAAAACTCTGCTGCCCGTCTCCTCACCCACACCCGTTCCCGTGATCACATCACTCCTGTCCTCCAGAACCTCCACTGGCTCCCTGTTTCCCAACGCATCCAGTTTAAAGTCCTCCTCCTCACCCACAAAGCCCTCCATAACCAGGCTCCTTCCTACCTCACAGACCTCCTCCACCGCCACAATCCCCCCTGTAACCTCCACACCTCCTCTCCCCACCACTCAGGACCGAGCACCATACCTGGGGTAACAGAGCTTTCACCATTGCAGCCCCCATCCTCTGGAACTCCCTCCCCATACACATCCGTGACTGTACTGATATTCAAATTGCTCATTAAAACACACCTCTTTAGATTAGCTTTCCACATAAAATAGTCTTACATTTCTCACCTGATAGTTACTGGTTTTATTCTTTTTAATTGCTTTTAATATGCTTGTTTTATGTGTTGGTTTTATTGCTTATCTGTTTTTAATGTGCTATATGTGCTGGTTTTACTGTAAAGTGTCTTTGAGTACCATGTAAAGCTCTATATAAATAAAATATATTATTATTCTAACAAATGATGGCTGCAAATTGCAGATAAATCTACTAACCTGCAAGGCTCTGGTGTGCTCATGAATGGGTCTTAAGAACAGTATTTGTTTTGATTTATGAAACATGTCAAAATTAGTTTGAGAAGGGATGATTTCATGTAGCAGATTGCAGCTTGCATTTTGCAAATTTGGTGAAACATGCCCCCTGTTTTGCAGAATCATGCCCTGTTATTACAGTAGGTAAATGTGACCTGCGGGCATCCATGTGGGCAAGATCTCTCAATTTACACAGCGAGACACACAGTGGCAAAAAGACACGTGCAAATTATCAGATGTGTTTGTTTGGGTGCTGTTTGTTTTCATACTGAAGACTACAGAAAAAAAACTCTCTTACTGCAACCATTGTAAATACTGAAATTTGACTGTCAATAACAGTTACTACAATAATTAAATTGGCTCAATTTATCAGTGAGCTGCAGTTTCTTCCAACTTCTCATGTTAAAATACAGCTTACTGGCAGCTCTGCTGTCAAACCTTTTGTGGAATGAATGCCAATGTCATTAGAATATGCTGGTGGTTAACCAGACATTTAAGTCGTTGCACTGATCCAAATAATTTATTTGTCACGATTTTTACCATGGTCGCAAATTATACTCATTTCTGATTGGCTGGCAGGTGTCAAAGTCATGTAAGAGGACAAGTCAAAACAAAATCCAGATGCTCTAAATAAGTTGTAAACTGCAGGTAACCATAGCAACAGTTCTTCTTTGATGTTTCATTGGTTATAATGCCGCTCAACAAACCTTAAAAATGAAGGTTTGGATCTAACCTACTTTGTCTCTGTGGTAATTTGGTGATGGTTTAATATGGTGTAAGAAAGCTTTCAAAAAGATGTATGCACAACTTTAAGAATTCGTATTCGTATATTTAGCTAATATTCGCTAACAAATGTCAACCAACGCTAATGCAGTTTTAAATGAGGCTTGATCAAATCACATTAACATCAGGGACACAACAATAACATCCAGAAACCAGCAAACTATACATATGGCTAAAATTGTTAGCTAATAGTATGGCTAAAATTGTTAGCTAGCTAGCTAATATTCGCTAACAAATGTCAACCAAGGCTAATAAAGTTTTAAATGAGGTTTGATCAAATCACGTTAACATCAGGGACACAACAATAACATCCAGAAACCAGCAACCTATACGTATGGTTAAATAATTCGCGATTTCGTATTTTGTGTTTGACCCTCTGAACTTACCATTGAACAGCCTCGGCATGAGACCATAGACCTATATAAAAATGAGACGGGACGCTCCCATAGACAGTATATAAAACGCTCCAGGCTGCAGCCATACCCGTCTCCATCTTTCACCTTTGACGCATGCGCGTTAGATGAAATCTAGGTTCGATTTCCTGCCCTGTGACGACAGTGACGTCATTTCAACTGTTCTTTACTCGTACCCACAAACTTGAATTTGTGTTCATAGTGAAGAATTTGTAGTCGTAGAAATCAGAGTTGTACTCATGAATGTTTACAGTCATAGCTTCTAGAGTCACACTCACATAAAAATACAAATGTAATTTTATTGACTCACGTGTATGAAAACGTAATTGTGCATGCCTGAGTTAATTTATGCACAAATATTTAAAATACGAATACGAATTCTTAAAGTTGTGCATACATCTTTTTGAAAGCTTTCTTACACGATAGTTTAAAAGCTTCTTTACTTTTGCCTCTCATTATTTCAGAACCCATTGGCTAGTGGTGTGACGACAATTTAGCCTCTGGGGGCAATGGCACATATATTTTTGGGGTTCCAGTTTAGCCGCGGATATCCAGATAATGAGACTTCCTCTTCCATGTGCCAGCTATTGGTTACAGTCCGATTAGCAACTTCAGACAAGAGAATGAGATATCTGCATATTAATGCAGATAAATAGGCTAAATAAAAAAAAAGCGAATGAAAAGCCGCCTCTTTTGCTATCCACATGGACTGTTTTAACGTGATTGTCAGTGCTACTCGGACAACAAATGCATCTATATGCAGAATCTGTTTATAGAATTATGACATGTATTACTGCTTACTGTAGTGGGAACACAGTCTATTCACAATACATGCACACAGCACAGCAACTCAAAGATACACAGCTATCCAAACAAACACAGACAGTAGTCTTTTGTGTCTCAGGGTGAGAAGCTACATTTACTCAGTGAGGGTGCTGAGCTGAAAGAGTAGTGCTGCTGCCCTGAGGGAAATACGCCGCTGGCTTCCCTTCTAGACTGCAGCAGTGATTGATGTTTGTGTGTGTTGAGCTGGTGTGTGACTGGGATCATCACAGTGGAGGATAAGTGTGTGAGTGTGTGTTGTAGAGGGCGTGACGGGTGGTGACTCACATGTGATCCTTGAGTTTTTCAGGGAACCAAACGGCTAAAACGTTGGCTTCTTGGGGAAAAAAAGAGGCGTGTATTTTTATTTTTATTTTTCCACCCACATCCAGAATTCTGCACCAAAATTCCACCAAATCTGCAGCTTCAAATCCTATCCTTCACTCGTATCACCTCTCTCTTTCTACTCCACCTCTTTCTCACTCTTCTCCCTCCTTTTCTTCCTTTCATTGATCCATGAATTTTGTGACTCCTGTGCTTTAAACTTTCACTCTCACTCACTTACCCAGTAGGTGAAGTTGAATTACTGCCATTACCTTGCTGTTTCTCTACACACTCACTCACTCCATACCTGTCTCAGCTTTTCACTTCTCTACTAGGTCTGCACAATATCTACTTTTTTTATTATCGTTATCGCAATATCAAACTGAGGCAATAAATACAATACACATCATGAAAGGCTGCTTGTTGTCATTACCACGGCCCATGTGGCCAACTCATGACGAGCATGTCTCAACCTCTGTGTCCACAGGGTTGTTCTTTTTAGCCAGCGGCACTACACAAATGCATTAAAGGTAACTACCGTTTTTTTTCAACCTGGACCCCATTTTCCTATGTTTTTGTGTCTAATTGACTGATGGGAACAACAATCTTTGACATTGGTCCAGTATGAAGCGAGATCGGCGAAACAAGCTACTATGTAAGTTAAAAGGGCAATTGTCCAGCTTCACAGTGATTAATCTGATCCTGCCACTGACAGGATCAGATTAATATTCTAAGTGTCTGACAACATTATCGAAAGGATTTCTTAGGAGATAGGCCTTTCTGTTAAAGAGTAAGATCCTTTTTTTAAATATAAAAACATTCACGAAATTGCGTTCACTAAACCCACCAGACTCCATGTAAATAAACAGTAATTTTAGCATCATAAAACGCACTTCATTCAGAGTTGACAGAAACTAAATAAAACTATGAAAAGATGTTTTGGGTTGTCTCTTTACTTTTACAACCATCACAACTTTAGTTTTGGTTGAAATAAACACATAGTGTACCGATTTACATGTGAAAATATGTTGGCTCTATACACGCTAAAAGTATTGTTCTTTTAAATGGAGTCTGGTGGGTTTCTGGTTAAACACAAATGTATCAAAGAGGTTTTCTCTGAAGGGATCCTTTCCATAATGTTGTCAGACACTTAGAATATTAATCTGAGCCTGGCAGTGGAAAAACGAGCACTTTAGTGAAAGTAAATACAAGCTGCATAATTGGCCTATTAAAGGTATAGTGGAGAATTTTCTTTTTCCAGGTGGATCATCAAGACTATTGGTCCTCCTAGTTGTCAATCATGCTGCTGATATGTTTCCGTAAGGCCGTCGTACGTGCTCGTCCCTAGGTAGTTTTCGCTTTCTGCGGCCTCTAGCCCGACCGCCTTCTCCCCGCTCTCGGCTGGTACTGCCTCTTGCGCCCCCGCCCTGACCTCGTCTCCCTCGGCCTCTAGGCGCAAAAAGTGGAGAGGGCGGTTCTTTTCTAAAATTTGGGAAAATCCTCCACTATACCCTTAAACTTACATTGTAGTTTGTTTTGCCACTGCCTACTGCAGCGATCTTACTTAATGCTGGACCAATGTCAAATATTGTTGTTCCCATCAGTCACTTAGACACAAAAACAGCAAAATAGGGTCCAGGTTGAAAAAAACAGTAGTTACCCTTAAAGGACAAGTTGTTTGTGTGCCGCTGTTGCTATGTGACTAAAAACCTCCATTAACTTTTCCAATCTTCAAATGTTGACACTCTCTCTCTCTCTCTCTCTCTCTCTCTCTCTCTCTCTCTCTCTCTCTCTCTCTCTCTCTCTCTCCTTAAATGGACTGAAGTGAAGTTCCCAGACCTCAAATCGCATTAACACAGGCAAATGTTCATCTCCTCATGCTTGGCTATTACCGTGTAGCCAAAGATCATTGTTAATGTAATTAAATGTGTTGGCAAAGTGTCTTGGATGTATTAATTCTTTGATTGTATGTCTTTTTACGGAGGTGTATATATTGACCTTCCCAGTTGTGGATTAGGTACCAGGTGGAAAGACAGTGTAAAGGTTCATATGGCAAATCTTTTCTTAAGGCAGCAGCAGAAGAGAAACACTTTACATAAGTGTTGTTTGCAGTTAAAGCTGTTGCTATGTGACTACTTTCCATACTCCAGCTGAACCAAATACGTTGTCTGTTCTGTGATTGAAAAGTGATGGATATGGTACCGGTAGGATACTTTACAAAGGGACTGAATCAAACACAGGCTCTTGGAGGAGGAAAGACATGTGGAGACAGTGGGAACTGTAAAGCAGGGACTCACCAGCAAAATGTTTAGCCCAATCTTTCCTCTTCGTTTTCTTTTACTGGCAGATTTTGATCATAATCTCGCAGTTTGAACCACAACATTTAGAGGCATTGGGGAGGGGGGGGGGGCAGCTTAATCATGAAATACTTATGAAGTATCTTAGTTGTTTTTCTCTTTGCACACAAGGAAGGAAAGGGCTGCTTTTAGCAGCTTCATCTGTTGCCAGGTCTGCGCCTCCTTGATGAGCCACACATTAATTATAAAGCCAGATATTCATCAAAGAGAAGATTTGGCTAGTCTTCAAATGTGTAAGTCAAAGTGCTAGTGCTAGTTAGGTTGGGTTCCTGTTTGAGTACGTTAAAGGATTAAGATTAGGAGATGAATTTTAGAGGAAGCTTCTGAGATGTAAAGCAATACAAAGTGTGTGTGTGTGTGTGTGTGTGTGTGTGTGTGTGTGTGTGTGTGTGTGTGTGTGTGTGTGTGTGTGTGTGTGTGTGTGTGTGTGTGTGTGTGTGTGTGTGTGTGGATGGCTCAGTGAAAAATGAAACAAACCCACAGCTCTGTAGGGGTTCAGCAGTTCATGAGTCTGACAGTAGGAGTACCTATGTGATGTTTGGCTCTGTTGGAGCTATTCTGTATCTGTCTCAAAACTTGTTTCACTTGTTTACAGTGAAGTCACATGGTTCAGTCTGTTTCTTTTTGCAACACGCTCAAAACACTCAGAAACACTCACTTTTGAAATTGTTTTTTTAAAAAAGACACTGACACAGGAGATCCACATTTCATAAAATGTGCATTAGTAGATTACTTACTTACGGGGTATAAATAATGCAAAGGTTGTAAAACAAGATACAGTGTGTTGCTTTCCAGCTGTCATTTGCGAACAGCTATTTGGGATCAGGCTATATTCAGGAAACAAAAGAGTTAATTCCGAAAGTTCCAGTTTGCTACACTGTAACATCTGCAGTCTGTCTTTCTTCATCTGTTCTTGAATGTACTGCCTTGAGCAACGGAGAGCGAGCTGTACCCAGAATGCTGCACAGCGGTGTAACAATTATTAGGGGTTCCCTCTCAATACACTTTACATAAATATGTCCCGTAGATCTCAAGAGCTCGTACTGCACTTTCTTGGCTCCTGAGCAATACCCCCGCCAAGCAGGAAATCGATCGGATAAACAGGCATATAGAGACTCTTTCCATTTAAGTTAGATCAGTGGTACTCAATATTTTTTCATTAATGTACCCCCTTTGAAATGTTTTTTAATCCAAGTACCCCCCCCCCCCGCCGCCACAAAACATGTTTGTTAGAAAAAAAAGCCTAGCTATATAAAGAGGCACAACACAGAACTGCGCCATCAATGTCGGATTTCAGCATTTGTTTTTCTGATTTAAAGTTGCTCTAAGTGATGTCACGCATTTTTTAGGCTACAACATTTTTTGTCACATACAGCAAACATCTCCTCACTGCTGCCTGTCCCCTGAACACACCGTCATGTGTTGAATTGTGTTGTTATGTGCTTATTGCCGAGGTTTTTTTTCCTGTTCCCACACTGTACTCTGTACTGTACTGAGCATAGTTTGGGAGTCGCTTTTTTCTCCTCCCCTTTCCTCATGTTATGCTGTATTTCCCTTACTTGTAATGTGGTTTCTTTGAGATTCTTTTATGAAAAGTGCTTTACAAATAAAATGTATTATTATTATTATTATTATTATTATTATTATTATTATTAATAGTTTAGTGACAGGACTCAAAACAACATGGACATTCATCATTTCAGTTCAGGTTACAAAGCAGTTTTAAGTAAGTGCGATGAATCAATTATAGACCTTAATCAATAAATATTGTCATATTAGCTTAATGCTGAACAGGTCAGCGGTTTCCATAATTAGAGTCTATGAGAGTATCAACAATCAATAAAGGGACAATCTGTTTGATGGATAAAGAGTTATTGAAGCTCTGTCCACAACGAGGGACAAATATTATTATTGGAATATTTATGTCGCCCCCCATCAGGAATTCTAACTTTTAACAACACTGTCGGTGCGTCCACATGATACAAGCCTCCCGTGATCACGCACACGCGCCCCCCCCCCCCCCCCCCCTCACTTGAGTTTCTCGAAAGTCGCCGGACGCCACAATCTTCTGAACACAGCCATACTGAGAAATCCAGAGAGAGTTGTGTGGAGCTGATAGTCTTAATTAGCTTTGTAGCAACTCATTTGGGAATGGCTTGAATGTAACGTTCACTAATATGAAAAAGTTACGCACTAAAGCTTTAAGGTATTGGATTGCAACATATTGCGCAGATGCTGCTTTTACTGTTTAGTTAAGTTTTGCTTCACTTCTTGTTTGTCTCCAATTTTTTACATTCAGTTTCTGTTATGCATGTCCACCTTTATTAGTATGTCGTTGATGAGAAAAGATAATTTTATACTTTATATCTCTCCGTCTTATCACCTCTATTTCTTCTTATCACCTCATATGAGCATATAAATAAAACCTAAACTCAGCAGAGACCCCTGAGTTGTCCTTCACTGAACCATGTCAGCTTAACTCCAGTACATCCCGTTTTGGCGGTATTTTTTTGTTCCTGCTGTCTACATTTTTATCGATGGTGGAAATACTGCTCTTGGAAATACTTAAGTGTCTGCAGCACCTGGAGTGGTGGTGTGTGAAGGAGCAGTAGGGTGTCCGTTGGACTGTGGTTAACAGGCTATGATCTAAAGCATCACCTTACTGGGATGAGCTACTCCACACCGCAGCCACAGTCAAACTGTCTCCGTTGTTTCCCCTCCTACTGAGAAAATGATCTTTGTGTCTCCTTTCAAAATCTTGTGGTAGACATCCTTTTTCAGCACAGAGGTTAGATAGGCAACAAGAGCCAGGTGTGTGAATGTGGCAAACGCATTAGAGTGTGGTGTTGTACTTCTGTTCCTGTGAGAAAATGGTTGCCTGTTCTTTGTAAAACAAGTTCACTTTATGGCAAGTTTTTCTTGTTCAAACTCACAACACCCGAATACAAAAAAAGAAAGAAAAAAACACGATCTGTTGTTGAAAACTCACATAAATTGACTTTTTGGACAGCATGCCTTGTCCTCAAACAACATTAGAGCTTTTGGTATAGGAGATGACACATGAACCTTTTATGCAACTTACTGGTGAGTCACTGTTGGTAATTGTGTTAGATTTAATTTACACCTGGACAAATTTAGAGCCACGCTTCAGCATGACCTTTGATGTAAATACCAAGGGAAGCTCAGTGTTATTAACATCATGTGGTGGCTTAATTGGCTACAGCCTACTGTATGCAATGTGAAATGTGTTACTTGTAGAGATGAAACCCAAAGACAATGATCATCCTACTCTGCAGCTCTGTGCAGCTTGATTAACCACTTTCAGCTCACTGTTTTGGTTTGACGACACATTGACTGCATGGTTCGCTCTCGATGCTCTCATCAACTTTGTTTCGAGAAACAGGAGGCAGTTATTTTGAGCAAACAAGATCTGAAAAACCCACTGTATGCTACCTGTTCAGCACCACGTACATTCACAGATATGGTAAACATTTTGTTTTCCAGGTGTCGTTTTCTGTCTGTCAATATGCACAGATAAGTTGTGTGCACACAGTTAAAAAAGAGAAATATGCTGTGCTTATCCTAACATTACCCTGCACTTTTAAAAGGTGTAATGCCTTAAGCAGGACTTTGAAGATGTCGTCAAAAAGTCTTCACGTTCCAAAAATCTCTTCACTTTAAAGGATTAACGTTGGGCCTTGCAAAGTGTCCTGTAGAAAAAAAGAACACTCAGACGCACACACAACTGCACACAACCATCTCCAAGTCTTCATTAGCGCTCTTACCTGAGTAACTTTATCAAGGTGAAAATAAAATGGCAGTAATTGTTACAGATCACCTGCCAATGTAAGCAGTAGTTCAGCTGGTTGTAAAGGACAGTAATGTCTGTAAGGTCAAGAATTAGGTGTGTGTGTGTGTGTGTGTGTGTGTGTGTGTGTGTGTGTGTGTGTGTGTGTGTGTGTGTGTGTGTGTGTGTGTGTGTGTGTGCGTCTAGCTGTGTGGTTCCTCTCCATTCATCTCCATTCATCTTGTGTTTGCTCAAGTCGCCGGCATGTCAAACTCACATCTAAGTCCAGTGAAGACAAATGAACTCAGCATTAACTTCCACTCAGTCTAACTGATGGATGGCCCGACATATGGTTGTTGATTGATGGCTGTTCAGTGACTCATCAATTCCCAGCATCCCTGCCTGATACGATATTCTTCTTCCATGGCTAACCTTCAGGAAGACAAATCGACTGACTAAAACCCCAACTTTGAAACACAAGTCGACAAGCATACACCTCTATGGTGATGACGTACACTATAAGTTATCACTGTTGTTTAGAAACCAGGGGATATTAAGTATTAATTAGGAACTCACCTATGCTATTCTCTTATTTTGTCTTTAACTACAACATGGAGATTCAATATTTGAAAGCAATGATCTCTGTTTGTGTGATATCCTTTGCTGATACATATGAGATTTGAATTTGATTATTTGGGTTTTGGGGTAATTTGATGCATGTCATTATGTCACGTATAGCTCAAACAATGAAGTAATGATAATTCACAAAAAGAAACCATTTGTAATTTTCATTTTAGTAATTCCCACAGATTGACTGAGATGAATAAAGGTTGAAAGTGACATATAGAGTGCACCAATTGTTTTGCTGCGATCTCATTTTTCAACAAACAAGGACTTATGATGCTATTATCACATCCAAATTCTGCTCACAGTGGCGATAAAGAGAAATAGAGTTGCAGCAAGCGGCAAATCTTTGTAAAACTACAGTTTGTGGTCAGACGACAATTTAGTTGTATTCATTTGTATGTATTGCAGGGAATGTCCAAACCAGCTTTTTTATTAGCTTACACTACCACGTCTGACACTTCCACTGCTTTCGCCCATTACATGTCATTGTGACACTTGTTTTTTGTTTTAACTGACAGTTCAACTGCTTTTATCTCTTACTCTTCAAATAACAATCCAACTGCTTTCAGCACCTTCCCTGTCAAATGACAGTTTCACAGCTTTCATTTCATATTCTTTAACTGGGAGCCTGGCAACAACCAAAGATATAATGCCACGATACTATTGCATATTTGACCCCACCATTGCCGAAACGGCTTTGAAATCAGCACCATGGACAGCGATCACAAGACTTTTTTTTGCTTTCACAACACTTACAACTAACATCTCCGATGGCCAAATCTACCCCAAGACAAATTTTGTACTTTAGAAAGAAGATAATATATAAATACCAAATAATGTACAGTACAGGGGGACAAGTGAAGTGTATTCAGCCTTTTTCTGCCCTTGTGTTTTGTGTCACACTGATCCCATTACATTGAATCATACTGGGGAGCAGCTCATTGCTGCTGCAGTCTCACGCTGAGCAGACTGATGGTGCTTGTTTAGCAAAGTAACACTCAGGATTATGCATTCACTTTACTTTCCCGGAGCTTCCCAGCATGCTTGGGATTTCAAACAATGGTCTTTTTTCATGATTTTTCTAACCGCTCGGTTATCTTCACCAGCTTCAGCTGACTTATTCCTGATAATGGACAACATTATGCCATTCCACACTACTAAATGTCACAGGGTACTATTAAGCTGCTGCTTCGCAATATGAGCTGACTCTTAGGAGAACATCTTAATTTCAGTGTGATATCTCTGTGATTGTGTCTTGCTGCTTTGTTCCTCCATATAAAGCCTGCCCAGCTGCTTCATTTCCTACTTAGCACTCTTTGATGTAGACAAATACACCAATCAGGGACACTCTCTTCTAATTATCCTCCACTCACCGTTCTGTGTCAGGCAGGGACTTGCCCCTTCTGCCGTGGATGACACTGATGGTTTATTCAACCTGTTTCTTTCTGCTTTTCTGTTTTATTGCAGGCTTTCGTCGCTAACGACTGGCAGACGATCTGAGGACACCAAACCCAAGGTAATTATTCCCATTGTCTTGGGCTCCATAGAGGCACAGCCTGATGCATGAAGATGGCACACACCTGCATTACACAGAGGCACACTTCAGGACTATGGTTTGTCCACCATATGAGACATATCGTAGCATCTATAGGAGTTTTGCTGAGTGACATCATGTTTCCGTGATGCACACTAACTGATGCCGAAAGAAGTAAATGCTGGCGGGTAAAGTGACTGTCCTGAACACTTGGAGATCATCAGATCAGCTCCCACAGTAGGCAGACCGTCCATCTTTTTCAGTGTGTCCTTGACCAAAACCCATGTGGGCCCTGCTGCTGTGGGGATGCTGATCCTGTGGTCTGTTTGGGGACATTAATAACGGTTGAGAGTTATTACTCGAGGCCATAACATGCCGCCTTTTTTAACATTAAGATTTAAATGGAATGCCCTCATGATTGCTTTTGCATTTAACAGGCGTTTGTGTTGAATGTTTTGCAAATGTTTTTCTTTTATTTCTGAATATCTCATGTTGGGGGAGATGGAAGTTTTATCTTTGAATAGAATTTGAATTCCTACTTCATGAATACCTAAATAACTGACCAATTCCGGGAAATGTCACAGAATCTGCATGCTTCACTGACGCCACAGCCTACTTAATGCTAAGAAAGAGCTATTAACAGTTCTGCTCTTTTGAGTCTCCACTGCAAACCTAGTCTATATCTACGACGTTCACTTTTTGATGAACAAGCTTTATTCTGATGCATTTTTATTCACTCTTGTACCTTTTTTAAGTACAAAAAAATCCAAGTGTGAATCAATTTATTTTCATTGTGAATTAGAAAATGGTCGCATGCCAACCAGTTGAGTATTACTGCACTTGGACATCCACAAATGACAATTACGATTTTAGCACACTGACAGACAGTGATACACTGTATGAATTTACAGTGCACATACTATATACTGTATGTACATTTCAACTGCTGTAACTTGTGTAGCTGGAAAACAGCATACATTTAACTAATATTCTGAAATGGTTTTATATAAATACATTTTGTTATTTATTTTTATGATCTTAATCCATCTTGAAGCAACTCAGAAGTAATCTCTTTGACACTGTGTTTCTGGAGATGTGTTCTAAGCCCTGCTAGCGCCTCTGATATGTTTAGCATGTTAGCATGTTAACATTTGATGATTAACACAAAGTACAGCTGAGGCTAATGGGAATGTCCTTACTTTAGCAGGTTTTTGGTTATAAGTATTGGACACATTACAAATTTTAACTTGATGATAGAGGTAAATGAAAACTCAGAGGTCCACCAAAGTATTAGAATTTATACTGTGAGGAACATGAATGATTGTACCACTTTTAATGGCAGTCCATCCAATAGTTTTTGAAACATTTGCTGGAGGGAAGGTCAGGAGAGCAGCCAAGTCATTAAAGGTGCCCTGCCACACAAAACCGCTTTTACTTGCATTTTTTAAAATATGTTAGGTCCATATGTGTTTGTGTTATGTCGTGAATGTGAAAATGAACTGCTACCTCCTCTGTCAGCTCTGGCCACTGAAACGAAATAAGCGGAGAAATCAGACCAATTACAAAAGCTGGTCAGTCTGACGTTACGTTGCCTGAGCTCATTACTATTCATGAGCTATCCCAGTTGCGCTGGGTAAAGGATGCTGATAGCCAGGCTCTCATTGGCTAGCTGTTAGTCAATCAGAGTCAAGAAGCTTAGCTTGTTGAATATTAATGAGAACTGGCATAAATCGAGCTGAGTCTTCTTGCAGGCTTTCTATACCACGCTAGAATGGCTTGAAACAAGGTAACCAAGGCATGTAGCATTTCAGAATGAGTCTCTTTATACATTGATCTCTATAATTTTCTTTCCCCTTGAAGCTTTGACAGTACGTGTCACCTGGGCTGACAGGCCTTCTGTTGTGTCATATTCCCGGCAGCGACAGATGTGTATCGGCCCCCAGTGTGTCACTCCCAGCAGGCAGCTGAGCACCATTGATCTGCAGCAATTGAGCCATGATCGCTCTAATTAGTGTAGGTTTATAAACACAATCCACAAAAGGAAAGAGAGAGAAAGAAAGAAAGCTTTGTGAGTCAGTAATGGCCGATCAGATGTCACCAAATGAGAAGAGGTGAAAGAAAACAATAACAAGAAAAGGCCTGAGGCAAATACAGACCTCAAAACACGGTAGAAACTTTTAAGCTATTTCAAATGATAAAAGGTGTCCTTCTGGACTGGCGTGGATATCTTAGGGGGCAGGTGCTTCATAAAAGTCGCCATAGGACAAATAATGAAAAGAAAGATCCAGACTATGAAACAGACAAGAAAGACCTCCTGTACCTTGGGTCATTTCTTCTCTCATGCCATTTCACCCTAAAACCAAAGTTATGCTGGTACCTTACAATAGTCAATTGACTGATCTAGTTCAGAATTCTGTCAAAAGTATTCTTAAAGTTTTTTTATTAGCTGTAATTCTCATTGAACGCTGTGAAAATAAAGGCCAGCGTCCAAAGTGAACTGATCTGAAGTTCATTCATTTAGACGTATAGTGCAAAGAGAGACGTTATGGCCAAAGCCGGTGTTACGAGGGTAAAGGGCGTGTGTTCCCGCCTCACCTATTGATATCATCGGGGTTACACATAACTTCATTTCACATCTGTAGAATTTCAGTTCACCATTTGAAATCCATCAGCCTCCAGACAAACCGATTTACCTGAACGTTTCAGGGGAAACCGTAGCTTATTTAATGAATTTCCCTCCCTTGTGCATGCAAAATAACTACTAAAGAAGTTATATTTTTTTGTGTTTCATGAACGCTGCAGATCCATATTTCAGGACTGCATGGAACATTTGATATAGGTTACCAGCGGTACTGTGTTTGGATTGGATTATCCATTCACGATGTAATAAAGACATTGTTTGTAAGATAACAAAATAAAAGGGCGTCACTTGTTTGAACCAGGCTGCTGGTGTGTGTTCGAAACAAGTGGTATGCTATTTGCGAAATGCTTATAAATGAATGGACTGGATCAGCACTGGAAAAGAGAGCTGTACAATGGCATCAATGCAATCACTGTGCCCAATTGCACCAGTTTACTGACAGGAAACTAGGGCCATTAAATTAAAGAAACTACTATTAAGTCATATTGACAAGTGTTACATAATCTCATAACCCTTACGTTATAGCCCTCGTCATATTACTGCAAGTACAAAGACATGGGTAGGACTTGTTTACTAACCTTTATAAAAAAAATCAAAAAAATCATAGGACTCCTGTACAATAATGCTGAGAGGCATGCTAGTGAATTAACATTGCTTCATAACTTAATTTGATGAGTAGAACATTTTATTTAGTCTCAACACTCAAAATCTTGAATATTACGAATTCTGGAATTTCTTTTAAAACTAGAACTAGAAAATAACTAGAAGCTAACTAGAAAATGTAAGTAGCCTATTCCTTATGAATAAATTATCTATTAACATCAACACACACATTCATTAAACTCAATTCTTAAAGGTATAGTGGAGGATTTTCTTTTTCCAGGTGGATCATCAAAACTATTGGTCCTCCTAGTTGTCAATCATTCTGGGATATGTTTACGTAAGGCCGTCGTACGTGCCGTGACAGGTCAGCGAGCAGACGGCCACGGCGTCTGACCATAGACAGTATATAAAAGCCTCCGACCGCTGTCTCCCCACTCTCGGCGATAGCTTGTTTGTTGACCTGTAGCATGCTAACGTTAGCTATAGAGATGCTTGTCGTAAATAGATTTCCACTTACCGGTGGCGAGTCTGACATAGTGGAAAAAGTGCAAATATTCTTTTGGAAAGTAGGCTTGTAGAGCCATGCCGAGTTGACAGCAACTTGTAAACAGAGCGTGCACGAGGAGAACTAGGCTTGTGCGTGCTCTCTCGTGCACACGTTAAATAGGCGTTCCCACTCGGGAGCATTTTTTTCAAAAAGTGGAGGGCGATTCTTTTCTACAATTCGGGAAAATCCTCCATTATACCTTTAAGTTTGACGATGTAGTTATGCATTATACTTACTACACCATGTAAACACACAGTACATTTGCATATTAATGCAAACAGATGTGCAGAAACATGCAATTAGGCAACGCAGTACACTGCCATAGTTACTGTACACACATACACACGCACACATTCTACTTTGGAGTTAATACAGGTCAGCAGGATTTTATCAAGTTAAGGAGAAGAGAAACGGCGAAGAAAAAAAAGGACTTGAAAGGAAGAAAGGGCTGGGGGAGAGAGAGAGAGAGAGAGACGGAGAGAGGGAGGGAGAGAGAGAGAGGGCAATTTGCTGGTTGTGCTGCCGTCATCCTGCCAAGGCAACTTTGAATTTTGCTTCGTCTATATTTAGCAACATAAGATAACAGGAACCTCTCACACACACACACACACACATACACACACACACACATGGCAGTGTTATTTGTAGCAGAACCATGACCAAAACAGCATGGTCAGCTGTATCTTTACACTCACGCACACAGTGGCTGGTTGTTGACAGATAGGTCTGAAGTGGATTGTGCTCATTAGGTGGGGTTGCAGATTGGATTCTATTTATAGCCAGCAGCAGGCTCAGCAGTAGCAGGCAAGCGCATGGAGGTGTTTGAAGCAGCACAGGCCTCCCGTGGGCCGTGATAACGAGATGCATCCGGAGTCGATCGCTCTCCGAAATGCAGGACTTCAACTCTGATAGTTAGCATGGTGTGGGTTAGTATATGATTCAGGTCAGGTTATTTATAGCAGACTGTTATTTGACATGATTTAAGTTATACTGTGTGTATATATATATATATATATATATATATATATATATATATATATATATATATATATATATATATATATATATATATATATATAAAGTCTGAATATATATATTCAGACTTTCATATAAGTGAAAGGTTCATTCAATATATTCAGACTTTCATTCATTATATTCAAGGATCATTCAATATATTAAGACATTCATTCAATATATTCAGACTTTAATTAATTATGTTCAAGGGTCATTCAATACATTAAAGGAATACGCCACCATTTGTTGAAACAGGGCTTATCACGGTCTCCTCTAGATGTAGATAGGTGGGAAAACGCATTTTTTGTCTCAGTGCATGCATTGTCTCAGTCCAGCGGAGCCGCCGCTAGCTTAGCTTAGTGTAGTTTATGGAATCCTTTGTTGCCGTTAGCATGTTGCGAGTAAAAGTGAGCCAACAACAGCAACAAAACAATCTAATTACTTCTTGTGGTCTGTGTATTCACAACAAGTACAAATAGCAACGCAAAATAAGACTAGGCAATTTCCTAGGCATATATTGATTTGGGACTATATTGGGTGGAAGTAGCCAGCCGAAGCACTGCTACTTATTGGCGCAGAGATATCATGCAGAAACTCTGTGAGTACAGGTCTAATATGGGTCGATCTATCCCGTAAAATAACCATGCGTCATGTTTACAGTAATCACTTACTCTGTGGACAGCTATTTATTGGGTCCATTCGGCGTTTTTCCCAGTTGACTTTATCACACTGGAAAAAAAGGTTGAGGACTGCAGTAGCTCATCTTGTCCGGCGGTACGTTCCACTCTCCACATCACACTCTATTTCAGTCAGCATATTCCCGCACACTCCCACCACCAGATCTGTTGGCTTTCATCCTCACGTCCTCAGGCTGTTCAGCGATCGCTACCTCCTCCTCCTGTCGTTTTATTCCCAAAGCACGCAGCTCCTCTCCATCCTGTGTGTGTGTGTTGCTGGTGTCCGGAAAGTAGGTGAAGGGTCGTGGCTGGGCGATCTACCTGTAGCTAGTTGCAGCTAGCAGCTGTAGCTAGTTGATTCAACTAAGGACTGCTGCAGTATTTAGACCCAGGCGGAACTCATCTTCGGTGCCAGATCCTTACAGCTACCAATGTGGTAACTTGTCTCCCAGTGTGATAGCTACCTTGTTGTTCACGTCAGTACTTTCCTGTGTTTCCTCGTGCTTCGCCCACTGTGTCTGCCTGTGATTCTCTGTGTTGTGGGTCAGATCCTCGGCCGTAACTGCGCCAAGTACCAGTGCTTCGGCTGGCTACTTCCACCCAATATAGTCCCAAATCAATATATGCCTAGGAAATCATCTGGTCTTATTTTGCGTTGCTATTTGTACTTGTTGTGAATACACAGGCCACAAGAAGTAATTAGGTTGTTTTGTTGTTGGATTCCATTCACTACACTAAGCTAAGCTAGCGGCGGCTCCGCCGGACTGAGACAATGCATGCACTGAGACAAAAAATGCGTTTGCCCACCTATCTACATCTAGAGGAGACTGTGATAAGCCCTATTTCAACAAACGGTGGCGTATTCCTTTAAGACATTCATTCAATATATTCAGACTTTAATTCATTATATTCAAGGTTCATTCAATATATTCAGACTTTTATTTAATATATTCAGACATTCATTCAATATATTCAGACTTTCATTCATTATATTCAAAGTGTACATATATATATATATATATATATGTGTATATATGTATATATATATATATATATATATATATATATATATATATATATATATATATATATATATATATATATATATATATATATACTGTGTGATATTCATACACTGTACACAACTATTGCAGGTGTTTCTATCTCTTAACATTTGAATTTCACACGTTGTTGCTGAGTGTTGTGTTCATGTTGACATGTGTGTTACAATGTTGGCCAATGGTCATAATAATAGTGCCCATTGGTGCTATTGACACAATTACCACGGGCAGCAGCCTGGACAGTGATCTCCTTACAATAATAAGAACAAATAATAATACAGTTTTGGCAATTTTGATCTGCATCTGCGTAAAAATGCATCTGCGTAAAAATGCATCTGCGTAAAAATGCATCTGCGTAAAAATGCGTAAAATAGCAAGAGAAAATGTATAAAAGCCCTGTCTCACATGTTTAAATTAAAGTAGACAGGACCCAAAAACATTGGATTTTATTTCTAGATTGACTGAGTTTACCATTTTCTTCCCAGAGCTCCAATTTGGATTCATGTCTGCCAGTGACCTGAGCCTCAGGCTGGATGCTCTTAAGGTAGTCAGCTCCTCATGATGACTGACACGTGTTGGGTTAAAAGTGATGAGACAGGAGGTTGGGGGTTTGAGGGGGATGAAGGTGGGACTTTCAACACACTGGGCTGCTGACTCGAGGTGAAAAGTTGAACACTGGGAAAACATCGCAGCAACAGCCAAAGAAATACAGGAGAGAAACAGAACTATAAACAGCATTAAAGAGGATTGAACATACAGTATCACAATAGAACGTCTGAAAGCAAGTGATGCTGTAGCTAGCCTGTGGTATACTTGTGTGTTTTGGCCTTTAGGAATAACTATACTCAGGATAATAATCCTGCTTGTTAAACGTGAAAGTAACGTAAAATCCTGCCCCTGTGTCCACGTGACTAAAATTACTTTAAAATTGAATTAATGATGATAAGCAGAGACTGTGGATTAATTCATAAATTACATAGGCCTATGTGTGATCTCCACATAACACTTGCTCAGTGTGAATTTATGGCGTAAGGCTTAGGGATGGGTATTTAAATATTAAATAATATTCAACACTGATACCAATACCGTAACTTTAATATTGGTTCCTGAACGATACTTTTTTCAATACCAATTTTATAAAACAAATCTTTTTAATTTTTTTTTCAGCTCCTACTACGTAAGCACTGTCTCTGTGCATAACGTAGAGTTTTTCCTGCCTGTCTCATGTAACTTTAGACAGCCAGTCACAAACAAATATTATATATGATTAGATTAGAAATTGGGTATTTCGAAACTCGATACTTTGGAGGCAATTCAGTCGGTGCCTAAAAAATATTGAATTCGGTACCCAGCCCTAGTAATGCTCACTGAGGGAGATTGCAACGGATCTTTGCCCCAGAGGTTACCAAGTCTGCCATTTTCACACTCTTAGCGCCAGCGTTTTAACATCCACATTGCAGCCAATGTTGACAACAACAGGCGACAGGCCTCTGTGGTATTACCTGTTGACAGGAACATCAACTGCACAAGCCATGAAAGTTTTTCAGTTCAAAGTTGCGAATCAGGCCATAAAGGAAAGAAAGGTTTATTAATGTGTGTATAACTGACATATATAAAACAGGTATGAAGAATGGAGTCAAATGCAGAAAATAAAATAAAGAAAATATACAAATATTTTCATCAAACATTTCAACACAATGACAATCATGATGAAAAAAAATATGTTTTTAACACTACATTTCCTGAAATGTCAAAAAGACTAAATAAACTTTCGTCATGTGAAATATGACATTTGCATGTGCTCTTTGTAAGAATACAATGTGAGTCAGTCTACCTGTTTGGTACATTGCTTTTCTGTTCTATTCAAACTTCATCATCACCTGTGACTTTCTGTCTGAATGTACCCTTTCATTTCCATAGTCAAATACTTCCAAAGCCATTCATCCTCACTTCCCTTTTTCATTATCTTCATCACACAGCTGTGCTGAAAGAATTCACACTATAATGTGTAACGTTTTGTTATACTGTCTGTGTGAATGCATCCATTCACTTGCTCAAGTAGCCACATTCACACTTCTGTATTGGTGCCAATTAGTTTGTTTTGTGTTTACTCCCTACATCTATACAGAATATGCATTGTAGTTATTTATATCATTACATTTCTCTAAAGTATGAAATACGGGGTGGCAGTCTAAAGTTTTAGAAGTGGCCTTGTGACTGGAAGATGACTGCTCAAGTCCACTGACTGTGAATAGGTGTGTGGGATATTGGACAAAATGCAGCATTAGGCTTTATTTTTTTATGTGGCCGTTGGTTAACGAAGACGGTCTCTTGAGATCTTAACACTCATAGTGAGGCTGTTTAGTGTCCGGCAGTAGATGCCGTGGGTGTAGTGGGCAGCTGCCAACACATTCAACTATCCCTGGATGAATAAAAGATGATACAGGTCAGCTTGTTAATCTCATGTTGCATCTTTTAAAAAGCACCACAATCTGGTCTTAAATCTTGAGTTTTGAATGAAACAATAAATTGCTCTCTATTGCACCCAGCGATCACTTGGCAAACATTACTGTGGCGTTTATTACTTTGAACCGCTGCTACAATTAGAAAACAAGACTAACTATGGTTGCTTGTTGTTGCAGCTGTGGCACAGGTGCGTTTTTCTAACAATCAGAAAGGTTGGTGGTTCGATCCATGGCCCTGCTACCCATGTCAAAGTGTCCTTGGGCAAGACACTCCTGCAAAAACCTCCCAATACTGCACCATCGGTGTGTGAACATTAATTGGAAGTCGCTTTGGATAAAAGTGTCAGGGTGAGCAGCTATAGTGAGGCGCAGTGATGTTTTGAGCTAAATTCTAATATCACAACATGCTCACAATATTACTAATGTTTAGCAGTTATTATGTTTACCTTGTTCACCATCTTAGTTTATTTTCTTTGTGCAAACATTTGCTAATTAGCACCAAACACAAAGTAGAGCTAAGGCTCATTTTTAAAATAATTTTGCAAGTACTTGGCCCAATCAAAGTATTGAACAGATTGAAATTATGAACTGATGATAGCATGGTATTGTTATGTTTTACTCTGTGTGTTATTGTTTATTGTGATATGGATCCCGCTGGGTCTGAAATATATATATAGTGCTAGTGCAGGGAATGGAATGCAGTGTCGCACCGGCGAACTGGTGTTTTCCTGGGGCGCACTGAAGTTACTTCTCTGACTGCGTTTGTTTCAAATATTGTCCATTCAACACAATATTTCATGGCAATCCATCCAGTAGCTGACATTTCACTTAAAGTCAAAAATGTCAACCTCATTGAGGTGCCATTAGGCGATCACCAAAATCAGTAGGCTGTATCCTGTGGTGACCGTGAATATCTGTACAAAATGTCATGGCAATCTCTGATAATAGATGTTGAGATTGTCAAGCTCGAACAGTAAGGAGGGGTAGTCGTTGCTCTTTTTCTGTTCAGTCACAGTGGGTGTTGCTGTCCAAGGTAACTACTGCATCATGTTCTATTCATCCCCATCAAGCCGCCTTTGCAGCTGCCACAGACATACAGGATCCTGCTTGTTTATTTACTCAAGGTTGTCAACACCAAATGTAAAGTCTTCAATATTAACTGCTTACCACTGACGCACAACTGCAGAATAACAGGATTTTTTCATTCATCTTTTAGAGTGGTGCACGGAGAACAACCTATTGGTGATTGTTGATTTTAGAAGAAAAAAGGGACGAGACACTCACCTGTCTACATCAATAGAGCTGAAGTGGAGCAAGTGGGCAACTTTAGGTTCATCTGAATCAGCATCACAGAGAACCTGACATAGTTATCTCCCATTTCCACCCTGGTTAAGAAAGCTCAGAAACAGTTGTGTTTCTTAAGGAAACTTAAGTCCCCTGCCAAGTTCTTGTCAACGTTTATAAAGGAGCAATAGAAAGCATCCAGACTGGAAATGTGACAAATTTGGCATGGTTTGGGCACAGCCCAGTACAGAAGGGCTCTGCTGCAGGTGATTAAAACCACCCAGAACATCATTGGTACTTGTCAGAGATATTGGTGAGGCAAGGTGCCCGCACAGAGCCCAAAGGATATTAAAAGACAATACAAACCCCAGCAGCCGTCTGTTCACACTGTTCACACTGCTGCTGTCTGGCAAACGATAGTAGCACCAGACTACCGAGCAGCTTCTTTCCTAAGGCTGTGAGACTCCTTGACTCATCCACCGCACTCCCCCATGAAAAATACTTATGTTCTGAATTGTTTTTCTTACTGTAAGTAGCATGAAGGTCCCAAAACACAGGACTTTCACCAGGGGGAGCGGTGTTCGTGTCCGGGAAGTACTACTTGAGGGGACTGTTTTTTTCTAATCTTACCCAGTGGTTTTGATGCCTAAACTGTCACTCTGCCCTTTTACAGTCAGGTTTTGGTTCCTAAACTAAACTGTCACTGTAATTTCGTAAGATATCTTTCAAATCGTTGTGCATATGTTCTCCTATCATGGCGTATGATGTTGATGAGAACATGTTTTTGTTAGATGGTTGTATAATATGATGTGTCAATTAGCTATCATTGTGAAGATATCATTTTCTCATTTCATTGTGACTTGAATTGAATACCAAAGCCCATAATGGCAGGCCTGTGGCATCACAGGTGTTTACTGGAAATGACAACGTTTCACGTGAAATGACTCACTTCCATTGACCACTTGCACTGAAGCACTTATTTTTGGACCCATCATGACAGCCCATTGTGTGCTTAGTGTTGTTTTATTAAAGCGTTGTTAGTCTAGCTAAAGGCCTGGAAGTAAAAAAGCGAAAGCTTTTTAGCTCAGCTTTGCTGTTCGGAGCCTGGTGTATCTTGACAGCCTGGCGAAGGAACATCGTCATCTTAATCACCATGCTCCCACAACTTTGTTTCTATAGTTCTTGGTTGTTTTTGCTTGTTTCTATTTTCCCCCCTCTTCTTCTAAATGCTCTCCTTTTCACCATCAACATCTTCACTTCTAAACTCTTCAGTCATCCTTTCAACCCACTCCTGTCATTCTCATTCTTTTTCATCCTTCACTGATGTAGGTCTTCTCCTCTGTTACCTCTCATGTCTCCCTCTTGACCTATTTGTTATCAGCATGAATCATTCACAGTGTGCAAACTTTATATCCGATACAAAGCTAGAAACCAGATAAGAGTATGGAATTTACAAGGTATTAAAGTCTCCCCCTCCCCACGTCTTCTACTACACTTGCCCTCTTCTCTCCAGGAATTGTTAATCCCTGCTCTCCCTCTGGGGCTGATAAGAAATGGGATAGGGGAGGAGATAAGAGAGGATGAGGCTATACACTACACTGTTGCACTGCAATCACTTACTACATATAGAGCAAGTGGATAAGGTTAGAACGTTTTCACTGACTCCTTGTACTAAAGAAGTGAAAAAGGAACGAGTTAAGGTCAGATCCAGCAACCCGTTCTCACTCCCAACTCGTAAAATATGGACGCTTGGGCAGTGGCTCTCAGCGTCAGGTACAACACAAAAAGCTTTTCCTACGTTTTATAACCCCACCCATGATCTTTTCCTAAACCTAACTGTCCCGTTCTTGTGCCACATGTCAATCAGTACGACCTGACCCAGAGCTTCAAAAGTGACGTCAAAAGTCCCGAAGCTTAAAGAGTAATAACATAATATACGCCAAAGGACACACTTTTAGCGTGAATAACATACGCCAAAGACACTTGACCAAGTGTCCATCTTTTACGTGATGGGAGAGTGAGAATGTGTTGGATCCAAACAAATACGTTATTTTCAAGTAGCTACTGTAATAGATCAGTAAAGTTGTATTAGTTTTTCAAATATTTCCATTTTAACCGGCAGTTTCGTAACCTCCAGCTTTTAGATTAAATTAATTAGAAACACAAATCATTAGAACATATTTTTTATGATCTTCCACATATTAGCTTTTTTCGTAATAGATTTCAACAAAATTTCTGTCTTTGTCAATGCATATGAGTTGGCTCAGTTGTGTGTTCGGAGGAAGCGAAGGCTGTGAGATGCAGTTGAAAGCTCCAGAAAAAAGCAGATGCATGCACTATAATAAGGTAGTAAGTCCTAAAAGTAATTTTGTCAAAATACTATTCCTTAAGTCGAGGATATATTCAAATTAGAAAACCTAAAACGACACTCCAACCAGTCCCAGCAAACGGCCGCCCACCAAGAGCCACGTTTCGTTCGACGTTTCTGCCTGTTACAAGGATGTTATTCCTCGCCGCTGCTACACTAAATGCTTGCTCTTGGGGGGAAATGTTGGGTTTTTGTAAATTATAGAGTGTGGTCTAGACCTACTATATCTGTAAAGTGTCCTGAGATAACTCCTGTTATTATTTTGACACTATAAATAAAATTGAATTGGCCAAAACAAAGTCCGATCCCTTTTCCCCCTTACACATCATAATAACTAATATGCTTGCTTTAGAGATTCTGTAGGTTGAACAATCATTGAGCTGTTAACATCAAAGGAGCATTTCACCACTTATAATGTAGAATTACAGTATGTACATTAATGTTAGGACTGCTTTACCTCTGTACATTTACATCTTAGGAAATCAATGTTGTCCTGCTTGAAGAGTTTGTCGCACTGTGCCTACATGTGCCAGAATGCATTGCACACAGGTTTTTCCAACTGAAAACTCTCAGCTTGGGAACTTGTTTACCTGGTTAGTATAGTAGAACTACCCTCTACGATTCTGACATATTGTGTAAATTCCACAATTCTGTCCCAGCTTACTGTTGATATTTTGAAACTTGACATAGTTCTTGCTTAAGTTTCAGAACATCAATCATTCTCCTCTCATGCAGTTTGGAACTGGTTATTTATCTTGCTTTATTGTCAAATCTCATTTTCAAGCCCCCTGTTGTCAGCACTTACTCTGCCATGTCTGGCACTGGCGAGCACCGGCAGCTCTACCGATTTGGCTTACAGCAGCTCTTACTTTGTCCAGGTTTGTGGTGCTGTCGCTGCCAAGAGGGACGGGGAAGGGAAAGCTGGGTGGTATCAACGGCAGCCATATCCTCTACCTCAGTTTGTATTACTTTACATGTTTCAACATGTTCTCAGAGTGGATTTGTTTACAAACTTTATTCCTTAATCGTCACATACACACAGTACAATGTAGTGAAATTATATTACTGCATTTAACCCATCCTAAGTATTAGGAGCAGTGGACAGCTATACATACAGCGTCCGGGGAGCAAATGTTTAGTGTCTTGCTCAGGGGACACTTTGACATGTGGCCAGACGACCTGGGATTGATCCGCCAACCTTGTGGCTGTGGGGGAACCATTTTACCTCCGGGCCACAAGCCAACAACTCTGTGGTTTGGTTTTCCAAAATGCATTGTTCAACTCCACTATCAGACATGGCTGTACAGCAGTCATGACTACGAGAAGAGAGCTGAACACAAAATCTCCAAGCCAAGACATCAACATTTAAACCACACTCTCCCTGTGCACTTTCCACTGACGTCAAACTATGTCAGAAGACAGCACAAATAAAAACAACATGAAGAAGTATTGAGTATGTTATACATATGCCAACTTTTGACCAGTACATAGACATTTTAATTAGGGCTTGGTACCAAATTCGATGCCCTCCAAAGTGTTGAGTTTCAAAAAATGCCTCATCATTCAATTCCAAATTTCAACAGCTAAGGAGAAATTGCATCAGTGCTTGCAGCATGCTTCTACCAAGTTCTGTCAGCTACTGCAAGTTACTGTTTGGCTGCTAACATTTCATGTCATAGAGGTACGCAGAAAAACTCTGTTACGCACAGAAATGGGGCTCACGTAGTAGGATCTGAAAAATAAATAAAAAGATGCGTACCGTAATATTGTAATTTATTTCGTTAAAATTGGTATCGGAAAAAAGTATTGTTTAGGAACCAGAATCAAAATCACGTTATTGGTATCGATACCGGTAGTCTATATCCACGACGTTCCACATCCAGGATTGCTCTGTTACCGCTGGAAATTCCACTGGATCTCACTGGATCTCACTGGATCTCACTGGTGGATTTGTGAGGACTATGGTTAACTGCTCCTCAGATCTCTGCAGGGTAAATCCAGACAGCTAGCTAGACTATCTGTCCAATCTGAGTTTTTGTCGCACGACTAAAACAACTTTTGAACGTACACATGTTCCACCAAAACAAGTTCCCTCCCGAAGCTATTTTGCAGCGGCACCGTGGCTCCGCTCGGCATTTAGCACCTCCAAGGACAATTGTGATTGGTTTCTCCCATCCCAGAATGCTGTGTTGACTAGCCAGACCCTCCTTTGCAGCGCTGTGGAGGAAAGTCTGGCATTGTGAGACTACAATACTGGTATTGAAGCCCTATTTTTAATTTGATGCCAAGAGTTCCAAGTAAGACTTGGAAGTTAAACTGCAGTTTTCTTCTTTGAAGGCAAAGGGAAACTAGAACCAAGGAGCCACTTAGGTAAGATCAGATTTAAATAAGAAGACATGGAACCCTGAATGCAACTGTACAAAATCAACATTTCCTCTGTTAGTCCTCCCTTCTGTCACTTGCTTTCCATCATTGCTTCTTCTCCAGCACCGCCTGCAGACACACACTGCCCTACTTTGGTACAAGGCATATCCCTGCTCTAGAAACAGCCGCTGTGAGCGCAACGGGGCGAGAAAGCATCGCTTGGCTGTTGCCTCGCAGCGCTGTGTTTCGTAAAGAAGTCAGGCAGAAGATTTATTCTGTGTCACCAGTCCTTCTGGAACCATTTAGATGTTTTTTATTGTGTAAATATGCCTCTGGCCTCACAGTGTTGCCACACTACTTATAGGTGCAATATGTAATACTGACAACTAGTGTTTAAAATAGTTACTGCAGTACAAATTCTAAATACTGGAGAGAGTTGTCTCCCCCGCCCCCTCCTCCCCACACTCGAAGTTCACGGAGGTTGCCAGGCTGAGACCGCAACATCCACAACAATGTTGCTAGACGCTTGTCTCACATAGCCAGACATTACTTCACAGCACAGAGTAGCTAACATTAGATGCTGGCTATATTGACAGTCATTAAAGCCCGTGCTCAGGCGGAGCTCTGTACTCAACTGACAGACAAACGTTTTCGGCTTAGAATTACAGTAGGAACCACTAAAAAGAAAACTACCTTTCCGCCCTCTCCATCCGATTGAACACACCTTATTGGCTTAAAATTACGGCAAAAATTGCTAAACACACTGCAAACTCACGGTCCTCTCTTTCCGATTTACAGCCCCCCTCTCTTGGCTTAAAATAACTCACCGTTGTCGGCTACGGCTGCTGAACAGGCTGCACGTTGTGAACAGCTGTGGCTGCTTGCCTGGTCCTCCGGTAACGTTAGCAGTTAGCAGGGTTAGCATGGCAGCGTTAGCCAGGACCAGTCAGGATCACTTTACTGGCTGTGTCTCAATTGTTTTTGTGAATAACCAACTCGGGTACTCTAGCTATATAATAATAATAATAATAATAATAATAATAATAATAATAATAATTTAATAATAATAATAATTTAATAATTTATACTCTTTATTGATCCCCAATGGGGAAATTACAATAATAATTACAATAATTCAATGTGAGTACACACATGTTGAAATGCAAAATAGAAACAGACAATCCGTCATGGAACGGAAATTTCAAAAGGAGAAAATACTGGAGTTAGCACTGTGGTCAGAAAAGCTAGTATTTCAACTTAGCATGTTTCCTTAATATTTGATGACGCATTGGGGTAATTTTTGGATTTATTACAGTTACATATTGGACCTTTAAAGTCATATCTCTGCATGTGTAATCCATTGCAGTTCAGTTAACTTTTAGCTAATTAGTTTTTTTTTCAATTAAAAGTGTAGGTATTTTGTTGAATTTCAGCCACTTACTGAATTACGTTTAAAGTAACACCAATGTGTTATTTGTTTTAAACAATAGTCATTTAAGCTGCTGCTTACACTTTTTTTGATGTAGTAGAGGCACACAGTTTGCAGCTGGGATGGGTGGAAAGGTGTGTATGTGGAGGGAGTCATGAATACAGGAAAAAAGAAACAAATACCAAATAAGAAAAGACAACATGAGGACAAAATTCAAAAAGTCAAATCCAGGGTGGAGTTAAGGATGGCAAAAAAGGGGAGATGGGAAGAGAAACGTTTTTGGAAGAGGGAAAGAATGAAAAGCAATATGCGCACAGGGAGTGATAAGCCAAAGACATTCAGAATCAAAAAGAAAGATCTGAGTCGTGAGCAGGTTAAAAGCCAGAGGGAAAGCCAAAGGTTTCCTCCGGTGAGAGAAGTCTGACGGGAAAGAAGACTAAAAGGAGAAAGAAGAATTGGAGATGGATTGAAAAAACAAGCTATGAAAAAGAATGTAAAAAAAAGAAGAAGAAAAAAGTAGCATAAAAAGGCCAAGAGGGAGAAGAAGGCAGCATCAGCCAGAAATGTCAGTTGCCATTGTGTAAAATGCCAAGAGGAAGGAAAGACAGAGGGATGGATAGGGGGAAGAGGGTGGTACCAAAGAAGAAGAAGAGAGGAAATTGAATTGAAGTGGCAATTGTTAGATTGATAGAGAGTAAAATGAAATACTGACAATGAGATGGTGTTTAAAAAGGAGAGGGAAAGCAGATGATTGAATAAGAGCAAAGTGAGAGACCGAAAAGAGGTGAAGGGAGAGGGAAAGAATAAAGAAAGAAAAGAGGTGGGTAGAAAAAAAGGTCAGTGAGCAACTGAGAAGCAGATTAAAATGTCAGGGAGGAGAAAAGTAGAAAAGAGAGGGCCTCTCTCTGAAACCCAGAAATCCAAAATCACCTTTACTCACTGTTCTAGGATGAAATAGAGAAAGGTGAGGGAGACAAGTGGAAGACTGAGTGAGATGAGGGGAACGATTGAGCAGGGAAGGGGGAAAAATAGGAAAGACCATGAGAGTGTGTGTGTGTGTGTGTGTGTGTGTGTGTGTGTGTGTGTGTGTGTGTGTGTGTGTGTGTGTGTGTGTGTGTCTGTGTCTGTGTGTGTGTTTTCATGAAACAGCCATTTTAAACCTGGTATAAATCATCCTGGCACCATTACAGCAGATTCTCAGAGAGCAGGCCACCAACCCAATCAGTGCTGCACAGCATCCCTGTAGGCACATTGGCCATCTCTCTCACACACACACACACACACACACACACACACACACACACACACACACACACACACACACACACACACACACACACACACACCAATTACCTACATACAATCTTCTTGCAGAGTGACAGTGTTGGTTAAGCTACTTGAAATGTCTAGTTTTACAAGCTAACAGTTACTTCGAATTGGAAGGCATGGAACAGCAGCAAAGCTAAAAGCAATACAGTCTCAGTCTTATTAAATTGAGACCTACGGACGTACCCAGGCGGTATATTTAACGCAGAAGCATAAATCACACTTAATGAGCCAGATATTTTGCTCAGGAGGTGATAGAAAGTGCATATTGGACTTATATTTACAACATGAGCAGAACCATTGCTAGTCTAAATGTAAGAAGTTGCTCAATGACTAGTGGATGTGTAAATAAGAAATTTGCTAACAAGTTTTCTATATTAACTTCCATACATCCATCGTCGTCTGCTTATCCGGTGTTGGGTAGCGAGGGCAGCAGCTCCAGCAGAGGACCCCAAACTTCCCTTTCCTGAGCCACATTAACCAGCTCTGACTGGGGGATCCCGAGGCGGTCCCAGGCCAGGTTGGAGATGTAATCCCTCCACCTAGTCCTGGGTCTTCCCCGAGGCCTCCTCCCAGCTGGACGTGCCTGGAACACCTCCCTAGGGAGGCGCCCAGATGCCCGAACCACCTCAACTGGCTCCTTTCGACGTGAAGGAGCAGCGGCTCTACTCCGAGCTCCTCATGGATGACTGAGCTTCTCGCCCTATCTCTAAGGGAGACGCCAGCCACCCTCCTGAGGAAACCCATTTCGGCCGCTTTTACCCTGGATCTCGTTCTTTCGGTCATGACCCAGCCTTCATGACCATAGGTGAGGGTAGGAACGAAAACTGACCGGTAGATCGAGAGCTTTGCCTTCTGGCTCAGCTCTCTTTTCGTCACAACGGTGCGATAAACTGAATGTAATACCGCCCCCGCTGTGCCGATTCTCCGACCAATCTCCTGCTCCATTGTCCCCTCACTCGCGAACAAGACCCCAAGGTACTTAAACTCCTTCACTTGGGGTAAGGACTCATTCCCTACCTGGAGAAGGCACTCCATTGGTTTCCTGCTGAGAACCATGGCCTCAGATTTAGAGGTGCTGATCCTCATCCCAGCCGCTTCACACTTGGCTGCAAACCGATCCAGTGAGTGCTGAAGGTCACAGGCCGATGATGCCATCAGGACCACATCATCTGCAAAGAACAGCAATGAGATCCCCAGCCCACCGAACTGCAACCCCTCCCCACCACGACTACGCCTCGATATCCTGTCCATAAATACTACGAACAGGATTGGTGACAAAGCGCAGCCCTGGCAGAGGCCAACCCTCAACTGGAACGAGTCCGACTTACTGCCGAGAACCCGGACACAGCTCTCGCTTTGGTCATACAGAGATTGGATGGCCCTGAGAAGGGACCCCCTCACCCCATACTCCCGCAGCACCTCCCACAGTATCTCCCGGGGGACCCGGTCATATGCCTTCTCCAGATCTACAAAACACATGTAGAACGGATTGGCATACTCACAGGCTCCCTCCAGGATCCTTGCGAGAGTAAAGATCTGATCCGTTGTTCCACGACCAGGACGGAATCCGCACTGTTCCTCTTCAACCCAAGGTTCGACTATCAGCCGAACCCTCCTTGCCAGCACCTTGGAGTAGACTTTACCAGGGAGGCTGAGAAGTGTGATACCCCTGTAATTGGTACACACCCTCTGGTCCCCCTTTTTGAACAGGGGAACCACCACCTCGGTCTGCCACTCCTTTGGTACTGTCCCAGACTTCCACGCAATGTTGAAGAGGCGTGTCAACCAAGACAGCCCCTCCACACCCAGAGCTTTCAGCATTTCCGGACAGATCTCATCAATCCCTGGGGCCTTGCCACTGTGGAGTTGTTTGACTACCTCAGTGACCTCCACCAGGGAAATGGACGACAATCCCCCGTCATCCTCCAGCTCTGCCTCTAACAAAGAGGGCGCATCAGCTGGATTTAGGAGTTCCTCAAAGTGCTCCTTCCACCGCCCTATTACCTCCTCAGTTGAGGTCAACAACGTCCCATCCTTACTGTACACAGCTTGCATGTTTCCCCGCTTCCCCCTCCTGAGGTGGCGAACGGTTTTCCAGAAGCGCTTTGGTGCCGACCGAAGGTCCTTCTCCATGTCTTCTCTGAACTTCTCCCACACCCGCTGCTTTGCCTCTTTCACGGCTGAAGCTGCAGCCCTTCGGGCCCCGCGGTATCTTGCAACTGCCTGCGGAGTCCTCTGGGCTAACATATCCTGGAAAGACTCCTTCTTCGGTCAGACGGCTTCCCTGACTACCGTGTCCACCACGGTGTTCATGGGTTACCGCCCCTTGAGGCACCTAAGACCCTAAAACCACAGCTCCCCGCCGCAGCTTCAGCAATGGAAACTTTGAACATTGTCCACTCACGTTCAATGCTCACCTGAGACCACTTTGCCATGGGAGACCCTACCAGGAGCACAAAGCTCCAGACAACACAGCCCTCAGGTTCATAGGGACACCCAAACCTCTCCACCACGATGATGGTTCCCGGAGAGGCTATATTAACTTAAACCGTGATACTATGTCAATGTTGTGTTCACAAGTTCTGTTGACCAAAAAAAAAAAATCAGGTATTGCATTTTCTTCCGAGGTTATCTAAGTCATGATTAGAGTAACCAGTCTTAATGATTTAAAACACAGATGTGTTGTGATCTCTCCTAGCCTCTCAAAACTTTCACTTGGATGACTCTCTCCAGTTTGTCTTACGACTCCAGTCTCCAGTTGTCCCCACCTTTTCCGCTGCATTAATTCCCCATTTCATTTTTTTTAAATGCCCTCAAAATAATGTCTATTGGAAACTCTTAGCAGTAGATCAGGGGTGTGAAAACTCATTTTAGTTCATTGGCCACATACCCCTAATTTGATCTCAAGTGGGCCAGACCAGTAAACCACTCCAGAAAGATCAGAAACATTATCTGCCACAGAGTTTCTTGTCAGCTTGATGTTGGCAAACGCAAGTTTCTCCTGCTACGACAGCGTTCTAAGGCCATTGTAGGAAGAAAAAAAATAATGTTACGGACCCGGGAGAGAGTAATATTCAGAGAAACAACTCAGAATTTCTAAGATTAAAGTCGTAATTTTATGGAAAAAGAACTCGGATATTCTCTGAGATTAAAGTGGTAAATTTAGAATTGGAAGTATTTACTTCTCTGCAATTTTCACACTTGGCAAAGTCATCCAGTGGGCCTGACTGGACCCTTTGTCGGGCCGGTTCTGGCCAACAGGCCGTATATTTGACACCACTGTAGTAGATCATCCAAAATAATGCTGGATTACTGCAGAGGAGATCTATGATCTGAAGTCCATTGTCCACCTTTTCCTGACACCTTTAAGTCAACTAAGGGCAATCATGTGCCATGGAGGGCTAGCAGCCTGCAGGCGATGCTTCAAGCCAAGACCTCAGCAGGGGATTCCACTGATTAGTTCCTGCCCTCTCCCTCAGAGTACTCATCAAACCAAATGTAAGCCTCTGAGTGCAGGTCTGTAGTTGTTTTTGTCCCCCCCTGATTTAGGCCTGCACGATATGAGAAAAATATGCAATATGCGATAGCATTTTTGAATATTGCCATTACATTATTACTCGTGAAAATATTAAAGTGTACGCCATTCAGCATTTCTGCTGCTTTCAGTATTCTGCAAAAAATACAACAAATTTCTTGTTGAATTCAAACAAATGAGAGGAAATCCTTTTTATCGTTCTTTTATTGAACAAATTGAACACTTAATTGAATATAAAAGGCACCACTAAATCAAAATAGCAGTTACTTTTTAAAGTGCAGTTTTGCAAAAAAACAAGTGTGATTTCTGCGATGTGTTCATTACACCTGTTGATATCGTTATGACAAAAAAACAACAACCCCGGGAAAACACCGCAGGCGTAAGGGTTGCGTATAGCAGCGTAGCGCAGCTATTTTTTATTTCGACGCCCATGTTATCCGATCTGTCCGGCCATGCCATGTACGCAGCAGGGATAGTTTCGGTGTCTCTATTTTTTACACAATACGCAAGCATATGTGTCAAGCCATGTTTTACAAAAATAAAGCACATTTCAAAATAAAACATCTAGGTTTGTGGTGATTTTGGCTATCTTGATTTCTTACACACGATCAGGCACACGGACAGAGAGAGTGACACACACACACACACACACACACACACACACACTACAATTGCCAGTTCTCCCCTCTCATCCGGTCTTTTTCTATCAGAGAGAGAGAGAGAGCCGAGAGAAGGACGGCTTTGTGACCGGCACGTAGAAATACGCGTCTGATGTGAAAGGCCAGGCGCAGGATCAGGCTTGTATCTACGCTACGCAACACTTACGCCTGCGGTGTGTCCCCGGGTAATGAGCCACACCTGGTTACCCACGTACAAAACCCTGCAGCACAGTAGCGAGGACAAAGCATATGCAGCACCACACACAAATGAGCCAGTTAGAAAAAGTTCACAACTGCTTCTTGAACAAAACTCCTTCTGAATACTTGATCAGAGAGCAGTAGCTGCACTAGATTCACCCACTTCTCTCTCCCATCAGTTTGAGAGCTGGTTAATGACAGAGGCCCTCATTAGCAGACACTTGTGCACTGTATGCAGGAAAGACCGCTGCACTTTCAAACAGCAAAATTATTCATTTTAGTCAAGTCTGTTACCTCGACCCATCCCTGCTGCCTATTAGAAAATTAGGGAATCAGGTCAAGTCATAAAATTGAACATAAAAGGATTAGACCTTGTTTTCACAACTTCTTCTCTCAAATCCACAGTGTTGTACATGTCTATAGAGCTTTTTACCAACATTTCATGACCGTCAGAATAAATGAATATCTGACACCTTTGCAATTCCATTATTGGAGACTGTTGGGAGAAAGTTTCTCTGACGTGCTATGCTTACTTGCCCCAGTCCTCTGTATGATTTGTTTTGTAAGAGGTTTGAATGTCCAAAACCTACTGAATGCATACTCTGACGCGTGTTCGTTGACAAGCCGGAGCACTCACAAAGGAAAGCAATATCCTGAATAAGATCTCACCCGACGTTCTTTCACTCTTGTAGACAAGTTTTATTTGAAAACAGTGTGAGATGTGTCCATGCATCTCACAGTCGACTTCTGAGCATTGTGCTTCGTCATCCCTGACGTTACTTTTTAATTTTGTCTTCTCAAATGCTTTTATTGGCTGGTTTTGATTTTCTGACAGCATGTGTTAAGGAAACACTCAGGAGCAGCACAACTCATTTCACTTACGTGAAGAACGTTCGGGAGACCTTGATGAATTGCACAGAAGCATTTAATCAATTGAGGAGACAGTTAGGAGGGCAGTACAGTACAACCACGATGTGTTATTGTGCAGTGCAGTGCCAACTCTCTGAAGTTCCTGTCCTCCTGAATGTGTATTTAAACTCCTGCTGGAGACATTACGTTTAGCTGAACCTTGAACAAAGACATTGCATGCGCCGTTGACACAGATACTAAATTGTGTGGCTGACCCACCGACCTCCAAAAGGAGACAGTCCTGAGACAAAAAAATCCCCTTATCATGCAGCTGTCTACATAGGCTCCCTGATTGAGACAAGGACAGAACAGGTTTGGATATCAGAGACTGGATGAACACTCT
Organism: Gymnocephalus cernua; assembly: GCA_023631565.1. NCBI lineage: Eukaryota > Metazoa > Chordata > Actinopteri > Perciformes > Percidae > Gymnocephalus > Gymnocephalus cernua. The sequence continues at coordinate 36,825,068 of CM042427.1, read as the reverse complement.
AGTCCCCTGTCCTGTGACCTATGATGATCTGATGTCTAAGCTTTCCCTTTAGTCTCATCATTACCACTACGTGGTGTTTCTGGAAATTCCACCACACCATGTCTTCTAAATGCAATGTCATTCAGGCAGGTAACGGACAAGTATCTGGAATGGGAGTCAAACCAAGTTTAGAGTTATGGCATCATGCCCCCACTGGAATCGTCTAAATATGCATTTGTAGTATGCACTGCAAAAAAACTTTAATGTATGTAGGTCTCTGGCTTAGTAAATGTGAAATAACTCTAATATACTGTATCTGGTATTGCATTCTGCTTAACCTCCCTCTGGATGCCTTCACCCGGTCCCTACAAGGGGAGCCTAGACACCTGTGAAGGAAACTCATTTCAGCGGCACTAGTGCTGTAACAATTCCAAAATATTGTACAGTTAATATAATTGCGTCTTTCAGTCAAATGTAAAATTATGTATTTATTTATTAGGTTTTTAAAAAAAAATGAAAGTTTTGAATGAATTCCAGGATACATTGTGTTGTTATATTACTGTTATGTGACCCAGAAAATGTAGTAACACAAATACAAAGCCTAAAAAGTATACAAGGCCTCTTTATTATCATAAAAACAGTTTTTCTAACTGTATCCCCCACATGTAATTTGTGTTGCTATGAACATGTTTAGGGTCAAGTGCCAACAACTAGATAGATAAATACATGGATGGGTGGATGGATACAAATTCACTTAAAAAGGAGGGATACAAATACAACGACAGTGGTACTGCATAATGAATAAGGTGCAGAGAGGACATAAGGAAAATATATTAATGTGTTTGTACACAATATATGCGTCCATTCCAACACAGCTCTACAGCCAGCATGTTGTCATGGCAACCACCAGCATGCAGGTGTTGCATCAGGCGAGCCAATCACAAGTGAGAGGAGAAGGAATCAAACTTAAAAAGGAGGGATACAAATAATTGAAATAATAATAAAAATGTATAGTCCAACCAGTAATATATAATTACAATTCTGCATATCTAAACAAAATCAACAATTACCAGTCATACACCTTAAGACCTTAGCTAATGTTAGCAATTAATAATAAAATTTGGCAATTAGACAATTATGTAATAATTTGTACAGGCCTAAGCAGCACTATGACATTTCATTACATTACAAAACATTTCACTGTCTAGTTCCCAACGTTTAGTCAACAAAACAAATGCAACAAGTGATCCGGGAAAAGACGACTCGTGGGACATGACTTCTTTCCTCCAAAAATGGATGTCCGCAAGTAGCTAGCAATCCAAGGTGTTTGTGAACTGATTTGCAGTGAAAACCATAAAATCAGGCAGCAAGGATTGTCTGTTCTGCAGAGAGAGTTGGGGTTAAATAAATATTAGCATCGCGCCATGTCTCGCAACATTGACTTTAGGTCCTCGCAGCTGCCAATGCTGGGTTAGGTAATGCAATGAAGGGCAGTTTACCTGTTGGGGACACAGCATGGATGACCTATCAAACTGCAACGTGCTTATGAGTGATAAGGTTTATCTTCTGTGAAATCTGTTTTGCTGTCTACTTTTTTCTTTGTGGTGGTTGTTACATGTGCCTCTGCTGTCTGTGTCTTGTTTTCTCTCTCTCTCTCTCTCTCTCTCTCTCTCTCTCTGTCCCTCCTTCCACCCTCCTCCCTTTGCCTGTTACACACCTGAGTGTAATCAGTGCTCAGGTAGAGTGGGAGAGGTGATAAGAAGGCAGAGGGTGCAGGGGACAGAGGCACGTGAAGAGCACACACAGCAGCACACTTGTGAGGAGTTTCTTCCTCACTTTTTCTCCGCAGGCAGGTTTATTTTTCCCAACCTTTATTCACACTTAGGTGCTGGAGTTTTGTTATTTTAGTTTATTGTGTTAGTTTGGGCTGGAGGTTACCGGTAGTTCAGTTATTCGTCTTGTTTGTTTGTTTTTAGGTAATTTGGGAGGGAGATGCGGGAAGGGACAGCCCATAAAGCTTGTTGGTTAATTGTTAACCTTGTGTCTGGCATCTTTTGTATGTGTTGCATCCTCTAATCCTTTTGTGACTTGGTTTGATTCTTTAAATGGAGGCCGTAACAGTGGTCAATCATGCCTTGTACTTTCTGACTGTGCATTCTTTCTCTGCCTTAACTTGGGAGTAAGCTCCCTTCACTAAGAGCAGCACCTAGAGGTGACAGAGCTTTTGAAACAGTGGCTCCTAGACTGTGGAACGCTTTGCCTCATGTTTTAAGAGCGGCGTCTGATATTTTTTATTTTTATTTAATTCAATTTTATACTTTTTATTAATCCCCAATGGGGAAATTACAATTTTCACTCTGTTATTACACTCTACACACAGGCTTGAAACACACATACATGCACAAATGGAGAGATGTCAGAGTGAGTGGGCTGCGACTGCTGGACAGGCGCCCTGAGCGGTTGGGGGGGGGGGCTGGTGCCTTGCTCAAGAACACCTTGGCAGTGCCCAGGAGGTGAACTGGCACCTCTCTAGCTACCAGTCCACACTCCGTACTTCAGTCCGTACGTGGACTTGAACCGGAGCCCCTCCGGTTCCCAAACCAACTCCCTACGGACTGAGCTACTGCCACCCAAAAAGAAGTAGCTAAAGACACATCTTTTTATTCAGGCGTTTGATTATTATTAGTTTTTTTTTATTGGATATCAATGTTTTTTTTAACGTAGCTATTTATTTGGCCTGTGAATCTCTTTGTAACTCTGTCTGTGATAAGTGCTACACAAATACACTTACTTACTCACATTTGTTTTTACATAAGAAAAAATTCAACCTGACTAAGGGTGCTCCGATCGATCGGTCACCGATCGGTATCTGCCGATAATGGCTTTAAATAGTTTGATCGGTGGTCTCCATAAATGCCGATCAGATAGGCCGATCAGATGACGCACTACCACGGATGTATTAAGAGTGCACTACTCCTGAGAACATTTTCTATATGGAGCTAAATTGGCGGCGTCCCTACATTCACCGGTCTGGCAGTTCTACAAGGTGTCTGAACGGCAGCAGAACAGCAGTTGGCCCGCGGCCGGCCGCGGAACAAGGCAGTATGAAGGCGGCTACCGCTTTTTAAAAGCGGCTGCCACCGGTGGTGCGCCGGCTAACGTGTTTGCGATTACGCCATTCTGACGCTTCTACTGCCTCTGGAGCACCGCCGGTGGTCCGCCGACTCATTGCTATCTGGGAAAAAGACAATACACTAGTGATTTGCAACGTGTGTGCCGAGGAAATACCACGAGGCGGAAAACTCCAAAGACATTTCAACACCACCAACCTCATCAGACATTTGAAGGTTAGTCACGGAAAGGAGTATGAGGAGTTTTCAAAGTTAGCTAACGCTAAGGCAGAGCGGAGTGTTGCAGCTCCTGCGCCACTCTAACAGGTGTGTGTGTGTGTGTGTGTGTGTGTGTGTGTGTGTGTGTGTGTGTGTGTGTGTGTGTGTGTGTGTGTGTGTGTGTGTGTGTGTGTGTGTGTGTGTGTGTGTGTGTGTGTGTGCTGAAGAAATATCTGCAGTGATTGAAAGGACATTTTTTAGATTTTGAGCTAGGACAAAAAGCCAAACAATTACTGATACATTCTCTAAACATGTGTGACTGTTACATAAAGGCGTAATTTTCAGTTCATAAAAGTGATCGGTATCGGCCGATACGTCTTCCAGCAATCGGTGATCGGCCCCAAAAATCCTGATCGGAGCACCCTTAAACCTGACCATAACTACATCTGTTGATGCATTATTGCTTTTAAGTGGCTGAGTGGGTGTCTGTGCGTATGGGGGAACGGTATACATTGTATGTGTGTACAAACTATAACACAGAACTAGGGATGTGTAAATAGCTGTTTTGATGCACATCTGTGGAAATATGGATGTGCGTGTAAGCAATTAAGTGACTGTACCCTTAGAGTTAGCGTGGGTATCTTTGTGTGTGGGCAGGCCAGCCGTTGAAAGGTGACTGAGTTGTAAATACAGTATAGAACACAACAGGGATACCTGGAGATTTAATAGGGTACTGAGATGGATGGATAAACAGATGTTTAGCTCACAACAGGGATGAAAGATGGTTTGATGAATGGAGGGACAGACAGATAGATGGATGTGTGGTGGTGCTGAGACAGATGCATAATAAAGGGTGACTGTCCAGGTCTGTGATTGGACAAAAACGCAGAGGTTTGTTTGAAGGAGAATGTTTTTGTGTGAAGGCACGAGTAACACCAGAAGTAAACCCACAGCTGAATCATTTCTATTCAGTTTGAAATTCTTTTGCAGCCAGACACATGAAAGCAAGCATAAAAACAAGTATACATCAACAAAAGGATATCAAATGTAGCACAAGATGCCAAGTCATAATCGAAAAACATCATCATCCACAAAAAGTCATTAATAACAATATCAATACTGGCATCTTGACTACCCTCTAAATAATAATGTAATCAAAGTAAATTGAGTTAATGGCACTGGACATTAAATAGTTCATGTTCTTTTGGAGACGAGAAAACATTTCTGTAACAGATTTTCTTATTTCTTATTTTTCCACTGTCTCTCAAGAGCAAGAGAGAGAAAACAAATGCCATGTGCAGGCTTTACAGGGGAAAATTAATTGGCATTGAGAGGTAACTCAAAACACAATATTTAACCAACCTTAATTATTTGATTTGTCGCTTACTGATATTTAATTGGGAAAGGCATGAGTTTCCTTCTAATTGGCATTACCTTCTGTACTTCTGAAACAAACATTGTCATTCAGTGTGTGTGTGTATTTGCATATGGAGATGCATTTCCAATAATGTGAGTCTGGACCTGCACCCACACACTGCCACCTGCTCGATACAGACACACAAAGCCTAAGGCCGGCTGCACACTGGCTGCGTAGTGGCAAAATAGGCTACAGACAGGTGCAATATTTGAAAATTGGTCATTATTTATTATTTTCTTTTTTAATTACATTTATATCTGCATTTATGTCAAAACCTAGAGACTTTCAAACGTAAACATGTCATTTATTAAATATATTTGTGTCAAAATGACATATAAACATCTTTCCCTATTCTATTTTGCCTAGAAACTCCAACTCCAAATTCCAACACCCTTGGGTGTCGCGTGAAAAATAGGCATTGGTCTTATTTCTTCGGTGTTTGGTGTTTTAAGACCCCAACGTCGCCTTCCAGGCAGCGCGGCAATGGTTACGTTTAGGTTAAGGTTAGGGTTAGCTGCCTGGAAGGCGACGTTGGAGGCTTAAAACACCATTGAGCTATTTCTTCACTCGAGCTACGCCTGAGACGTGCGTGTCACGCAGGCAGTGCGCAAGCTCTAACCTGTTAATGGGAGCCAAAATAAAAACGGATACGCCACGCAGCTGACACGCTCATGCCATGCAGCCAGTGTGCAGCCGGCCTAATGAATTCTACTCTCCCCTACACATCAGGCTCTACATGAACTTACGATATTCGATGGTTGGATGTTAAAATGGCTGTATTGGCATGAAATGCCAAACATAAGTGCATCTTAAGTTCAGCCATCATATTATATTACTCTACAGGGAGAAAGCATTCATGGGTAAAAATCTGCAGCATTCCCGCTGTCTACTTTGATAAGCTTCATACCGTTTCAGATCCAGGGAGTTTGCTAGGCATTTTTTTTAAAGAACTACTGACTCACTTTATTTAAAGATTATTTTTGGGCTTTTCCACCTTTTATTGATAGGACAGCTAGGTGAGAAAGGGGGAAGACATGCAGTAAATCATCACAGGTTGGGTTCAAACCCTGGACCTCTGCATCGAGGTATAAACCTCTCAGCCTGCTCTACCCACTGAGCCAACCCGGCCACCTGTCTCACTTTCTTACCTTTTTTAGACACATATGTACCAGAAAGCTGTCCAGTTCTTCTACCATTGGATGATGCTTTAGCAGAGAAACTTAACTTTCCCACTTCCCTCGGGCAGATAACATGCGGCTGATCATCTAGTTTTTTGCAGCCACCATATTTTCAAGCTTCACTCTCAAGATTGAGATTTTTTTGGGAGGCAAGAAGTGCATTCTTCTGTGACTGGAAGAAGTTATTGACACACAGCTGCACTACAGTATGATATTCCAAACGACAGAGAAAACCAGGGCTGTGTGTTCCTTTTTAAACAATCAGATTTGAGCTTCTAAAAGTGACGGCTGACATCGGTGATAAGCCAGGCTATGAGTGACGACCGAGACCTGCAGTATGTGGCTGCAGGGAACAGAAGCAGCTGTGAGAGCGATGGAAAGATAGAGGAAGGGATGGTGAGGGAGATTTAATACATTAGAGAGCCCAAAACAGAAAGAGGACTTGTGGTTTTTGTATTTACACAAATATGCATTGATGCATACAAAATCAATAAGCACACAAAGAATTGCAAGCCCACAAACACTCAGAAACAAATTCCTCCATTCCGTTGATAATTGGCCAGAAAGATGGTGATGAGCACTTGTACTGGAGGAGGTTTTGTCCTAATTAGCTTGATAGCCAAATCAAACCGACACTTTACTCCTTAATTAGTGTGTGCCAGGCTCCCAAATATGCCTTACAGCCAAATATAGAAACAAGAAAGCAACAGAGCAGAGGAAGCGAAGCCCCTCGAGAGGAAATAACTTTTAGCGTCTTATTGTGTTTTGATGTTCCTTTTTTTATAGCACTTGAAAACACATTGCTGAAATGACAGTTGTAACCTTGCATTGTTGATAGTGAAGAGCCAGATGGGAACTATTGAAAATCTTTGTGCAGTCAAATACTGTGTTCTACAATACCTGAATATCTAAGGTAATCTGCTTTATGGATGTTTTACAGCCTTCTTTTTCAGTAAATGGAATTTGAAAAAAAAACAATAATTTAAATAGTTCAAGCAGCTGCTTATGGAGTAAAAGAATAACATAGTGACACACTATTTTCAACTGACCATTGCTTTTTCTGATACACTGATTTGCAAAAAGCCAATGAGCATGTGCCTGCAACAGCAACAACAATGGCCGACTACCGGAAAGCAGCAACTCCACGTCGTTGTCCACACGTATGAATCCCACTTTGCTTTTGGTTTCGCCATACACCTTGGGCCGTGTGTAAGGTGTTGAATGAATAAAGAGCAAGAAATGTGTGTCATATAACTGTAATAAAAAAAATAACTTCTATTGTTTGTGTTTTATGTAACTACTGGCAAAGGAATATAACCACACTGTTAATAGTCAGAAAAGATGACTGTCCCTTTGGGTATGATAAACAGAAATAAGCAGAACTGAGCCACTTATGATGCAAAACAAGATTTTAAGACACCAGGCTCTAGTTGGATATAATGTTGTGTGAATATGTTCTGACATTGTATTGGCTGCTATATCATTGTCTGTAAAAAGGTTACCTGTAGCTGGTAAATCAGACACAGGTAAAAAGATGGAGGCAGAGAGCCATCCTCAAAACTAGTCATCCTGTGTTTTGGGGAAACCACAAGTGTTCTCCAGGTCTACTCTCTTTTTTTTTTACAATACTAAATCCTCCACAACAATTGACATCGAACCTCAAACTCCGTCACCCCAACTTGTTCATCTTACCCAATAATGAGACAGGGGAGTGCCATCATACACCAAGCCCAGAGCTTTAGACCTTGGAGGGAGAATTCCCATTGGTCCCTCTTTCTTCTGTCATCTTCATTACAAACAGAACCAATCTCTCTCTGTCTCCTAGTCCTAAGTGTATGTCGTGTTCACCTTAATCAAATTGACACTGAAATAATACCTGCAGATGGGAGAATGATGGCCAAGATGGTTCTGGCAATTTCCAAGAAAAGGTTACCCAAACCAAACCGCACCGCACCGCTCTTTCCTATATCAAACTCTATAATTACCTCTTCTCTATCATTGTTTTGTCTTTCTGGGAAGGTAGACTTTGCTTTATTTGTTTTTATCAACCTTCTTCATGGAATATCTTGGTGTATCACCCCATTCACCCGCAACCCAGAGCTGTTTAATAGCTTATTTCTTCCTCCTACCCGCCATCAACCTCTTATTACTCTCAGAGTATGACTCTCATCTTCACCTCTTTCAATTTCTTTATCTCTCTCTGAGACTAATCTCTTGCCCTTCATGTGATTTGATTACTTGTTTCTACCTCTCGCTTTCTAACAGCCTTTTTTCTCTTAGTCATCTTGGTCCTCCCCCTCCCTCTTTCTATTAGTTTGGTGTGATGGCCCTGGTTAGTCGAATATTCTGAAGTCAATCTCGATCTGCTGAAGCCACGCCACACCCGGGGGGATTTAGAGAAAGGGGATGAGGACTGGTTCATTTTAGATGAATCCAGTCATGGCCAGTCGTAATGTCTTGCAATGATGTAGAGATGGGATGACAGTACAGCCTAACTTAATCACAGTGCCATCAATATGCTCTGAAATGAAGAACTCTTAAAGCCCAAAAACTGGACCAGCTAGGATTTAGCATTCAAAGAGTTCAAAAAAGCAGTCTTAGAATTCACATTTTGAATACACTCGAAGATTATTTTATAATTCTATGTCTCTGTAATGGTCATCGGAGTGAACTGGATTATTATTAAAGGGATCATAATGTCACAATTACATGATTCCTTTTCACATGATTATTTTCCCTTAAACAATAAGTTACCTGACAGAACAACCAAGAATGTGATTGTATGGTATAAAACCAACAATTAGTATCTGCCTTTGTTCCTTTTTGCCACAACAGTGATTTGTAATCATTTTTGTGTATATTTTACACCTTTATAGCCAACATTAGAGAGGTGACAGACGATGATGCGAGTGAGAAGTTGGTAAAATACATGCAACAAAGGCCATCGGACTTGCGCTCATCACCTGCTGAATTCACTCTCCAGACACCTGTAGAATTTGTTAAGAGTTGTGTTGCTTTTCTTGTTTCACTTTTGTTTTGAACAAAATCAAACGTATCAACATATTAACACAATTCCATTTTTGGGTAGAGACTTTTTTTAGAGAATTATTTGGCAAAACTGTGTTACATTAATTGAAAGTGTTAGCAGCACATTTAATGATGGTATCATCTGCATGTAACATTATCCATATGTTCTTAATGGCAAAAGGCAATTAATTGGTAAATAATCAATATAGATGTGACAACCTCCGAACTCCACAGACAAGGCAACATGGGTCAGAATAGCTCCAGTGTTTCCCATACAGGTACTACTTGGGAAAATTCCAATCAGCGGTGTATTTTTTACAGCGGACACAGACCAGCGGCCTCCAACCCCTCCCCCTCATGAAGTTGCACGCCGCGTGCATGACAGTGTCAACGTTGCACTTCAGGCAAAGGCTATCGTTAGTACTAGCATGCTGCTGGTGGTCTTGCGGTGGGATTTACTGTACTAATTAAACCACAGAAACAATGCGGTCACACCGCTGTGAAAGCTCCCCGAACATCATTTATCAGAGTCGGGTTGTTACCCCTCTTCGCCTGGATGGAGCTGACCAGAGTTAACTAATGCAGCTAATCGTTGCTAAGCGAGCCTTCAGTTCTCTGTGCCTGTATCCATAAACCGTATTTACTCAAGCCCGAATAAAACCTTTAATTTTATTAAATAGGCTGTACAAGTTTCAAACTACAACTCAGAGTTGTTTGAATGACAGAAATCTGCTCAGATTAGATCTTAATAAGTGCAACAGGACATGTATAGTACAAAACAGCATTAGGATCCCCAAAACACGGATTAAAACACTTCAAAAAATGAGCAATGATCTAACAAAATGAAGAAGAATTTACTTTAGATAGCCCTAGTATACATATAACATTTGGGCTCCAGGTAATCTGGTATTTTATCTGCTGAACCGTTCACATTTGGCAAAAATCATCATGGCTACACTTTCCTTTCATTTGTTTTAAATTCAACAATTCAATTTGTTGTATTTTAGCAGAATACTGAAAGCAGCAGAAAGACAGAACCAAGTATATTTTAATATCTGTTTTTTTTTTTATTGTAAGTAATATTGCGATATCCAACAACGTTATGGCATATTGCATATTTTCCTCATTGTGCAGCACTAATAACTACCCTGAAATTGTGTCTGATGCAGAATAGGAAGCAATCAGTATCTGTATCATCGTTAAGTCTAATTTGTTTAATATGTAAATAGTTATTCTTTCTCAATTATCGGTTAATGTAATGTAGTCATTGTTTTCAAAAAAATAGTTCATAAACCTTCATTTGACTAGTTTATTACTGAACCCAGCCGTCACATCCTGCGCCACCCACCACCAAAAGTAAATTCTCAACCTGTGGGAAACACTGAGCTCCCATTAACCCTTCGTGTGTAGCTGTTTTTCTATGAAGTAGCACCAGAGTGAGCAAAGCCATATTGGTACCCATTGTTTGTCTGTTTCTTTTCAAAAACAACAGCCTAATTTTCCACCACTTATGTGTCAGTTGTGGCTGTTGAGTTTTGAGCATTTACTACAGCATGGCAAATCAAATATATACAGTGATGTACTTCTCCAATATTTGGGTAGAAAAGAAAAGACCTTTTCTGCCACCACGTTAGCTTTTGTAAAATGGGAATCTGCCACCAAAGCTTACCACCCACTGCATGCCCACTGGATTGTATATTCCTTTTTAATAAGGCTCATTTAGGCAGCTGGGAACACAACCATTCATATCAAAAAGCAGCATTGAAACCAGCTATCTTGATCTTCAAATCAACTGCAGTGCTCTTCATAAGGTTGTGTGGGTATAGAAGATGTTACTATCCAAAAGCCAGCAGTTACTTGTGCTTAAAGAGCCTACCGTAACAAAATGAACAGGAGTCTGGACTGATGCTTATACTCTGATTATTAAACTGATATCAACATCAGAGCAGTACCACAAGGGGAATTACGGTGTTAAGCACAGACAAGTTATTTTAAATTAAAGGGAAACATAGATCAGGTTTGTTTTAATTCTGGTCAGCACCTGAGAGTCTTATCTGGCAGAATGGTGGGTTAGCAAAACTGCAACCAGATGACTGTGTATTATGTGACTATTGGTTATAAGGTTAACTTACAGGTGTGTAGAGTGAAATAATCAGATAAATACAAAAGTGTAACAGTTGTTATGTATCCTTTCTATTTGGAATGGGGACAATAACACAACAATTAAGTGTTACAGTAGAAGTGAAAATTAATACAATACAAAAATGAATGCAATACTGTACAGTATGAGTCTGAATAAGTTTGCAAATTACATTGACATTTCTATCAAAACTCTATAGGACAGAACCAAAACTAACAAAAGTTGCTGCAGTATATTTCAGCTCCCCATTGTCTTTGTCTGTATTCACTGATGTGGCTTGGTTGTGATTTTGATGCCTGCTAATGAGTGTCATTTGAGCTGCTGTCTGCTTATCACTCTGAGAATATTCATTACGCCGGCATGAATATTCAACAGTGTCCTCTATCCTTGGAGCGCTTGGATTATTGATAGGCTGCTCATTGGGTTTTCTGTTTCTAGTGTGACAGCTTCATAACAGCCTTACCTGAGCTCTCTGATAGAGAAAAACAGTGATTCAGTTTACTGAAAACTTGTGAAGTGTGCAGCAGGAAGGTGTAGTCTAAAAGTGACAGGTCCTTTCCCCTCTACAACCAACACGTCGATCAACAACCACCACCTACCCTTTCTATGGTTTTATTTTACTTGAGACGTTGCCTCTGTAAAGTACTTTGCCCAGAACTAAGCTGATTTTAATTTTAAAAAAACTGTTTTCGGTTGTGTAATTGAGACCCCTGAGGAGACATTTTTTGCTGCAGGATTTAGCTCACAAAATAAATTATGAATCAGCCGAGTGAAATGCCCTTTACACAGTCTAATGATCCTTTATGAATATATACGAATGACCCTCATTCACTGTCAGTATGAATGAATTTGGAGTATTGCCCACCTGTTGCCTCAGGCGGTGTCTATATGCTAGCCATTTGCTCGTACTTTCAGTAGCTGTTTGACTTTGAAGATTTCACGCTAGCTGGATTAGATTTTAAACCTGGGAATGTTCCCTCTATGATTCACTTTCAGAGCTCCAGGGCATATGAATGGAAGCTGTGTATGTATGTATGTATGTATGTGTGTGTGTGTGTGTGTGTGTGTGTGTGTGTGTGTGTGTGTGTGTGTGTGCCTGATGCCTGTGTTTGCGTGTGTGATGCCTGCGTTTGCGTGTGTGTGTGAATGCTTATGAGATGTGTGTGTATGTGTGTTTCTGTGTTGATGTGAACGTAAACAAGATTATCTGTCACACAGCTAACGCCTCATTTTGTAGCGCACACGAGCAGTGAATCAGTGCCATAGAAATGATGGTGCTTGGTGTGATAGCTTGGCTCTTGCATAAAGCACATCCACTGAGAAATTCAGATCATACATTCACTCGTTGGGTACTCATCTCTTGTCCATAACACCGGAAAGCAAAATGGCCTCTAGACACTGTAAGTATATACTGTGGAAAGCACATACAACAGCAACACGCATGCAACACACAAAACACAGATTTTACAGACGCATACACTTTGTAGCAATAGTGTGAGACTAGACCTGTGGGAATCTAACATTTTCAGATCATGCTTTGCAGGGAGGGGTATAAATATAGATAGATGCTCTAATGTTCCATCATGGGGTTTACTCTCTTGGCTCGTCCCCATTTCAAAGTAAAAAGGAAAATGATCTTGTTTGAGGGCTGTTTAATGGTACCCTCCTATACACTAGAGAACAACTCATGCATATGTGACTTCGCTGATGTGTTCACATGTTGTGACGAGCTGAGAAGAATAAACTCCACTTTGTTTTCATTGTAAAGAAGGAATATGATATCTAAGGCAACAATTTTTGTTTTTGCGATCAATTTTTTATTAGCACCTTCAGACATACAAAACAAATTCCACAATGTGTAACAAATAATGTCAGATGGCGTAAGGATAAGTCAACTGTTAATTAACTGCCACTGAGTCATAGAGACTACTTGTTGGATACCATTTGCTTTTCATAGGATTTGTTGAAAATGGTAATAAAAACCTAAAATAAGCTTTACCGTTAGTGTCACACCAGGAATCCACAGGAAAAGCACATTTAAAAACAAGGAGCAATCAAAACTCTCCCATAGTGGGGAGGACATTGTTACCAGATTGGATATAGTTCACAAGAACATGCAGCCAGCTTTAGTCTGACATGACATACCCTATAATTTTAAGACATCACAGGAACAGGTTTGTGTACTTTACGTCATGTGAAAACGTAACTGATGACTTCAACTGTTTCTAGATAATAGATTATGAATGGTGCATATGAATAGACATATTTATTGATGTTATGTATATGAGTAATTCATGTTGAATGAAATTGCAATATGTTTGAGTTTAGTCGGAGTTACAGAATTTAAATGACACCTTTTGAAGCAAACAACCCTTTAAAATGCTCAAGACGATCACCAGTTAATTACTATAATAAATATTCCACATATGCGTGGTTGCAGTATTGCTGGATCAAAACTAAAATATGTGATAGAACTATAGCAATACCAGAGACTGAGTTGCAAGAAATGTGTGTAAATTGTAAGAAAAGGCATTAGTATAGTCCTTGGCCTGAGTTTCACACAGTGCTGCCTACTCAACCCTCCACGGTGATATTTTCAGTAATCAGATGTGTGGTGAAAAACTTCCCCCAGTGCTCTGACATTTCAATGGCTGGTTTATGAAGAGAAACCCTAGGCAATACATGCTGGTCTGTCCTAGAATGCAAACTCGTACTGAGAGAATGCATACTATCGCTCTTGACCTCTTGATGCAAGAATGAAATTTAAAATACACAAACACACATGGCATGCATAAAACACACACCGCTAGTTGCAAAACAGGCATAATCATGCACAGTAACACTTAAGCTTAGTTCAGACCAAAGATTGCAACAAGACGCGTTGAAACCACTTGCAGTGCGTTGGTCTGCAACTGCCAGTTTACACCAATGCGTCAAGACGAGACGGTGTATCATCTCCATAACAACGCCTCTTTGTACTTCCGTCCTAACTTCCGACTTCCAGGATATTTGTAGCTATTTTGTAGCTAAATGTGAATGTGGATAACGTTGGTGATGGTGAGACTTTAGCAGATGACTTCACTATTGGATGTTGAAATGTTGAATTGAATGTTGACGTTCAAAGACCAGCCTCTGCACTCGACCAGCTGAGTCACAGTGACACCATCAGCTGGTTTGAGTCGAGCTGAGACGGGCCGGTTCAGACCACTGCGACTTTTCTCTGCGACGTTCGAAAACGGTTTCTCGCGAATCTTTGGTCTGAACTGGACTTTATGGTACTAACATATTCATACATACAGTAATAAAGGCATAATCTCACACACATATCATGAAGAAACATACATAACGTGCAAAAAACAGTGTCGGAGGTGCGACCACATGCAGTATATGATAAATTAGGTTTTTTATTGAATAATGAATTATATATTTGTCTTTCTTTAGGTCAACATAGGTATCACCCCTTCAGGATCAAAACTACTAGGCAACTCAATCAGTCAGGTAATGACCATGATATCAAATATCTTCAGAAATGAATCTGAAACCAGTAGCCAGTAGTAAATCTGGTGTATATTGCTTATAGGATATTGTTAAGGGAAAAAATCATGCCCCATTCTCATGAATAACATGGACAGGGAAACAATATTCAAATCCAGAGTAATAATTCTCGGCGTTATTTTTGAGGAGTCCGTTTGGGACACCTGTCATTGGACATCCTGGATTCAACCCAATATATGTGATAAGCTCAAACGGGCTGCACATCCTGTAGCTGAAATTACTGTGCGTAGTGTCTAGTCTTGGTACCATTAAGTCCAATTTTGGTTTGGTTGGATCATTCATCATTCACATTCATGTCAAAACAATGAAAATTGGCCCATATTACAATACATTTGTTCAAATTGCAAATTCCTAAAAGGTTTCTAATTTCTCCCTGGATTGTCAGAATAACAGTTGATGCATGTATTTGTTCAAATATCAGTCCTTGAGCAAAGCTAGAGAACAGAGATCACAGCGTATACATTGACATTCTCTGTAGGCAGGAAAACAAAGAAGCACAGGCACACACACGCACACACACGCACACACACACACACACTACATTAATTTACATAGTGGGATAAACAGGCACACAATCACAGTCATGCAGGAAACAAACACATACACAAGAACAAATGTGCACACAATCATTAAATGCTTGTTCATACATCATCTCGCACACCCCTCAGCCTGTGTCTCAACATATTCATAATAACCGGGGTAAGTAATGCAAATCAGTGTCGATGGTGCAGTTCACCCATGGCTTAGAGATGACTCAGTAGTCTCCAAACACACACACTCATGCACATACAGAGAAAACATACTCATTGTTCATCATATAAATTACATTGCCCCAAAAACACACTGATAAACAGATATGAACGCTTTTATTCCTGACATTGGTCTCACTAACATGCATGAAAGCTGTTTGTAAACTTGGATTATGCACTACACTGAGTGATTATTATGTTATTATTACTGTCTGCTAATTTCACGATGATATGCAGGACAACACACTGTCTGTTGTCTGGGGGGGAGGGGTTAGCACAAGTTTGTTTTTGCTAAATGTTTTTGCTAATTTGGCCAAAAAATTGTTTTAAAGACTCCAGATATTTTTTTGTTCTTTAGATTAAGATCATAATCAAAAATTATCATCAATCAAATGCTTTTGTTTTTTTGTTTTTTTAGCCCGATTTGAGACAGGATAAGTAGGGATGTCCTGATTAGGTTCTTCTGTCTATGTTCCTCATCCGAGTCATTTAATATTGACTGTCTTCTAATAGAGGATGTTTTTTCAAAATATTATTTTCATCATATTATACAACTGTCTAGCTTATCTTAAAGTATGGCTAATGGTAATATCATTACATTATATAGATCATATTATAATCATTTGTATGGTGACCTATAGTGTTTTTGTATATCTGTAGAGAGAGGAGTGTCAGTCTGTGGTGGGAAGGTTTGGACAGGATTTGGACAATTTCACCAAACCTCACAACTTCACCCCAGCCTGTTTTAAACACTGAACTCAGAGGTGCTCTAAGCGATGTCACGCTTTTTTAGGCTACACATGTTTTTGTCACATACAGCAAACATGTCCTCACTATCTGCTAGCTGCCTGTCCCCTGAACACACTGTCAAAAAACGCAGTCTCTGTAGACAGCCCAGGCTCCACAGACGGCAACAAAAACAAACTGCGCCAACCTGCACCACGAACCATAACAAACAGCGCTCCAGCCAATAACCAACAAGAAGGTTGAGCCATCACCGCAGCAGCGTTAGCACATGGGCTACTTCCACAATGCTTCATGCGTTTCAGGAAGCACGTAAGGGAGGGGACGGGATGAGGGAGGGGCGAGCTAGCCTCCGTTTTGTTTGGCAATACTTTGAACATCAACAAGATGCAACGTCACCCAACATCGCTTAGAGCACCTTTAAATGGAGGTTTCAATCACCAGCACTGAAATCATTTCCACCTAAAAAATGTTAATGTGGGAAAGGGATTATTCTTTTAAATCCAAAATAGCTCTGCTCACAGTGACTCTGCAGTTAGCATGGATTCCTATTTTGCAAGCCATTGTTGTTTATTCGTTTGGACTTTGTAATTGTTCACTTACTCCCATTGCTGTGCACATACAGGCCAGCACATCCCAGCATTAGCAATGTAACCTTAATTGTATGGCGACTGGAGGTATGAGGTGACGAGCAAATTCACTTTGCCAACTAAATTTGATCCCATGTAGTGTAATTATATTCTATTATTCCATCCAGGGCTTTGCAGAGATTTTCCAGCACAGACATAATTACAAGCAGAAAAAACACACGGTCAGTAATACAAATACTCAAACTCAGCCAGTATATATCTTGCATAAACAAATAGCATTGCAGAGACAGAATATATTAATTTGCAGTACATATTCACATACTGCTTTATTTATTGGTTTCTTATTTGAATAAACTGGTTCATTTTACAGTAGAAAACAAACCTCGTAAGAAGGGGGGGGGGCAGACAAAGGAAAAGTCAGAAGCACAAGACAACACGAAAGAGGATTAATGCATGGGAAAGAAAAGGGATGCAAGAAAGAAAGAATCAGGTTAAGCAGTGTAAGCCAGAAGTCATGGAAAAATGTAGAAAGAAGAAAGAGATGTAAGGAAAGAAACAAGAGCCCCAAAAGGTAAAGTAGAGAGGTGGCAGGGTACATAATCTTCTGGACCACCTCACAGCTTCTCAGCTCCGCTTGTTTGCTGTCATCTCCGTCTGTCGCTGAGTCCCTCTCGCCACACACACACACACACACACACAGACCCTGTCTCTCCACTGGCCTTATGTCCTTTCTGATTCTGATTTACTTTTAGAGACCGCTCCATGCATGTGTTTGTGCGTGACAAAACCAGGGATAGAGGGTTACCATAGTAGGCAAAATTGATTTTGTCCTGATAGGAAAGATGTTGATACACATAGGGAGTGCACGTACATTCACTATTCATATATCCATAATCCTTTCACATACCTACCCACACAGATAACCAATTAAACAGTCAATCAGAAGCCCAGAGGCAACAATTTCGCGCCCATCTCTGAAGGTCTCCAGGTTATCAGTCAGTTTATAATATGCATCTTCCACCCTGAGCCAATCAGCCAGCAGCCTCTCCTGGTTCATGGCAATATCTGTCGACCCCTAACCCCCTATCTGTTTTGGATCTAGATGTCCATAATGGACAATTAATTAATCCTCAACAAATCCTAACTGTGTCTTTTGGAGGTAAAATGAAAAATGTAATGAGAGGATTTCCCTGTAAGTCTGCAAGCAGAATTGTTCTAAGTATTCGACCGGAGACGGGGCAGAAGCGGTAGACCTCCACCTGCTTATGGAGCCCCTTCCCCGGTGCAAAATGTGTTTTAGTGGGATTTTTTTCTAAGTATTCGACCGGAGAAGGGGTGTCAGCAGGCGTGTAGCCCTGTAATGGTCTCCTCTGGCCTTCTCACCGGGGACACCTGTGGACCAATAGGAGAGCCAGGGGGTAAGCCAGCCTCCACAGAGCGTACCTCTTATGGCGCCATTTTGATGTTACATAGCACTCACCCGCCGTTAGCATCCCATTGACTGCCATTCATTTTGGCATCACTTTGACAGCCAATAACTTTACATCTGAAGCGTTAAAGACTTTATTTGTCCATTGTTTATTTCTAAAGAAACATGACAATGTATAAAAGGCTCCATTACCTTGTACCTCACGTTATGGCTCCATAGCAAGCGTTTTTGTAAAAATAGGCTAACGATTGTGTCATAGCCACGCGACTTACTGTCGCATAGTACAGGAATTACCGTACAGTACAGGAGAAGCTTGCAGGCAGTTTCGACGTACATTAGCTGTTAAAGTTTAATTGCTAATGTTAACTAGCATTTTAGTTAGCAATAATTAGCATGTGACTATGTTATCTCCTTACATATACCTACGCTCTCCGTCTCTGCAAGATTGGGAATGATTGAGATTTGTCTTGGCACAGCTACCAGAAGACTTACAACTTTCAGACACGTTGCTCAGTTGGAGGCTGCGCAGTAACACTCAGCCCTCACCGGAAAAGTGCTTCTAATAGACTTCACTCGTCTCTGTCAAAATCAACGGCGCCACTTTGTCCATTTCTTTACCTGTCTATGATAGGCAGTGCTAGAATCTTTGACTTTTTCCTCCCTGTCAAAGAGCTTTGGTTTCACATCTTACTGCAACTATGATGCAACTGTTTCTTCCCAGCAGGGCTAAACTAGGCCAGTAAAAGTAGGAAATCCTTTTTCCTCCTGCCACCTCACCATTCAACAGCACAAGGGACATGCTCTCTTGGTCATTAGCCCATTGGTCAACAGGAGCATGATTCTCCACAAACACTCTGGAGTGGTGCAGACAGGGAGTCACAGACCTCATCGCACAGTCCTTTACAGCAGGGGTCTTCAAAAATTGAAGTTGGTTGCATAATAAACTAGGCCTACAATAACATGTAGGTTGTCCTAAAGTCTATACGCATACCTTTTACAACTGTATTTAAATATTTACATATCATCATGTTTAAATGTCAAACATACATGTGGAAGGCAAAGCGAATCATAAGCGAAATCATAATGTTCACTGTATCGGTGGGTGGCATCCCTTTCTCACCCCGAAAGAGTAAAATACGGACGCTTGGTCAGTGGCTCTCAGCGTCAGATACAACGCAAAAAAGCCCCCTCCAGCGTGTGTGTAGAACGCACCGGGCAGAGCAGCAGCAGCTATGTGCCACTTGAAGATGACGTAGCATTAAGAGCAACAACGGTAGCGAGTAGTATGAAAGCCCAGAATTCCGCGTAGGGAGGATGGTTGGGGTGGTGGATGGGTCAAACAACACAGGACTTTCACTCCGGAGACCGGGATTCATGCCCCACATGTCACGTTTACTAAACCCAACTGTTGCTTTCTTCTTTACCTAAACCCAACTGTCCCATTTTTGTCCCGCGCATCACGGAAACTTACCTTTTATAAGCCCACCCACGATCTTTTCCTTAACCTAACTGTGTCAAAAGTCTCGACCAAGCGCGTTTAGATATGGCGCTAAAGGAGACTTTTAGCGTCAATAACAACACCAAAGGCACCTGACCAAGCGTCTGTATTTTACGAGATGGGAGTGAGAATGTGTTGTGGATGGCTATAGTGGCTACCTTATCCATAGGCCAGTTAGCATATCATCAATGTTGTTGAGGTTGTTGTTGTTTATGAATAGGCCGATTTATCTTTGCTAATAGTATGTCTGAATCTATATTTTCAGTCATATTTAAAAAATTCATTACATTTAGATGCTAGTGCTTTAACATAGACACTCAAAGAGCTTCAGGGGGGTCTACCACCACCAATGTGTAGCACCCACCTGGGTGATGCACGGCAGCCCTACGGTGCCAGACGCACACCACACATCAGCATTGGTAGAGAGGGATGGGAACATGTTTTTAGTGGGGGTGGGAGAAACCGGAGCACCCGGAGAAAACCCACTCAGACACGGAGAGAACATGGAAAATCCAAACAGAAACACCGGGGACAACCAGGGTTTGAACTCAGTACCTAACCATTGGGCCACCTTTGGGGGTAACAAACTCTAAAAAAAAAGTATTGAACAATAATTTGGCAGCTCCCCTGCAGGGACTCTGAGGACCCCCTAGGGTTTACAGCATCCTAGAGGATCTGAAGTTGGTGAAGTCCCTCAGCCTGTACAATAACAACCAGCACCACACTGGCAGAGGACAGGGTTATAGGGCCCTATCTTGCACCCCGCGCAGCGCTAAGCCTGACTTAAGTGTATGGCGTTATTTTTTAGTCAAAAGTTATGAGCGTGTAACACATGCTCACGAGCACATTATGTTATTTCACACGCGCAAAAATGAACCTTCAGCTGGCATGATAAAAGTACTCGCGCACAAATTCAACAACCGAGAGGTGTAGGTAGCTGCGAGCGAGCGCCTTACTCTGCTTGTACAGTGGAATCCTGCTCGCGCGCAGCGGGCTTCTGCTCGCGGAGTGCTGTTTTGCTCGCGGAGTGGATTTCTGCTCGTTCAGCTGATTTCTGCTCGCTCGAGTACATGACTTTTGACAATTTGGGGGCGGAAACCAAGGAGGGCACTGACCCTCTTATGATTGGTCACTTTCACACAGGGACATCCTTGATTGACAGCTCTCATTACAGGAAGCACGGAGTCAAAGTATCTGACGGAGTTCAGTCATTCAGTTAACACTGCACAGTGGACGGAATGGCGGCGACACCTGAAGATGTAGGCGTAAGTGTGTTTGACAGTGTTATAGCCATTTAATCTGAAATTTGTTGAGAATAAACTCATTAAATATTGAGAATAAAGTCGTTGTGTTTCGAGAAAAAAATCATTAGATATTGAGAAAAAAATCTCGAAATACAACGACTTTATTCTCAATATTTAATAAGTTTATTCTCAACAAATTTCAGATTAAATGGCTATAACACTGTCAAACACACAGCCCCCACCATATCATCAATATCACTTACGCCTACATCTTCAGGTGTCGCCGCCATTCCGTCCACTGTGCAGTGTTAACTGAATGACTGAACTCCGTCAGATACTTTGACTCCGTGCTTCCTGTAATGAGAGCTGTCAATCAAGGATGTCCCTGTGTGAAAGTGACCAATCATAAGAGGGTCAGTGCCCTCCTTGGTTTCCGCCCCCAAATTGTCAAAAGTCATGTACTCGAGCGAGCAGAAATCAGCTGAACGAGCAGAAATCCACTCCGCGAGCAAAACAGCACTCCGCGAGCAGAAGCCCGCTACGCGCGAGCAGGATTCCACTGTACAAGCAGAGTAAGGCGCTCGCTCGCAGCTACCTACACCTCTCGGTTGTTGAATTTGTGCGCGAGTACTTTTATCATGCCAGCTGAAGGTTCATTTTTGCGCGTGTGAAATAACATAATGTGCTCGTGATCATGTCTTACACGCTCACAACTTTTGACTAAAAAATGACGCCATATAAGTGTCTTTGCTAGTTTAAGACCGACGCAGTTGTCAAATTCCCCTCCAGCGCCCACGTCATTTAAACAGCAAATGCACCTGCGCCCATGGCTGTGCTGGTCTTACGTGGAGTTGTGTTCAGGTACATTATTGGCGTATTGCTATCTTGAGGCAGCAGAAAATGGCTGCGCCATTGACCAACAAAAACCTGGTCTAAAGTCAATAACGCAGCATTTCGTAGTTATTTTAACAGCACATTAGTAAAATGCGCCTAGGCTCGTGCAGAGCGTGCACACACTATGCTTGTTACACACACAGGGACAGGCAGCAGCACACAAACATGAAACAAAGAGGTGGTTCTTCCATCCTGGATTGATTGCAGTTGCAGATGCACATGTAGCATGTATGGTCTGCCAGGCCTGAGTAGCTTACTTTCAAAGTGGTATAAGTCCAGTCTGGTCAACCTCATGTGACTGCAGGAACAGCTGTTCATTCATTTCCGGATGGTCAGCTTTACTCATGAGTGGCAGAGCTGTATCCAGCCAGCACAAAACACAACTGTATAGCAACATCTGGGTTGCCAGGGCCTGATTAAGAGTCCATCCGGCATTCTGTCTTCAAGCGTGTGGTGCCCTCCCTCTGCCAGTGGATAGGATTGGGAATTGGGTAGAGCATTGTCTGCAATTCCTGCTTAATGCGGCAGAACCAGTAATCCACATGAACCTGGAATCCAAATATAAAAAGCTAAATCCTATTCATTTTTATCAGATTTGAGCTACATTCAACAGAGTGGCATAAATGACTGTATTCTGGAATTCTTCACTTTTGCCTTTTCTGTATCTTGACCAAGTATCCTCTAATATCCATCTGCAATTAGGCAGCAGTAAGTAGGAAACCCAATTTGTCGACAGATCTGTTCTAAATGTTATGGGGTGGATCAGTAAAAAGTTATCATGGGCTAATCAGATGAATGCATACATGCTCCTACGCTCTCCACTGCCCCACTAACAAGCCCTGAGTCTTTCTCCAGTTCACATTGGCAGATAAGGTTTTTTGTTACACAACCAGAATATCAATAATATCCTCGAGGGAGCGAGAAGTAGAGGAACAGAGGAGAGAAAAGAGCACAAGCAAAGTGTACCTAATTGCCAACGTCTGCGGGAAAAAGGGAAAGCAACAGTGTGTGAGAGACAGAGAATGCTGAGTGTATATGTCGAGGCAGACCATGCAGAAAGGGTGAATGGGTTTTTGAAGATGGAACTTCACATGAGGTGGACAAAATTGCAACACCAGTCAGTCCTCAAAATGAAGGGTAGCTGGTGGTTGACAGCATAGCAGCTCAGCAATTGATGGGAAAATGGGTTAGGAGAGATTAAGGAAGAATAAAGAACAGAAGATGTCTCAATGCCAAAGCAAAGGGAAGAACGTTTTGATTAGGAGCCAAACAGCGGAACAACAGATCAGAGGTGTCACAAATCTTGAGGCCGAGTAAAGGGAGGGAAGAGGCTTTCATGGAAGCTGTGGAGGGATGAAAGGAAAAAGGGAGAGAGGGGAAGGCGTTGTGAATCGCAGGGTCAATATGTGAGGAGAGAGGGAGGTGCTAGAGGAAAAATGAAGGAGGAGAGGTAGAGTCATCTAAATTGAGGCTGAGATAAAGTTTTTTTAGGCTTTAAGGGAATCAAGGAATAGAGGGGGAGAAAAAGAAGTCATGAATTTTGAGACTAAGATGCTGGGAAATTATGGACGTTGTAGAGGAATGAGGAAAAAAAGTAAAAAGGAGAAGTGAAGAAGACTTCAGGCCAAGATGAAGGATGCCCCAGATGACTAGAAAAAAGAAAAAAAGAAAGTAGTAAATCTTGAGGCCAAGATGAAGAACAGTGGGGTGTCTATGGAAAAATACAGAGGAATGAAGAGAGACAAACTCAAGTGCCCTAAAATGAACCAAAAGCATTAGAATTCCTCCCATGGTGTTTGGTTTTACATTTTGCCACTGTCAATTTAAATTTTTACATTATTTCCAGGTGACAATTCAGTGTGCAACCAACAACTGCCCTTGACCCTACCTAAAAGCAACCCGATGCAGGCAAAAAAGTAATTTGTTGTGTGTCAAGAGTTCCAAGAACTGTCCACCCAAGCCCATAGTCTATATCATTGACGTTTCATTTCTGTGTCTCCATAGATGATAGGAGATGTAGCAGCTGTATAAGACAGTGTTGCCTCACCCTGCTAAGGCCATGAAGGAAGTCAACACATAACACATTTTGTCTGTGCTGAGATTATTGGGAAGAGGCAATATCTTTGTTTACCTTAAAGGTTCAGCTAAACTTAACGCCTCCAGCAGGAGTTTAAATACTCCTTCAGGAAGACAGGAACTTTAGAGAGTCGGGACGGCACAACACAATAACGCATCATGGTTAAAATGTACTGCCTGCTTAACTTTCTCCTCAATTGAGTGTTCATTAAATGCTCCCGTGTAATTTATCAAAGTCTCCCGAACCTCCTTCACGTATGTGAAATGCGATGTGCTGCATCTGGGTTTTTCCCTAACATTATTCTTTTATTCTATATATATATATATATATATATATATATATATATATATATATATAGACGTGTGTTTTTATATCGTTCAGAACAAAGATATCGTTCATTCATTCATTCATTCAACAGACCATGAATTGTTATAAGGATTTGCAAGAAAGTGCTGCACCCTGAATCGTTAGAATGTTGTTGCAAGTTTACAGAACTTCACAAGAAAATAACTAAGATGAGTCATATGATTTATTTGCCCAAGGTCTGAAGGGATCATCGAAGCAGATGGGATCAACCAGGACTTGGCAAAAGATGACAAGAAATCATTTGAATGTGTTCAGTGTAATAGACACCCAGGGCATCTGGTATTTAAACAATGATATGCACAGCACATATTCTTGCTATTTGAATCACATAGGGTTGGGTACCATTCACATTTTCATTTTCGTTGCCCTGCCTTACAACCACAGCCTGTCAGTCAGTCACCAGGGTATAGAAACCACTGTTGCGCCTGATTGTCTCAGAGGAAGTGTAACGTCAACAGCCAAGGGGGTAAGCCTGCCTCCTCAGGGAGAAGCCTCCTATGGCGCCGTTTTGATGCTAATAAACCATCACCCCCCGTTAGCATCCCATTGACTGTCATTCATTTTGGCGTCACTTTGGCAGTGAATAATTTTACATCTGAAGCGTTTAAAGACTTTATTTGAAACAAGACAATGTATAAAAGGCTCCATTACCTTGTACCTCACGTTATGGCTCCGTAGCAGACGTTTTTGTAAAAATAGGCTAACGATTTGGTCATAACCAAGCGACTTACTGTCGCATAGTACAGGAATTACCGTAAAGTACAGGAGAAGCTCGCAGGCAGTTTCGACTTACATTAGCTGTTAAAGTTTAATTGCTACTGTTAATTAGCATTTTAGTTAGCAATAATTAGCCTGTGCCTATGTTATCTCCTTACATATACCTACGCTCTCCGTCTCTGCAAGATTGGGAATGACTGAGATTTCTCTTGGCACAGCTACTGGAAGACTTACAACGTTCAGACACGTTGCTCACGTCACATCTACGGCGGGAAGCTCAGTTTGCAGCTGCGCAGTAACGCTCAGCTATCACCGGAAAAGTGCTTCTAATAGACTTCACTCGTCTCTGTCCAGAGCAATGGGATCTGTTGGTCCAGTATATATACTGTCTTTGTCAACAGCACCGCGACTGCTTTCGCCTCGCCATTAATATCATATTGCAGCAAACGCCGTCTGATGTTTTGAAAACTGTATGCACACTTGCAACCACTTTATCGGCATTGCTGTGACTTCCACAAAACGAGTTTGCTCCGTCCGCACTTCTGCTTGTGTGCGTGCGTTTGTGTGTGTGTGTGTGTGTGTGTGTGTGTGTGTGTGTGTGTGTGTGTGTGTGTGTGTGTGTGTGTGTGTGTGTGTGTGTGTGTGTGTGTGTGTGTGTGTGTGTGTCGGAGCCCCGCTCTCTGTCAAGATACAGAGAGACATATAAACTTGCGCTTTTGCGCTCTCAGGTACCGAAATTTGGCACCGTTTGATTTAATGTGAATTGGTCCTCGATAGTACAGAGGTAATTCTGTCGGTACCCAAAAAAGTATAGACGTCGGTACTCAACCCTAGGGACACACAATTTGTATTAAGTCCAATAAGGTCACTGATGGTTACGTTTTTCAATGGCAATGAGAAGACACACGAAGAAACATACAACCCCAAATCAGAAAAAGTTGGGACAGTATGGAAAACACAAATAAAAAAAGAAAGTAGTGATTTCTAAATGTACTTTGACTTGTATTTCATTGCAGATAATACAACAGCACATCATTTAATGTGTTCCTCATGATCTTTATTGTTTTTTTTTCTAAAAAACTAAATTCCTATTTTGGTTCTTGCAACACATTTCAAAAAAAGTTGGAACAGTAAAGCATTTACCACTTTGTAATGTTGCCATTCCTTTTCACAACACTTAAAAGACGTTTAGGGACTAAAGACACCAAGTGATGAAGTGTTTCAGGTGTAATTTTGTCCCATTCTTGCTGCAAACAAGTCTTAAGGTGGGCAACAGTACGGGGTCTTCGTTGTCGCATTTTGTGCTTCAAAATGTGCCACACATTCTCTATTGGAGACAGGTCGGGACTGCAGGCAGGCCAGTCAAGTACCTGTATCCTCTTCCTCCGCAGCCAGGACTTTGTAATGTGTGCAGAATGTGGTTTTGCATTATCTTGTTGAAATATGCATTGACGTCCCTGGAAAAGATGTCTTCCTGAAGGCAGCATATTGTGCTCCAAAATCTCTATGTACTTTTCAGCATTAATGGTGCCATCACAGAAGTGCAAGTTACCTTTGCCAAGGGCACTGACACAACCCCATACCATGATAGACCCTGGCTTTTGGACTTGTTGCTGGTAATAGTCTGGATGATCCTTTTCTTCTTTGGTCCGGAGCACACGGCGTCCATTTCTGCCAAAAAATACCTGAAATACTGATTCATCTGACCACAGTACACGTTTCCACTGTGTGATGGTCCATCCCAGATGCCTCCGAGCCCAGAGAAGTCGACGGCGCTTCTGGACACTGTTAACATAGGGCTTCCTTTTGGCACAGTACAGTTTTAACTGCCATTTGTGGCTGTAACTACGTATTGTGGTACTTGACAAAGGTTTGTCAAAGTAGTCCTGAGCCCATGTGGTGATATCGCTTATTGATGAATGACAATTCTTGATGCAGTGCTGCCTGAGGGATCGGAGATCACGGTTGTTCAGCTTAGGCTTGCGCCCTTGTCCTTTACGCACTGAAATTCCTCCTCATAACTTGAAACTTTTAATTATGTTATGCACTGTCAAAGGTGAAATAAGCAAATGTCTTCCTATCTTTCTTTGAGGAACATTGTTTTTAAACATTTCAATAATTTTCTCACGTATTTGTTGGCAAACTGGCGATCCTCGGCCCATCTTTGCTCCTAAAGGACTACACCTTTCTTGGATGCTGCTTTTGTACCAAATCATAATTACAATCACCTGTTGACATCACCTGTTTCAAATCACATCATTATTTAACCAATTTACCTGATTACTAGCCCTTAATTGCTCCTGTCCCAACCTTTTTTGGAATGTGTTGCAGGTCTGAATGACAGGAAAGGATGTATATTTACAAATGAAATTAAGTTGACTAGACAAAACATGAAATATTTTGTGTTCATATTGTCTGCAATGAAATACAAGTCAAAGTACATTTAGAAATCACTACTTTCTTTTTTTATTTGTGTTTTTCATACTGTCCCAACTTTTTCTGATTTGGGGTTGTATGAACACAATATCACATATGATATGCCATTCTGTTGCTTTCTTGTATGGATGTGACCGTCTGGGAGCCGAATGCGTGATTCATATTTTTGTCAAAGAATCAGTCAGTTTGTCAGCGTGGGAATCACATAATTTTCTGATATTAAAGAAATCTCATTCACTATTTACTGATGTAAAGTCTGATAATGTACCTCCTTTCAGATCTTGCTGATACCATTCTTTGTGAGTGCAAGGTCATTTCTCCAGTCCATGTTCCAAATAAAAGACAAAGCAGGGTATCAGCTGGAAGACTGTGCAGAAAAGGCCACGGCCTCATTTCTTTTTTCGTCACAAAGAGAAGGACGCAGTTTTTGAATTAGATTTTGCGAAAGAGAAAGTATGCCAGTAACCCGCACTGCACTTGGAAAATGGTCCAACTCTGAATAGGAAGAGAAAAGATCTGACAATTGATAATAGAAAGTATTTTAATGCTGGCCATTGTCAAACACCTGATGCACATTTAACAGTGGTTCGTGCAGTGCGAACATTTTTCATTTCAACACAAATGCAGTTGCATTGTTTCAGTCAGAATTTCACTAACTGTGAAGAGAAAGTCCAGCATCCGTAATTCTGTTTGCGCTGTTGCACATCGGAATCTGACAGAAAACTACATCTAAGTAGAAGTTGCCAATGTCCTTAAATACTACGCACGTCGCTCGACCGTGGCTTGGTAGCGTTACATTTCCCCTGATTCATTTTCTGGTTCTCCTTCTCCATAAACAACATGAAATCTAGGAAAGGGTTAACGTTTCCTGCTACAGATTTCCCACCATGGTCAGAAAGCACAGGGGAGACACTTTGTTTCTCCCACTATGACTCTAGAGTCGGTACTCTCTGTGTCACCGTCTCACTCGCTGTACCACACACTCCCCACGTGCACACACACGACGGCCCAACTATTCTCTTAAAGAGATTGACACACACACCAGCGCACAAGTTTAAACGTCAGGCCACTTACGTAGGCCACGGAGAAAGCTCTGCGTGGAGCCTCTGCAGAACCATAAATCACGCTCAAAGCTCTACAATCTTATAAAACAAAAATACCAATATGCGTTTATGTTCTGTCACTCTCTTATTCTCTTTTTATTATTACCTATTAAATGTATTACTTTTCCAAGAATTCATTTTTTATAGCAAAGTTTCACTACTGCTTTTGAATTCATGTAACCATATTAATGTTAAGTGCAACTCTAACCAGCTAGCTTCAACACAAGCACAGCTTGACAGGTTAATTGAGTGGCAGATGAGTGCAAAAAGACCCTGCTGCATTGTAATGTATTGTGAACAACTACAAGGGGCTCCTGTATTCCCTTTTAGACCTGCACAACAGCAGTGATGAGGCGTGATGTCAGTAAAGTGTGTGGCCATGCTGCTCTGCAATAGCATGCGTGTTTTTTTTCCAGAACTCACTCCCTTGGCACATCTCAGCTTTCTCTCAATTTGATGTCTTTCTCTTGTTAATGATAGTGTAGTGTGCAACGTTCTTTTGTGAAGTTGTGTCAATTCGTGATGAGGAAAGAACAAAAAAAATATTATATTTAACATATATTTTAAGTTTAAATGAATTTAACTTTTTTTTGACAATCATATTTTGCAGTGAGGGGCGCCCTGGTTGCATCACCTGGTTGGGCGTGCGCCCCATGTACCAAGGCCCAGTCCTTACCGCAGACCTTTGCTGCATGTCACCCCCTCTCCCCCTCCCCTCTCTCCCCCCCTTTCCTGTCTACAGCTGTACTGTCAATTAAAAGCAAAAAACAAAACAAAGAAAGTTACGTAAAGTGAAGACAGATGAACAAAAGCAGAAATTTATCTTTTTAGATAAAACAGATGTTGATAAAGTCTTTCTTTGGGGCAAGATTTGACGTTGGAAAAACAATTATAGATTACAGTATATCGCAAAAATCTCAAAAATATCGCAATGTGACATAAGTATCGTAATATTGTATCGTGGAGCCTCTGGTGATTCCCACCCCTAATGGGAACAGCTACTTCTTACTACCTTTTAACTTTTACTTTACTTTTTTTGTACGTTATTTATGAAACACTCCTGTTGGTCGTATTACAAGGTAAGAATATGAATAAACGACCTATATCGTCGTTTGGTTTGGAGGACCTCCACTTCCTCTCTGTAAAGCCTCTCCCTCTCCTCGTAATTCATCTCCGACAGAGCAGCATGGCGGTCTTGGCGGTCTTGTGAAGAATGGTGTGTTTGCATTTGTCGCTGCCACACGTTTAGCAGGACAAGACAAAACACCTCAGTCTGTTTAAAGGCGATTACTGTGACTGATGACTCACAACCTGCACCCCATCGTGTCGCTGTGTGTATCAGTGTCTCCCAGTATATATCTACACGTGCCCGTGTGTCCACTTTCCGTGCACTGAGCTTCTGTGAGTATGAAAAAGTTGAAGTGCATATGCAGCTGTGCGAGTCCCTGCTGATGTGATTGTATGTGCCCACTTTTTCCCGATGGTTTTGATTGTTATCTATGCTTGCGCGACAGACCAAAGCCATCACTTCGATCGCTCTGTCCCTGCATGACTTGATTTGTGACAGTTTGTAGGGAACATTCAGTTCTACAGTGCAAGCTCCTCGTTTGCTGTCAAGGACATGATTTTGCTGACAGGTTGATGCTTGTGAATAATTGTCAGAATACTGTTCTTACACAGTATGTAGTCAGATGGCAATGGCGCAAAACTTGTAGACAGTTTTATAGATATTTTGTCTTGTCTTTTCTTTCTATGCTTTATAGTAAATCTAAGTGCATGCATACCAACAAAAAGTAAGTAATATTTAGAATTACCCATACTGTAATGGAGAAATAATGGCTTTTACTGATACGCCACAACCATGGCCGTATCTACCGTTATGGACACAGGGGTCCAGACCTCCAGTATTATTTTTTTTCCAAAAAGAACTGCCAAAAATAACCAAGATATGACTTGTTTCTCTATCTGATCAACATCACTGTCATTGCTTGTGGGTGGTGGGTGACTGAGTAGGCGGTGAAGTGGATTATTTTGTCGTAACTATACAATATTTGGTCAACGCAGTGGTTTTTGGGTATAGTGTCAACTAGTCTCACATTTCAAGCTACTTTTATGCAATAGTTGGTCTCCAAATGTCTTAAAATACGCATATTTAGATCAGGGAAATAAAAAAATGTGGACCTCGGTATTGCTAAAATCTTGGATTGGGGCCTGGCCACAACTGGTATTGAGGTCTGGTTGAGTTTAGCTTAGCTTAGAGTTTAACATATGTGGTTAAGGTGTGGGAAAGTTTTCCTTAACACTAGAAGTGCCGGAATGTCATAACTACTAGAACTGCCTTGAGCGGTCGGCGTAGTATTTAAGGACAGATTCCAAACTCTATAATCTCTCATGATAAATACCCAATTGCGATATTAATGCATGTATTGTGTTAGGATATCTTTAGAAAAATGTAATAACACTGAAATGTACATTTTAACGAGTTTAATTTTACATTTGAATAGTAATAGGCTATGTGTTTCAATAATTAATATCATGGCATATAAACTGTGATTATTTCATACATTCATATCCCGAAAAATATGTTGTGGAAAGTCATTCAACTTAACTCATAACTGCCAAATAACAATTAGAAGTATGTTATTTGAACATTTATAACCTAACCTGGTATTGCCTCCGTTTTGGTGTTGGACCGTGTGTCGCTGCCCTTTTTCCCTCCGTAAACTCCGTTCTCAGCTGCTCTGACAGTTGCTGCATGAACTTCCTCCGGGACATTTTACTGCTGGTGCACTCCTTAGAGAGCATGTGTGATTCCAGCCAGTTCAAGGATGTATGAAGTTATATGAACACGCAGACAGCCACCTGCCGTCTATGTGTATCGTGCCTTTCACGCTTGCCTTCTGATTCAGAACAGAGTCCATCCATGCCGTATTTATTGTAGTATCCTACATTACCGACTCTGGCTTTGCCTTCGGCCCATCGGTGATGCCCACACTTGTTACTCGAGATCGCTAGTTACGTTTCTCTGACAGAGACGATGATAGTTACTAAGCAACCAAAATGCATCTTCAACCGCGCGAAAGATTAAAAACAATACCGCAAAAATCATAGCGGTCAATATGACCGTTATGGCCGAAATAGGTAAAAGTGATTGAATTTTCTTTGCCTTTTGTGTAATGTATATAAAAACACATTTAAATGAAAATGCAGGAAGAGTCAGGTACCAGCAGGATTGTATTTTTTTATTCAGCAAAGTTATTACACATATAAATTTCAAAATGGTCAAAATGACCGCCATGGCCGTTCTAGTGTTAATGGTTAAAAGAAAAAATACAATTCCTACAAAATTACAACAATTCCTCAAAATTAAACAACAAACAGAAGCAGGACAGGATCACTCGTCGATGTCTTCCAAAAGTGTTACAAATTACAGTTACAAACAGAAACCTATTTCCTGTTGTGACATCACTATGGTAAAGGGTAAGTTAGGTTTACAAGAAAAATGAGTTAGTTATGGTCAGGGAGAGTTTGTAAGAGAAGCTAACATTGACTGTTGGTAAGAAACAGGAAGAAAACACTGGTCTACCGTGTCAAAGTCCAACATTGATTCATGTCCTCCTCTCTCTGTGGCTCTATATAATAACGTCACCCTGCTTCCCTCTTGCTGCTGGATAAGAGCCACTGAAGGGCTTCGTCACTTAAATGTAAACATGTCATTTTTGAGCCCCTTTGCTTTTAAGGGAGGACAGTCATTATTCTCACAGAATCAGACTTTATATTTATTCAGGTAAGTTGATTGAGAACAATTTCTCATTTGCAACGACGACCAGTCATATTCACACAGTTCCACATTCATACCTGGAAGCTGCCCAGTACAACCACAGTCTGATCTGCTGCCACTGAGCAGCTCCACTGGAGCGGTTGGGGTTAAGGGCCTTGCTCAAGGGCACCTCAGTGGTGGTAATGAGGGAGGGACAAGAGCTGCTCATCTTTTTGATGCTGCCTTTCGTTAAATAATTGTCCATTTCTTATACTTTCGTTGCTTATTTTATCGTATTTTATATTTTTAACTGTTTTTAACTGCTCTTTAATGTTTCATTTTTCTGCTTTTATATTTTTAACTGTTTTTAACTGCTCTTCAATGTTTAATTTCTTATACTGCACTGTAACTTTTATTCTTGTATCTTAATTATCTTCATGTAAAGCACTTTGAATTGCCCTGTTGCTGAAAAGTGCTATACAAATAAAGCTGCCTTGCCTTGCCTTGCCTTTCACTTTCCCCACAGAGATTTTATCCTGTTGGTCTGGGGATTCATCCTGCAACCTCCCGGTCACAAGGTTGCTTCTTTAACCACCAAGCAAATCTTTCACAATTATTGTAAATTATTCAAATAAGGATTCCCATGTTCAAAAAGGAGTAGGAAGAAGTAAAAAAAAAAATAAGTTTTCTATTTTTATATTTAAAAATACATTATAGACATAATATACAAATGTACCAATCAGACAAAAGCAATGTATAGAGCTGAGTTAACAGAGGAACTAAGGTTCCATCTGATGGGTCATGTGTGTGCAAAGACACCAGTAATGTTGCCATCCAGGGCAATCAGCAGCTTAGAAAAAATACATGAAAATACTAATAGTCTCCAGCAGTGCTTTACTAGAATTGAAGTGTAAATAAAAGCTTCAGGTTGCATTCACGTCCCTGCACGGAGCTCGTGACTGCTGTGTAGATTAAAATGAGAGCTTATCTGTTGTGTGACTGGAGGTTAAATACCTCTGGGGATAAGTGGCAACCAGCGTTTTCTGTCATTTGGATGGACCGACCCATTAAATTGGCAGCTATCAAGTAAATATGTCAGTTTTCAGCATAGTGTATGTCAACACCAAACTGTGCAGCATTTCATTATACTCATAAATGAGCTACTTCTGAGCCAGGCACTGGGCCCTGAGCTGCTCCAGTTGCCAAAAAAGAAGAGGATGGCACTTACACTGGACGGCTTCCATGTGTGAATGCGTGCATATGTCCAACCATTCCCTCCTTCTGGTATCACTGTGAAAAAAGACTGAAGTAGCAGTTCGTAATGGATTAGTTATTGATCTTAACAGAGTGTTGTTGTACTTCCTAAGAAATCTCCTTATCCTCTCCTCCTTGGATTGAAGCGGATTTGGGTCTGGGGGGAAACGTGTGTTTCCTTCAACTTGCTTGATTAAATAAAGGTTAAACTTCTCCATCATCACTTCGTCATCCACTTCCCCCATATCCTTATCTCTCATTTCCATGAAAAGGTCAACCTTGAAAAAGAGATTCAAACCCCAGTTGGGTTAACCTGTTGGAATGACTGAGAGGCGGAATTAAAACTGATGAATTATTTCACACTACAATCCCTCTTCTATTCCACCTTCCTCGTCGTTTGCTATCCCCTTTCTGCTTCTCTCTCTCTTTCTCTCTCTCTCTCTCTCTATCTCTCTCTCCTTGCATATTTCTCTCACTCTCTTTTCCTCATTCTTTGTCTTCCTCTTGCTGCCTCCCTCCTGGCAAGGAAGTGCTGATCCCATAGAGGGCTGTTACTTCAACATACCTGCTGAGTGGAGCTGGAGGGGAGAGCTTCTGCATGGGTTTTAATAGTAATTAAGACACAGAGGTATAGCAGACGTGTACACGCACATGCACAAGGGCACATACTGTACGCACACAAGCACAGAGAGTCAATGTAATGAAGTGTTGGTGGTAACTGTGTACATTTGGATTGAATGCATTGACTGCCGCACCGAGGAATCTGCACACACGTGCAACCTTCTGTCTATACTTGTGAGCTCTGCTCTAACAAGAAATCAGAACATAGGCCTCTGATTAGTTCCAAAGAAAACTGTTCAGAGTGAAGGCCAAGGATTATTTCGAGAAACCAGGGGTCTCATTTATAAAACTGTGCATAGGATCCTTACTATAAGTGTAGTACGCCCAAAAGCCCAAAATGGCGTACGCCAAAAAAAAAGTCTGATTTATAAAACCGTGCGTATGCACACCTGTAAGCAATGTTCCCTTTATAAATCAGAGATGACCTACAAGTGTGCGCACGTGGATCAGCCTCTCATCCCGCCCTGTACACGCCCAATTTTAACCATAATTAGTCAATGCAAAGCACCTCATGAATGCTGATCAGTATATGAATGACACTGACAGTTGTTACTCCGAATCATGATGACTGGCGGAGAAAAAGCAAAAAACTTCTCAGACGTTCAGGAATTGCTGTGCGAGAGCTTAACGGCTGTATTTTCAGACTTTGACATGTGATGATATATGCACAGTATTAAAGACAGATATTTAGTTATTTACACTGTGTTCTGCAGTTATCTAATGGTAGGGTATTTGATGATATCCTGTATTCCATGCAGTCGGGCCTTCTTCTCCTCCTGCGCTCCGTAGCGGACAATGTGACGGTGAGACAGCGCCGATTAAATATTAAGAACGAATTGTGATTTAAGATTTGAGTTGGAGGTGTTTATCATTTAGTAGAATCCCAAAAATAACACTGCTGGATTTAATCTTCATGATAACGTGGATGATATGGAGTGAAAAAATGTGCGTGATGGCATCAATACTAAATATTACGAGTAATCGTTAATCCCATTTACTTTCTGCAGTGTGACTTCCGTTCACCACCTCACCATCTGCGTCGCCAATTCCTATTTAGTCTCCAAAATGTGCGTACGCATGGTTCAGAGTTTGCATGGAGGACCGCACATTCTCCCATCAAGTTTGTTTTTTACAAATCACAACCTTTGCGTGGGAAGTGGCGTACGTACATTTTCAGTCATTTTGCAATGCTGTGAGTGAAGTCCGAGACCAGTACCTCACAACGCATGCCAGTATCAGACATACTATTATATACACACATTCTATTTTCATCTTTGGAGATCATCATTGTGCCGGTGGACTATGACCAATCATAGCTTGCTTTCTTTCACAACTTTTATGACATACATTGGAGCGGAGGAGACAGGGACTAACTTCAGTGGTCTACCAGAGAGCTCCAACATCGTTCCTATTTAGATTTGTCATGTCATCTTCGTGCACTAAGGCTGCTCCGTGCTCTAATGGGTCAATGTCACAGAATACAACGTAGAAGTTATCCAACTTGGCGAGAGAAAGGGACAAAATTCTAACATGCATTGTCGTCAGGCATTCCAGTTGCTGTCATTAGTCACCTTCCACTGTCACACACACGCACGCACGCACGCACACAGAACAAAACAAGCATTTGTCGCATCTGACAGTCATTTCTGTTTTTGATACAGCATGCCTATTGGGTAAAGCCCTAAAAAGCAGTAAAGACCGGTCAAGGTATGCCTTTCCAAAAATGCTGTCACCATTACAGTTTAAAACTAAATTGGTCCTCACAAAGATAGAAGTAAAATAATGCACACAAATTGTACAGTAGGATGAAGAAGGCCCTGCCTGCAGTATGTTCTTTTATGACTCATACAGTCTTTCACAAGTTATTGAGGAAAATAGCCTTGGGCCTGCCTCTGGGTTGAGTTTATGAGAACACAACTAAGCATGGCTGAGCCTCATCCAGAGAAATAGCAGGAACATCAGACTGTAATAGACCACCACTGGGGCCATGGTAATCTAACAAGCCCAAACAACATCCGAATTTTTGATTATAAATGAACAAGCAGCTGGAGAACTGCAGCCCAGCACTAGTTAGGGCTTTGCCTCAAGAGCTCAGATCTGGCATTCTTTACTCAAACAGTGTAAAGACAGCCTCATTAACCCCCTGCTCTCTCGGCTCGTTTGTATATAACCTCTCTGTACATAACTTGCTGTGCTAAACATTCATGCTTGCCTCTGGAGGCTGCTGAAAGTTGTTCTTGGAAATTTAGGAAATCACTGACTGGAGTAAATGAGGCAGGTTAAGTTCGAGCGTGCAAGTCAATTACGTAAATTGGACATCAGTGCCAAAATTGGTGATGTTTAATAGTCCATCCAAGGACTTAAAGCATCAGTTCATCGGGACCTTTTTTCAGTCGAATCTAGTTCCAATGAAAATATTCCACAACGAGATTTGTAGACCTTCCACAGGACTGGGCGATGGTTTCAGGAGAAATGTTCAGTTGTTGATGCAGCTGGACTTAAAACTTCACTGTCTCAAACGCTGTGGTGTCCCATGATGCTCCACTTGTCCAATTTGTATTGGTAAAATCCACCAGGCTTTCACAGAAACACAGCAAGTGGCTAAAAGCACTCAGCAGCTGAAAACTTCCTTTCCGGTCTGCTCTCCCTGTGGGAGTTTGTCTGGTAGACAGCCAACAGATGTAACATACACTTTAAACAAAACTGGAGAGAGTTCAATGTACAGGAAAGAACTAGCGAAAGAGAGACAGGAGATGTTGAGCTGGGATGGAGTAGAGAGTGGGTTGGAGAGAGAGGAAATGCAGAAAAGCAGGAATTACATTGATCAAAGTTGCTAATATATCAGTTGTAAACATCAGTGTATCACTGGGTTTTCATTTTAATACTCAATTTAATTACCATAAAGACACCATGGTGTCTTGTTGGGGTATTGTTAGAGGAGGGGTTTCTTCGAAATTAACCTGTAATATTTTTGGTTCATGCTGCAACAATTTAATTACTGTCATTAATTGTAATTAGCATGTATGTGTTATTTTTCATAAAAAGAAACAACTGTTTTCCCATGCACCGTTTAAAAGCAATGACCGATGACCACCCATTCATGTAATCGCAACAGAAACAAAAGAGGAAGAAAGCCAGGGACACGTATTTAGTGACACAAAAAATAAAGTAATGCAAGCATGGAGAGTAATAGGAGACCAACAGAAAGACATGAAATAAATGAACCTGGGAGAATCAGAACGAGACATGTGAAGAGAGGGAATATATTGTATGCGCAGGATTTGAAGGAACCGTGCAGCCGCTTCATGAAAGCTTGAAAGGAAGAGAGAGAAGAGACAGGAGCGAGGAAACTGGATTTGAAGGAACAGTGCAACAGCTTTGAAGGTAGAGCAGGCAGGCAGGCTGGTTGGCAGGCTGGGACGCAAAGATAGCACTATTAGGCATACTACTTAATTCTCAATGACTGACTAGCCGACTGACTGGCTTGTTAGCCAATCAACAGATTGACCCGCTGTCTGTCTGACTGGCTATGTATTTGATTGGCTGGCTGTTGGCCTGCTGATGGACTGGATTGATTGTCTGGCTGGCAAACTGGGAGGCTGTCTTTCTGTCTGTCTGACTGAGTGACTGACTGGTGACGGATTTCCTAGATGGTCTGTTGGATTTCTGAATCACCGGCTTGGGTGTCATGTTGCTTCGCGCTTCCGTCTATCTGCTGTCTGTTTTTTACCTCCTGTCTATCTATCTGTCTGTCTTATTTTCTCACTCAGTAGAAAGGTTCATGACCTGGCCTCCAGGGTAGCTGTGCTACTCTTGTCTTCATTGTTGTTGCTTTTCTTCAACTCTTGCAGCTCAGACTGGGCAGAAACAGAATGGAAGCCGCCCTTAACCTAACCTTAACCTTTTATCTAAGCCCAATTCTAGCCTTAACCTTAAAATCACATCTTTATAATACTTAAGACTCATGGATAAATGGTCTGGTCCCCACATAGTTAACCTTTTAGGGATTCAATGTGTATCCCCTGATGGGAGTTGACACATTTCCCTCACAGTTTTTTTTTGTCACTTTTGTCCATTTTTTTCAGCTTTTACTTAATTGTAAACTCTCTCTGGAAACCTAATGAAGTTTTCCTATTTTCTGTCAGATTGTGCTATCAGTCAGGCCCAATAGCTGTGTTATGAATGGAACCGGTGGATGGAGTTAATATGGATAAGAAAAGTAAGGTGGCAATGAGGAGAGCATTGCCACCTGTGAGCTATATATATATATATATATATATATATATATATATATATATATATATATATATATATATATAGAGAGAGAGAGAGAGAGAGAGAGAGAGAGAGAGAGAGAGAGAGAGAGAGAGAGAGAGAGAGAGTAGGTGAAAGTCACTCTGTTCCACTGCTTTATTTCTCCATGCTTCATGAATCTTAGCTGAAATAATTCACCCTTGGGCTGAAAATGGAGCATCCAATTATTTGAATGTTTAATGCAAAAAAAAATGAGTGATTCTTTAATTATCTGGAAGGTAATTGTGGCTCATAAATACCTGACCAATCATGCTTAAGGGAAACTTAAATGTTTAGCTTAAGAGGTTCCATGATGGATTATCACAACGTTTTGTAAATATATTCATGGTCCCAGCAGATATATCCTAATGACTTTAGTAAAGTCTAGTTTGTGGTTTTAAGTGAAATGTCTAAACAACTTTTGAATGGATGGCCATGACCCCCCCCCCCCCACACACACACACACACACACACAAACACACACACACAGTGGCAATATGTATTGGCAATCTTTGGCAATTAACCGAGACAGTACAGTTTGACAGTTTTAAGCTCCTTTTTTGCAGAAGAAAGAAAAAAAACTGATGCTAA
Organism: Gymnocephalus cernua; assembly: GCA_023631565.1. Lineage (NCBI taxonomy): Eukaryota > Metazoa > Chordata > Actinopteri > Perciformes > Percidae > Gymnocephalus > Gymnocephalus cernua. Next base: position 36,786,077 of record CM042427.1, on the reverse strand, counting down.
CCATTCATTGAACTTTCCAACACTCATGTTGATTAAACAATGCCTTTGAGGGTTTTAGTATTCGTTTCTAAAGATGATATTGTAGTTTATGTGCGAGCGGGTGTATGTATTCCACCATGGAGCCTATCATCAATTGCAAATATAAAGTGTTTTTAATGTAAAGGCTTTCATTACCCATGCACACTGACTCCCTGTAGTATCTCTGCTTGAATCAACAATTGATAGAATGTGGAAAAAACATATTTAGTCATTACGAATTACTGATTATTACTTTCAACCTAAATCTGAGCTCTGTATTTTCCAATGAGGACAAACACCAGGAAACCAGGGCTTACTTTGGGAGGTTTCCATTTCTTTCAGTGACCTGACATCATTAGTGTTGTTTGTCAGATGCAAAGCTTTAATTAAAGCCGAGCTATCAGGGACATTAATTAAACACAAAGAGAGCCTGGTTTGGAGAAAAAACGGAGGGGGGAAATAAGGCTGTCTCTTCCTCTGGCTTCTTGTCAAAATAAAATCAATGGCAAGGGTGTGATAAAAGCAGCGACGAGGGGATGTGAAAGCACACAAAAGGTGTCAGGTTGTTCTTTGGCAATGAAGCATATTCATTTGTGTTTCGAGTTGAAAGGCAGCAGAGATAAGCAGGCTTAAAACAATGTCGGCAGAGTAAAGAAAGGGACAGTAAAGAGGAGAAACAAGTAAACTGATGAAAAGAAATACAGACAGAGATGGAGAGGGAGACAGGAGACTGACCCAGATGTTAAGATAGACTGGAAGAGTGTGGTCTGGATCATTACAGAATTATAATTATATTTAAAAAAAGACAACATATTGTGCTGGTCTAAGCTGTTGTGACTGGACACGGAAGTAAGAACTAGCTTTGAAATGAGTCTTGACTGTATTTTATGTTTGCAGAGCACAGTCCATACCATATCAGGGTAGCAGTCATTCCGTATCAGATATGCTGTAAATATGAGCTGCCGACGGGGGAAAAACAGCCTGCCTGGTAATCACAAGAATGACACAGTATTTTTGTGTGGTCTCCAAAATCTTAAATTGCTAATGTGAGTCAGAGACTGTGTACATTTTGTATCACTACAAAATGACGCTAGGCTTGGAGTCATTTTTGGGTCCTTGTAAATTATAGAGTGTGGTCTAGACCTACTCTATCTGTAAAGTGTCTTGAGATAACTACTGTTATGATTTGATACTATAAATAAAATTGAATTGAATTGAATATTCAAAGTGTGGGAACAGAAGGAATTTAGAAATACAATGAAAAAACAATGAGTACAATCAATGTCCACATCGTTGTTTGATATATAATTCAGTTTGCTTGCTTCTTTTCATCACAATGTGCCGTGAACTAATGCTCACATACACAAACACACACACACACACACACACACACACACACACACACACACACACACACACACACACACACACACACACACACACACACACGGCTGTACGGAGCAGTTAAATCAGTGGAATAAATCTGCTTCAAAACTGAGTACATAACAAATGATTAATGAATGACTTTCATAATTATCAAGGTGGAAAGGGGTTACTTTAGCTGTTGTTCCACTGAGCTAAAGCTGTGATTGTTTTTTTTTGTAAGTGTGGATGTTGTGGGTGGACGCACGTAAGGAAGACAACGGTGCTGGGTCAAAGGCAAATTGAAGGCCTGTGGTGGAGGAATTGAATTGTCAATATCAATTTCATGGAACAATTTGAAGAGAGGACTGAGAGCTGCTGGGGGTGTGGCGTGGCAGAAATGAAAAGTGACTTGAAGGCTAACTGAGGTGCATGTCAGGGCAGTGGATGAGAAGGAAGGCAAGGAGGAGGACAGGCTATTACGGATGGACCATTTTAACAGATGTATCCAAAGTTGGCTTCCATTACTCCTGAGTAGATTGGGTTGAACCTAGTCTACATCAACAATGTTCCACTTCCGGGATTGCTCCAGTGCGGCCGGAAATTCCGTCAACGTCCATCCTTTGGCTTTCTTTGTGATGGCATTTTAAACTCCGGTGGATTTCTGAGGACTCTGGTTAACCTTTTCTCAGATCTCTGCAGGGTAAATCCAGACAGCTAGCTAGACTACCTGTCCAATCTGAGTTTTCTGTTGCACGACTAAAACAACCTTTGAACATATAACATGTTCCACCAAAACAAGTTCCTTCCCGAGGCTATTTTGCAGAGGCACCGTGGCTCTATTCGGCGCTTAGTGACGATTGTGATTGGTTTAAATAAATGCCAATAAACCAGATCATGTTTTTATACCATCTCGGAATGCTGTGTGTACTCACCAGACCTTCCTCCCTCAGCACTGTGGAGGAAGGCAAATCTAGACTAGGTTGAACCTAGTCTAGTTATGTTTTCTTCATCTGGCTGAGGCAGCCTATGTATAAAGCACAGAGGGAAATGTATTAGGAATTGAGATGGAGTACTCAAGAAGAGTCTGTTCCCCAGTTGTTGTTCTTACTATCAATTCCATGTCATTCATGTTGTGGCCAGATAACTTTTCCCTGGGGAGGGAATCAAAACTTTGAAAACAAATTAAAAGAGTCAGAGCTGTGGTGATGAGATACATACTATTTTATGCTGGATTAGAGCCTAATCCACAGTTAATCCCCTGAGAAAGGTAAATAGCTAAATGTCAGCTAGTATCCTGTTAAAACATGCAAATTACAACATCCCTGCTCTGTTTTCCACTTAGCCCATCTTCCCATGTTCACCCTTATATAACTGCAGCTATTACATTTTTATTGTTTTATTATGTACGTCAAAGTTGAAATAATAGAACTGCAGCTGCAAGCTGGCGAACCTTGTAAACAATGACAAACCCAAAGAAAAGTGGTGTTGTTTTCATAGTCTTAGCAATTTCCATTTTTATTGGTGCATCATATGCTAATGTATAAACTGTAGAGCTGCAAGTTGTTCACATATGAGGCTGTTATTTTCATGAACATGAATAATTACAGAACATAAAAACCCTGGTTTAAATTAAAAAGTCAAAATATATTTCTCTGGGCCTTATTAAGACTTAATGAAATAATCATGGCAGTTAAAGGATTTAGTACTGTGGTGCATTACCTTGAAGGGATTGGGTAGCATGGGTATTAGACTCATATACCTTTTTTTACACAGTGCTTTTAGAAATGAGACCTAAACTCAATTAATTAAAAACCATCTGGGGATATGTGAACTGTATTACAATTTTCTGCATAGTCTCAATCATTATCACTAATAATGTTAATATTCTGCCCCCCCCCCTCTCTCTCTCTCTCTCTCTCTCTCTCATTCTCTCACTCTCCCCCCCCCCCCCCTTCTTACCTCTCTCACTCTCTCTCTCTCTCTCTCTCTCTCTCTCTCTCTCTCTGTCTGCTATATAGGCCTTCTGCCATTCTCTGAGAGGGAGTATTTCCACATCTGTGTTGTCGAGACGTATGGTTGTCAGGGGCCATGAGTAGCTGCTGTGGTGACATTCTCCAAAACCCTTCGATGTGGAACACCTAAGATGGGGACAGGACTTGCTACCATGCTGCAAGATCAGCTCTAATCACCGTGAAGACGCCCTTACGTTCACCTTTCTCTCTACGTAGATTTAACCTGCTTGCCCCTGACCTGCAGTCCTTTTTAATTTGAAACTGCTACTCACTGCCTCTCTGCCTTCAACTCCTATTTTTTGCCCCTCCTTTCTCAAACACTCCTAATCCAAACCATGGCCAGCAGACTCTGTTTGTCCTCTCTCTCCCTCCTGCTCCCTGCACTGTTGCTCCTCCACCTGCCTGGCATGGTGAAAGGGGACTGCTGGCTGATAGAGGGGGACAAAGGCTATGTTTGGCTGGCTATCTGCAGTCAGAACCAGCCTCCATACGAGACTATCCCCCAGCACATCAACAGCACGGTCAGTATGAATTTATCTATCTGTAGGCCTTTTATACTGTGGTAGAAACTAGGGGTGAAAATCACACATTTTATCACGATACAATATAATATTGATTCTTTGGACAACACAAAATTTACGGATATCTGCCACGATACAATTTCGATTTGATTCGATTCAGGGACCTGCAACCGATACGGGACAATACATAAGCACATTTAACACAATCAGTTACATTTATATATATTTACAAAAATGCACCTAAAATATGATTTGACAATATTATATAAGTGGGAATTGCAAAATAAATGTGCATTGTAAAGCTGTATCAATACTTTCGATACTATCGATAATATTGAATCGTTGGGGATTGAATCGATATATCGAGCCAGATCAATGTATCATTACACCCCTAGTAGAAACCCCTAGTATGTATGTTCTAGTATGTATGTTATAGACAAATACATGGCCTTTGCATAAACTGTTGTACTCTAAGCACTGTGCCATGAGCCTAGTAGTTTTTTCACAGGTGCAGCTGTATCTGCAAGAATGTAGTAAACAGAGTCATTGAGTTATCAACAACTTGGGAACCGTCTTCTTTAATAACAAGATGAGCTATAGGACCAGTCATTTTTAGCTAACTTAAACCCCTTAAAGTTCTTTCCACCATTGTGCTGGAACCCAGCCACCTCTATTAAACCGTATGGCTTCATGCATTCTGAGCTATGGTGGTATCAGCTTAAAAGCACATGGCATTATTAACAATAATTAATAATAATGGCTTTTGCTGCAAGTCAAAATTCATCTTCTGGTCAGTCAGTATGTTTGTGGCTTATTGTGTGATTCTGATGGTTGTGATAACATGTTGATTGCGGTGACAACTATGACAGTGATGGTAATACAGTATTCATAATGTAATTTAATAATTTTTAGATTCTAAAAATGCATGTTGCATTTTCCTTATCATGTGCAAGGTTATATTCATCTGTCCAAAGATAGTGACCATGGCAGCAATACTATCTCAATTGTTATGTGGCTGTGATGATATTATTAAAGCAAATAGTTGCTATATAGGTTAACTTGGTGACATAAAAGATATATACATAAACCAATTGTTTTGTGTTGCTGTTGTTTGTAGAATTGTTGGCTACCTAACTACTACAAAATCTCAAGAGCAACTAAGAGGGGATCCCTCTCCCAGGACAGAAAGATTTCATGTGTACGGAATAGAACAACATAATAGAATTACAATAAAGACTATGAATGCGAACACATATGAAAAAGATGGATCAAGGATGATGTCAACCCGCTTCTGTGTCACCAACCAGCTAGAGCCTGAGACACACAACCCCCTCTTCACCCTGTAACCTGAAAGTGGACAGGCTACACATACTGTACACATCCAAGAAGCAAAACTGAAGCAAATCATTCAAACTATTATGAGAATGAAACAAATACAGGGGACAGAGAGAAACAAGTTCCAGATCCAACATGTGGAATGAGGCACCGACAGCCAGGAGAGAGAGAGAGGTCCCAGGATGGCCGATGGTCCAGCATGCATAACGAAAAACCGAACCGAAAAAATTACCATTGGTTGCTTTAAAGGAATACGCCACCGTTTGTTGAAATAGGGCTTATCACGGTCTCCTCTCGATGTAGATAGGTGGGCAAACGCATTTTTTGTCTCAGTGCATGCATTGTCTCAGTCCGGCGGAGCCGCCGCTAGCTTAGCTTAGCGTAGTGAATGGAATCCTTTGTTGCTGCTGTAACAGCCAAGTAGCAGTACTTCGGCTGGCTACTTCCACCCAATAGTCCCAAATCAATATATACCTAGGAAATCGTCTAGTCTTATTTTGCGTTGCTATTTGTACTTGTTGTGAATACGCAGGCCACAATAAGTAATTAGGTTGTATTTTGTTGTTGTTGGCTCACTTTTACTTACAACATGCTAACGGCAACAAAGGATTCCATTCACTACACTAAGCTAAGCTAGCGGCGGCTCCGCCGGACTGAGACAATGCATGCACTGAGACAAAAAATGCATTTGCCCACCTATCTACATCTAGAGGAGACTGTGATAAGCCCTGTTTCAACAAACGGTGGCGTATTCCTTTAATATTAACAAGCAACTACATTCCATTTTTAGCATCAACATTTACCACTGCTAGATATCTCAGGCTGGATGCTCAGCTGCTTGCAAACAGGCTGTGATTAACTGAACAAATTTTGACCAGATGTATAACTGGGAAAATTACTCATTAGACAGCATACTTGTATGTTTGGAGGTGTACTATGCTCTTGGCAGCTATTTTTGGCAAAGCGTTTAGGTTTTCCTCTATGGCTGCTAGAGGGTACAACACATCAACTGAAAGTCATCCACTCTCTTGTCTCCCATAGGTTCATGACCTGAGGCTGAATGAGAACAAACTTAAGGCTGTGCTATTTACCTCCATGTACCGCTTCACAAACCTTACTGACCTCAATCTTACCAAGAACGAGATCAGTTACATCGAGGATGGGGCCTTTGCTGGACAGGCAAACCTACAGGTCTGCAGCCAAGAACACAACTGTTTGCATGTATTTGTTTATCTCTAATTTAAAATCATAAAAGTGTAATTCTTAATGCTCATACAGTTCTACAAATGTGGTTTACTAATTTGTGTTGCCTTTATAGAAATCCCATTTAGAAGTCTATGCTAAATGAGGGTGGTCATGGAAATGTAAACTGATCTGAATGTGAGCACCCCCCCCCCCCCCCCCCCAAACCACCATTAAGTTGAGATTGGATTTATTTATATATCTTACACAAGATTTTTCTTACACAATCCAGTGCAATATGTTAGAACAAGTTGAGCTAGGAATATATTCTGAAATTATCCAACCACAAACTCTAGTTCTCTCAACCTGTTCATAGGTGGCTGTTGAAAATTTTCTAACTTGTAGAAAGCAGAAAAATGTCTCAATAATGTGTCTAGTCCTGTTAAAACATATTCTGATGTAAATTGCATTCTTTAAAAACATCCCCCACCAAATGATTAGCAATTAGATTTGTTGTCATGTTTATTAAATATGTCAAGGGGCTACTCTCTTTTTCTGTCTCAGGTTCTCCAGCTGGGCTACAACAAGCTGACAAACCTGACTGAGGGCATGCTGAGAGGTCTGGGTCGAATGCAGTGCCTCTTTTTGCAACACAACCTTATTGAAGTCATTGCCACCAATGCCTTCTGGGAGTGCCCCAGCCTCAGCAGCCTGGACTTATCTTCCAATAAGTTGGCCCGTATTGATCCATCTACCTTCACTGTCCTCAGCAGGCTGCTGGTGTGTGAACTAGCAGGAAACCCGTTCCACTGTGGCTGTGAGCTCTACAGCTTCCTCACCTGGCTGGAGGTGTTTAACAATGTAACCCACACCTATGACCGCCTCCAGTGCGAAACCCCTCTCGACATGACTGGTTTTCCACTTCTGAGCCCACTGCCCGGACACGGAAAAAATGCCCGTTACACTCTTTTATCAATGTGTCGCGATGGTGTGATAATTTCAGGGATGACCTCCCAGACACCAGATCAAGATGGCTCAGGTATGGGTTTGGACAACCCAGACCAAGGTCTGTACCACCAACCAACCATATCGTCCACTGCAGACCCTACCTATAACCATCAGATTTCCATGAAGCTTCAAACTGTCTCCCTCTACACCGCTTCTCTAATGGTGCAGATCCCACGACCATACAGTAAGATGTACATCCTCACAAAGTACAACCACACCTTTGTTGAAGACATCAAGCCCCTTAAAAACAAAAAGGAGGTACTCACTTTGGACAAACTGAAACCTCACACAAATTACACTTATTGTGTGGCTTCTGCAAGCAAAGCTCAGCGCTACAACCACACCTGTCTGACCTTTTCCACACGAGCTATGGGGTCAGAGGACCAGCGACCCGATCCATCCACAACTACCCATTACATCATGACCATCTTGGGATGTCTGTTTGGCATGGTCATTGTGCTTGGATTAGTCTATTACTGTCTCAGACGACGACGCATCCAGGAAGAGAAGAAGAAAGCTATAAGTGTGAAGAAAACTATTTTGGAGATGAGGTACTAGACAATTTTTTATGTTAATGGTCTTAAGGGCCACATCATAACCCTTTTTCATGACAATTAATTGTTGAAGAGCCACTATAGAGATAGTGACTGCATCTGAGATGTTTAGCCACAACAGAAATGAACACTACTGTGTGTCCCTTGGGTAAAATTGATTTCTTTGGAACAATTTCTGCTAAAGGCATCAGTTCATTAGTTGTTTTGATTCGAAACCCTGAAGAGTCTAATTTATTCTAACTACAAAAATGCTCCCCAACCACACTCTTTGTTGAGGCTTTGGGCCTTGTTATCTTTCATAGTTTCTTTAATTAAAACAGCAATATTCTGTCACCCCATGGCATCACTGAGAGGACATATTAAATCAACTTTAAACTTTAAAAAAAGGTATTAGGTACAACTGCATTTTGCAATCATGCTGTTAGTATATTGTGCATGATGTACACAATATGAGATCAGATAATGAAACAATATGTATTGTCTGTGTTAAAGTGAATCTGTTATTCTTCAGGTATGGCCCAGAGGCAGCTGCGGCAGTGGCCAATGACCCAGGTGCTATGCAGCGTCTCCAGGAGCAGGCTCACCACCAGCACCACCATTCAGGAGGAGCAGGAGGCAAGCTGCCCCCATCTGCCTCCTCTAGCACAGGCATGCTCCATGGCTCTGCCAATACCAGTTCTTCTCGCCTCTCCACCCTGCCACAGGTGGAAAAAATGGCCACTGCCTTCTCTGAGGCAATGGGCAGCAAGGGCAACTACATGGATGTGAGGACGGCGGGAGTAGCAGGGGAAGGCAGAGAGGGAGGGGTGGGAGCTGGAGGAGCAGCAATAGCAGGGGAGGTAGTTGTGGATAGGCGAGGTGGGGCTGAGAATGGGATAGAGGCTGGGGAGGATTCGGATGACGATGGCCGTGGCTCAGCATCAGAAATCTCTACCATTGCCAAGGAGGTAGACAAGGTGAACCAGATCATCAACAACTGCATTGATGCCCTTAAGCTGGATGCCTCTGCTAATGTTGTAACCACAGCTGACAATGGCAACTCTGTTTCCTCCTCCCAGCCTCCAACTTGCATTGCGTCCCTCCCCCGCAACCTCCTGCCCCTCTCTCCAGGCCACCCTGGAGATCAGATCATGGCCTCCTCACCAAAGGTGCATCTAAAGTCTCACCCCCAGCCTCATCCTCAGCCCTATCCTCAGCCACATCCTCAGCCTCATCCTCATCCTCAGCTACATCAGCCGCCTCACCCCCCTTCTATGGCCCCAGTGCCCCTGGTCATGCCCCTGTCTGAGCGGCCAGGCATCAGTGGTGGGGGGTTCCTCTCCCCTCCTTACCGTGACCCACCCCCAGCCAATGCAGTGCGGCCCCTTCAGAGGCAGTTGAGCGCTGACACTGCTGTAGTGAAGAACCGTTGTGGTGTCCCCGCTGTGGGATCAGTCAAGAGCAACAGAGTGTTCAGTGTGGATATGCCTGAGCAGCGCAGCGATCCTCCCAAGTACCCAACAGAAAAAGGCAGCCCTGTGGGTTGTGGTGGAGGGGGTGGAAGTGGAGGAGCCAGCGGAATAGGAGGCTGCAACATAAATGGTGGTGGGGTGAGTGTGAATGGGGGGGGGATGGGGTGTAATAACGGGAGTGGAGGTGCGGTGGTTGGCCCTGGACAGCAGCAGCACCACTTGGAAGTTCAGCCAGACTACCACAGCTCCGAGCACCGCCACTCTTTTCCTGCACTCTACTATGAGGGCGGCAACGACTCACCCTCACAGGCCCAAAAGGCCTCATTCCTGAAGCCACTGGGCCGCACCAAGAGGGATGCCACATCCACCTACTCCCAGCTCTCACCTTCTCGTCACCACAACTACAACTCTGGCTACTCCTCCAGTCCAGAATATTCGTCTGAGAGCACACTGCGGATCTGGGAGCGATTCCGGCCTTACAAGAAAAGCCCAAGAGAGGAGGCCTCCTATATAGCAGCAGGCCACGCCCTGCGTAAGAAGGTTCAGTTTGCCAAGGACGAGGACCTTCACGATATTTTGGACTACTGGAAGGGGGTTTCTGCCCAGCAGAAGCTGTGAGCAGAGGAAGATAAGTTGAATGTTTTTGGAAAATTCTGAAGTTGGATCCCAACAGCAGACTAATAAAGGGGAATGGATGTTAATGTAGCAAGATATATGATATTTCCTGTGAGGTGTCAAGTGACATGGGTCGTTTCCCTGGGTAATATTTTTTTATTGATTCTATGATAATCTATTGGCATTTTAAGAGGTTGTCTGTTTGCACCACAAGAATCAAGCTGTTCACCAGATTACCTTATATTGGGCACTTTGGTCCTCGCAAGATTCTGTAGACCTGCTGAATCCCTACTAATGAGCAAAAAGAGGTGGTAACGAGCACCTCGTCTTTTACCTCAATACTGGTACACTGTAGCTTGGTTATCTCACCAGAAGCAGCCCCATTCATGACTTAACACCCCCCCACCCCCCTCCCCCCCATCTTCTAATCCCATCAAACCTCCATTCACACAACTATCATTCCACTGCACCTCCAACACCTGTTCTCCTATAGAAGCATCATTTAGGGAGATAATGAGGGAGTGAGCAGGATGAGGAATTAGGTGCATTTGTTTTAGAGTAGCCTGAATATCCCTCTTTGGGGGAGGACATTAGATGGTACTTATCGGGCTAATTGTTCTTCCTGGCATTTAGCCAGTGTAAGAATAGGTCGGGGAGGATGTGTGTTGAGCATGCTCATCGATTCGAAACACCTAACTACATATGTTCAATGGTGTGTGGGCATGTATACAGTATGTGCATGCTGGGTTGAGTGTGTGTGGGTGGGAGAATATGGTTGGGGTTGAGGCTGAGTCATCCATCATTCTCAGCCACCTCTACGGTAGTAAAGTGGATGGTTTAGGGGAGATGTTTTGCATATAGATACCCGCCCAGTTGGGGAGTTGTGTGTGTACATGAATGTGTGTGGCCCAGCCTGCCTGTCGATCTAGATAACGTGAATTAAACCCCTTCAAGATCGGCAGGCACTTTTGTCTCCTAGCCCATTTCTTATTTACAGGTGTAGCATATTTCTTTTGAGAAGGGAAGCTATGAGGTTGGAAATTTACATTTCAATAGTGCAAGTCATGCAGAAATTACTTTAGGGTGGGTTGTGCAGGTTGATAAGACAGGTGGTAGGTCCTATATTAAAGAACCCGGTAATCACATTTAGGAATAGAGGCAGACTGAGAGCAGGTTAGAGATTTGCAGCATCTGATTTTGAACATGCCAACATTGAAGAGACAAAATAGGGTCCTTATATCAGCTCAAGGCAATATAAATATGTCCTATATGTCCTCCCTGCACTACACAGTGAGATACAATGAATGATGAGCAGAGTGAAGGGCCAAAGGATACTCTGCTTCAGACTGGATGGCCGTCCACTCACTATATATGACCCTGCTTTGCTGTGGGCTAGAGCTTGCTATGAACCAAAGTGCCCAAAGTGAGGTATATTTATTATATGTGCTTTTCCTTTTCAATATGGTTAATAGAGAATAATGTAGGCCCAAGGATTTAATTTGGTTTATTATTTAAGATTTGGATTTGACTTTATGGGTGTTACACTGAAATCTGTTGAAACAAATAGGAGCAAGGCTTGGTATTATTACAGACCAAACAAAGAGACTTTGTTATGAGACAAATGTTTATCTCACTCGCATTATGCACAGAACATTCTCATATACAAGAGACACAAATGCTGATTATTCTAACAATTCTATACAAATGTAGGCTATTTCTCATCCATATAAATTATCTTGATGCACTCCCTTTGCATTGACATCCATTCTGTGAAAATTGTAATGTCAGCCGGTCTATATAGTCAGTATTCCTTTTTCTGCCCATTCTTCCTATCCTCACCACTGCCATCCTGACCTCTCTTTCTCTACTGTGATACATCTCAATTGAAAAGGTATTAATTCTGTTTTAAAATGTCTAATTAATTAATTCTCCTCCATGTTTTTCCCCTGCCCACCACCTCTGTCTAACTTAATGGGGTAAATTAATGAGTAATTTGCAGAGGTTGATGTCGTACCATCGTCTGAGGTCAGAAGAGCGTGCTGATTTTATTAACTCTGCCAGACTGGGAATGACAGCTTTCTTGGTCTGCCTATCTTTCTTCTATCCCTGCCTCCCTCATCAGATGCTTAACCAGGAATGGTCCTCAGTAAGACAGTCTAAAAAAAAGATAAGGTCAGATTTATGCTTCACCATGACTGTGCAGGGTATGATTAGGCCAAGGTAAGGTGATATAACCTCCTGTGCATTATTATTTGTCTTTTGAGTCAGATCGGTTAAGAAGGACTAGTCTATCAAGCCTGGAGGTAATGCATTTCTATTTGATTTTCCACTGGGTTAACTTTAATATCATCGTTTTGACAGGTCTAGAATTCTCCCGCTGTTCAAGGTGTGAGTTTGATGAGGAAAGGGAAAGCGACGGGTGGCATTTACGCTTTGACCTATGAAGATCTCTGTCTACAGAATTGGGCTCTATTCAGAAGTTAGAACATAAATCTGTTGTGAAGTAACAGAAGAAGAGTAATGTGCATAAAGAGCATGCACATTGGACCTTTTACCTAAACAGTACACTCTATTGCTTAAGTAGAAAGTAGTTCTAGCAAAAAACTGATCACAGCAATGTCTGTTACCCTATGTAACCAGGATATTTTTTCAATTGTGGTATGTCAATGCTGTGAGCACTAACAACAAATTACCTTCACCTCCACTGTTGGTGTAGTGGCAGAAATCTCAGACAGATATCTCAAAAGCTGGGCAAATGAATAAACTATTTGAACAGCTAGATACCTCGAGGGGGAAATGAGAAAATATGTTTTGTACTTTGGATGAACCAACCTTTTAATGATGCTGTAGTGATCTACCCACTGTTTTTGCTTTTGATATTCCATTGTGTTTCATATGAATAATGACTGTCCCTCTGCTCTCTATGTCATCTGTGGCAGCCAATCCAATAGACCCACTAGCATTCACAATGGGATGTCCAAGGCAGCGTCATTACTCTGCTATCAGATCAATAGAACTTAATTTGGTCGGATGGGACCACATAAAAAAACAGAGCAAATTCCCTTGGGCACTCAGTTGGACAGCTTCCATTTTTAAAAGAGCCCAGTTTTCTATTTTGGCCTATTGTTGAAATTCTACTGGCAGCTCCCCTACGTTTTGGGTCGACGGAATCACCAATCAATTAGTTTTAGATTAGTACCACAGGCTATGTAGAGGTGGAAGCTTTTTAAAAAATAATGGCTTCATTTGGAAGAATGAGTGGAATAGATCTGAGGTTACCTACATATAGCCTCAAGGCTTTTCCCTAGATGTAAGGAATAACTAGTTCAGTTATTCATAAGCACAGTGTCCAATTGTCATAATTTGCTTGATATCATTAATCATTCTGTCCAATGGTCCATTGTTCTTATTTGAACCCTCATCCTTTTATTTAATTATTTACACTTACTCTTTAATTCACTTGCTTTCCAAATAGATTTTATTTAGCTCTGCCCTGTTTGTGTAAATGCACATATCACTAATATAATACATTTCAGTTTGAACATACAGCCAAGCCTTGCTCCTCTTCCTCAGTTGAGATATTTTTTTCTCCTTACAATCAAGCGTGTCTGACTCCATTCCTCAGTGGCCACAAATTGAGACTGACGGATGTACAGATACTGTACCTTAGGGATTGCCTGTGTGTCTTATCTCCATTCTGGCTAATTAACAAAAATGATGAATCAATGTGGAGGAATCCCTTAAAGTCACAGGCTTCCAGAAACAAAAACGCCAGGAAACAATTGAGATGGAACAACTTGTGGCATTCTCTGAGGAGTAGAGTCAAACCCTCTCTGTCCAGAGCTGTGAATCCCAGAAGTACATTGGAACTGGTAATCAGGCATGGTGTCTGCTCTGGACAAAACAATTAACAAAAAACATTTACTGGGCCTCTCGTTTTCCCAAATTGGGGTCACAGAGAGTCTAAGTGCAGAGATATCTGAGTTAACGTTAAGATTATAGTCTTTGTGATTAACGGGGTCTTTAGGTGGAACAGCTCTGGTGAATAGACAACAAGATTTTTAATAATCTAAGAACTAGTGTAGATAGTTTCTATATGCCACAAACTAATTCATGTTTTTTTTTCACTGTTCTAGACAATATTGATGGCTGCCTCGGGGACTCATTGCTACACAAGTTTGGTTTCTCATTTCAGTTTTGTAAGTTTTTGAAGTTCGGGCTTATTGAATAACACAAATTAATAGTAATATAAAATTATGGAACAACCCTCTCGATTGCCTCCCTTTGGAGTTGTAGTTGCTCTCAATGCAAACCTCTGGCAGAGAAACGGTAGACTTTCAATGGTTCCCTGGGAATGGCAGTGAGGTTTCTTTGCTCCTGTTTAATTAAACTTTTGAATCTATACAAAAAGGTCTGCATTGGAAACAGGGACTTTGTTTTAATGCTGTAAACATTGAAACACTGTTTAGAGAGAGGCTGGCTTCACACTTGCAGGTGTAAACCCAGAAGCATTCCTCTTCATATCCCCTTATGCCCCTTTCCTCCTTCGCCATTAACAAGTCAATGGTACTTTGAACCAGGGCTGTGAGCATAACTTTTTGTCACTTCTCTTGGACTTTAATATCAGTGCAGAAAATAGGAGTCCTGGGACAGAAGTTAGATCAAATGTCCCTAGAATTGTAATCTCCAACTTTGCCCTGGTACATTTATCTCCCCTTACAAAATTGTGCATTCTGCTAAACAGAATAATATATTTATGTTGTAAACATGTAAAATATAATACCTTTTACATCAGATACATTTGAGAAGCTGCAGTTTGGTGCAATTTGAAGAGTATTTTTCTGCTATAGTGTGACAGGGTGGAACTGCTTCCGACTATATGGCTAAACAGGGCTATCCAGGGCTTAAATCACAGTTCATTACAGCTATCAAAACTTTCACTTACATCATGTTGCCCTCGGAGAAGAGTTATTGGCAATGATGTAGTTTAATGTACACAATTTATTTCTTCCAATGCCTTATAAATACAATAATAAAGCAAATTGTTGAACATGTTAATCCAATTATGGCCTAGGACCAGTAGTAACAAGTATCTTCAGTTTTTTGTGGTGTGGCAGTGCCGTGCCCATTTTAGCCACATGGAATGTTAAATTTGAGTCAAACAAACATGTATGCAGAGCTGCTGTACTTTGGAGGTATCTTCTTGGCTGTGATTAATCTTGTTAGGCAGAGCCAAATGTTAAGGAGGCTTCTTTGCATTGTCTCAAAGTCAGACCGTCATTTAAGGCTGTATACAATGTCCAAAATCTGAATCTTAATCAAATAGATCACTTGATTGACAGAGGTTGTTGGAGGCAATGTGCAGACTTTGAGAATGTACTGTTTGAAAGGCTCAGTTGAGAGCACAAGCACCCCCCCCCCCCCCCCCCCCCCCCCTTAAAAAAGCACAGTGAACCACTAAACACGGAGGGTAATTACCGACATGGTGGTTGATATAACACAACAAAGAACTTGTATTATGAGTAACTTACCTTCTCATTTCATTTAACTTAGTTTGCAAGTCACAACAGCTATACAGGCTAGCTACCTGGCCTGGCATTCTGTTAGCATTAATGTCATGGTCATGACTTTTTTGAATTTTCATTGCCTACCTCTGCCAAGGAGTATATGCTTTCAGTTCTGTTTTTTTATGTTTGAAATATTTCATAATGTTGATATAGGAGCCATTTGTTATTATCATTTTCTAACAAATGCCTGCACTGCACTTGAATAAAAAATATATTTTTCTGCAGATTTGGTTCAGGACTCTACAATAATAAGAATTTATTTTACGTTTTCTGTTATTACTACACAGTAAGAGATATCTTGGCATCGGTATGCTCTCATTGAGTACTTTCTACGCTTTAATTTGCTGTTTGGCTCTACCTAAAGAAAGTACTTTTTTTCCCTTCAGAGATGCTCTGCCCTTGAGTGATATGTTTGTATCTAACTGAAAGCTACACAGGAAATTCAACCACTAGCCCCTATACGACTAGCTTAGCTGACCTTGGCCCTGGATAGTTTTAATGGCTCTAAAGTGGAAGCAGGACTGTGGTTTTTACTGCAAACTATGCTGTCTGTCTGCTGTTGAGGTTGAGTCGTTAATGTGTTGAATCATTTGCGGGTTGACCTGATCTGTTGATCATTTGACTCATTGTCAACCGAATGACAAAGACTATCAGAGGGAGTTCCCTTGTGAATCTAACATACAACAAAAGCGGAGGAGTTTCTACCGGAGGCCAACTGTGACAAACACACACTCTGACACAATCACACACACGCACAGACACTAATGTAGAGAATCAATGAATATACTGTATGTGTTTGAATAGATTAGAGTTACACTATATGGACATGCAATGTGAGAACACATGCAACATATACCTTCACACGCATAACTGGGTATAACACACACACACACACACACACACACACACACACACACACACACACATATACACACACAAAACACCTTCCCACACACATAAAACATACCATATTCACACCTGCCCACACAAAGTATGGACTGAATATTTCTATCCACGTTTACAGAAACAAATGTTCTTAAAAAGTGCCAAAACGGCGAGTTTTATGTGCAGGCGGACGGGAACCAAACATCTGTAGAAATGAACTTAGTGTCTTTACAGGCCTAAAAGCCTAAGTGTCTTTTTTTCTCTGTTTTTGTTATGTATTCTCTGTATAATTTATGCATTCCCTTTCTCAACTGTTTGTATGTGTAGTGTTACAGTTCTCATGATTCCGTTCGACTCTGTTATCTTTGTGTATGTTGGAATGAAATTGCTTATTGTGAATGTCATATTTGGAGTTCTCATGGGTTCTTCTGATCTGTCTGGCTTTAAAATTACAACTCGGAGTAGTCACCTATGTTCAATTACATATTACATCAACCGAAGAAGCCCTTTGCTTTGCGGACACCTCCCTCAATAAGATACAAAGATTACATGAGAGCACAATTTTTAACCAACTAATACAACCATATTTATATGTGAATATTCAGGATTAGATTCAGGTTTATTTCAGCCAAAGATGTTTTTTCTTTGGCTTTATGGATACAGGCACTACCATCTCCACACACACACGCACGCACGCACGCACACACACACACACACACACACACACACACACACACACACACACACACACACACACACACACACACACACACACACACACACACACACACACACACACACCCTAAGAGCTGTGTTGAAGAGCTGATAATATGCCTGTCACTGCTGGCCTTTTCAAGGACCTTGTTTTTCAGGAGAGGCAGAGAAAAGAAGAAAAAAACAGCAGGAGAACTTTAGTGTGTCCTTTTGGAAGATTGAACTGGCTCTTCTGTAAGAATTTGCATCATCCTGTGTGTGTGTGTGTGTGTGTGTGTGTGTGTGTGTGTTTCTCAGTGCTTGTGTACTCCTCAGTGTGTGACAGCATTCATGTGTGTACGCGCATTTTATCTGCTTTCAAATAACCTGTCGTGTCTGACAGCGTAGCTTTGCATGAGTGCGTCCTCAACATGAGACCAGTCATAATGGTGTGTGTGTGTGTGTGTGTGTGTGTGTGTGTGTGTGTGTGTGTGTGTGTGTGTGTGTGTGTGTGTGTGTGTGTGTCTTTTTTGAGGAATTTTGTCATGAAGGTCTGTTCTGTCGCGAGACTGACGGCTGAGGCTGGGTATCTGAAGCATTTTCAATTAATCTGCCTTTCAGTCTGCAGGGCTGATTTACTTGCTTGCTGTCATTCCCTGACACTCTCTCTCTCTCTCTCTCTCTCTCTCTCTCTCTCTCTCTCTCTCTCTCTCTCTCTCTCTCTCTCTCTCTCTCTCTCTCTCTCTCTCTCTCTCACGCGCGCTGTCACACAAGCATATATTGTAATTGCATGCTGCCCATTTCATAAACACATTTCATTGGCACGTATGCAAATAATCAGCCAAACACATGGTTGTAATGACACACTGCCATGCCTGAACAAACACTGTTCACTAACAGGAATATTGTCTTATACTATAATTTCATACCTATTCATGCATCCAACACCTCCTTTGTTACACATCACCATCATCCCTGTATCCTACTGGTTGAGTGAAATCCCTTTCTTCCCTTTCTGTAATGCTCCTGCCGCTTGTTGCCTGATTATCATTAGCGCAGCAGGTTAGCTTGCACTCTGACAACTAGCGTGGTGTGCTAGTTGCCCCGAACTCCTGCCCTGCAGCAGGGGGCAGAGCAAAATAATTGCCTGACAGACCCCACACAGACCTAGGTTAAGTAAAGGAAAGGCTTTGAATTTTGGCAGTTAAACCCTAGTATCGCAGTGACCCAATCACAGCTGTTTACTGGCATTGGGTTCAGTGAGTCGAGAGAGAAAAAAGGTAGAGAGGAGGAAGAGACTGAAGAAGACAAACAGTAATGAAAAAGAAAAGAGTGACACAAATGATGGTGAGACAACAACAAAAAACTGAGAAATGGTTGGAAGATGGTTTAGAGAAGCTTATCTGGTATAAGTCCACATAGTAAAGTGTATCGCCGTGGTGTGTGCTACTAGATGCTCCATGGGTCGTCTTTATCTCCCACTGTTAAATCCCTTTGTGTGAATGACCTTGCCACGCAGCACTGCAAGAGTGGCATGATTGTGCATATAGTGAGTACTGCAGTTTGACTGGCTGGCTGCGGGTCAAAAAAATATCCTTGAGCAAGGCACTGAAGCTGAAAACATCTCTGATGCACCTGCACATTGGTCAGACTGTGGCTGTGCTCTGCGGCTCCCAGATATGAATTCACTTACCATAAAAACATACATTTAAAGGATCAGACTGGTGTGATTATATTGTTTTGCTGTTAGCAAATCCCATGAAGAGACCAACGCCAACAATGTGTTAGTCAGTTTATTATCGCTTTTATTACTGCCACTCACCATCAGCTGTTGCTTTACTAGAATGAAAATGTGTATTTGGTATGTAGATGACACTCATATAAGCTCCAACATTTCTGATCTGTGTCCACTTACAATGACTTGAGACAGATTTGAGGCCTATTTTTAATAGGGTGTCAGCACTCGTTTGAGTCAGAAAATCACTAAGTGTGGAATACCATTGTTTAGCCTCTAGTGTTCTTTCTTTGAATAACAATGTCTTCTTTGGTATATTGTCCTGGTAAAATAATAGCAACATGCAAAAGTAACAAATCCTTCTTAGATAGAGGGGTATCCAATTCATGGAAACTTCAGATACATCCCCAAAAAACAAACAAAAAGACAGTATTATTCAATTGTGTGACAACACCAGAGTCACTAAGTCCCAGCAGAATGTGGCGCGGCGCATTAAAATATTAACAATAGTGGGAACCGGCAACAGTACACCAGCCCTTGTTCCTTGAGCATCACTTAAATAACAATTGCTTTGGCAATTACTAACTCTGGAACATGATCCGAGGGGAAATGCATTTATGCTTTTGGTCGTTCCCCGGGGCGAACAGACGCTGCTAAATTAATAACAGGCATTCAAATAGTGAGAGTGGTAGAAAGCAGCTACACACCAAGCAAATGTCTGGTTCTAGAAAGCATGTGAGATGTTAGGAAGTGGGTTGTTGTGCAGAGGAGAAGTGCTGGGACTGTTCTCTATCTGTTGGATTGTGTGCATGTGTCTTTAGGGGTTGACTGTACCGATATATCTTTTTTACGTTTAGTGGATAACATTGTGTCTCTTCATTACTCGGTGCACTCTCTTTCCCTAAACCTTTCTTTTATATCAGTTAGCAATTTTCTGCATTCCCCAGAATTACTGTAACACCCGCCACTGAAATTGCCTACTTGTGTTCATCTGGTACTCACAATATGTGTATGTGGAAACAGCAACAACTATGCTAAAAAACTACAGTTCCCAGTTGAATGAAAGTAAGTTTTCTTTTATTGAAAATGCGATGCAATCCGTAATATCTCTCTTTTCTTTGATGGCTTTTTTCATCTTTGTAGGTTCAGGGTTTCCCCCAAGGCAATGTGTAAGCAGAGGTGGTTAGGGAATGTACAATGATGATCAATCATCAATTACTGTTATCTGGTGAGCTGAGTCTGACACATCCTGACACATCTTGTCTCTAAATCTATTTTGTTATAAGCAGTTGTTCCACTTATATGTATTTTGCAGTGTGATCTCATGTCTGGCTTGTCTTTCGGTGACGGTTCATTTTATTACATGAAAGTACAGTAATATCTTCTGACGTTATGAAAGTGGCTTTTATTTCAGGCAAGGACACTGGCCTCGGTTATAAAATGTTTCAGGAAACCTGCTGTTGAAACAAAATGGCAGCTCTTCAAAGAGGCCCTTGCCCTTGGATTATAGGCACTGACCACAAACCTGATTTACTGTTAACATTTCACAGTAAATCCTTTTTAAATTTTCTTTAGTTTTCTCTTCTACCAAACTCCACTGTAGCTGAAAATATCATAACATCATATCTATTGATTATCCCAGAGATGTTTTGCTTCTCTGTCCCTCGCAGTGCAGTGGGTCAGTGGTTCATTTTAACGCCACGTCGTCGTCCCTGTTTGCCGAGCAATCGATTACAGGCAGCAGCAGTGGTTGCCGGGGGCGACGGGCGGAACAGTCAAGGTTGCTAGGTAGCAGATAAGAACACAGGCTCTCATTAATTGCCTTCTGCCGCCGTGGCAGAGAACATACGGGACGGTGGATATTGCAGCGGGATGCAGACACACACTTACACACAAATATGCCAAATACGCATACAGTATAGTGTGTACCTATAAGTGCATCTAATAATCTAATGACCTTTCTACACCAGCATCTATCAATTCCACAACATGAGAGGAAGGATCTGAGCTGAGACAGCTGAGAGCGAGAGAGAATAGGGCAGGGTGACATAGAAAGATTGAAAAATAATAAATACATCAGGAAAAATCTATATTCATGTTCATTGAGGTCAAAGTAGTGGATTTTGCCTGGAGTGGGATGCTACATCCCCCCTGACAATAAACAAGACATATAGAGCAGGCGCAATTATTTTTAGAATAATAATTCACCATTATTACATGGGCCATGCTTTAAAATAAGTTGCTTATGAGCTCCAGTAAGAATATCTGATCTGAGATGTTCTTCTGCCTCTCTGGTGTCAACCTGTCTGGACAGCATGTCAGATCAGAACCTCAAAGAGGTAAACATCAAACATCTCATGCCCCACAGGGAATGCTGTCTTATGAAATCTGTTTCCGTGTGATGAAATGTGAACATAATTATCTTTTTACAGTTTACGGCTAATTTGGACAATTTTCAAGAAAATTGCATCCGCGAGGCGGCGATGTCATCCCCCGTCAGCTGCGGTCAGAGACTTAATCTGCAGGCTTCTCTGACAACCGAGCTTGATTTGATAAGACGGTGTTTGTGTGCTGTGCTGACTTTCATCAAAGCTGCACCGTGAAAAGCAACACAACACCTTCTGCCGCCTTGTGTTTGTACAGGGCTCTAATTTAACCTCTTTACATAGCTACATCAGTGAACAAGCAACAGTATACATCCATCTCATAAACCTGTTACGTGAAAGGCAGCCTGATTAAATGGGCAACTTTTTTTACAACCCTCTAATGTATAAACCTGCCGGATTGAACACAAAGCAATATGGTGGCAATTCTCTTATGCATAACCCACCTGATTAAAAGTGGGACACCGTACACCTGTCTTTTTAACTGTCCTCCAGTGGCTCAGGCGTCAGTTTATCGAGCTTGTCTTGTTGCCCCAAGCCTCCCCCCGTCGTACACTGACAACTAAGATGCCCTCGAGCTCATGACTTGTTGAAAATGAATCATCTGTTCATGTCCCTCACATTGCTTATTAATGATACAGTTGTCTCGCACAGCCCAGTGTTACTTTGTGGCCGGATAAAAGCTCCATAAAACCTTTCAGCTCGAGCTCAGAGGGAAGATGTTAAGCCCCCAAGACTCGTGTTCTTGGCTTACAGAGGGGGATAGCAGAATGAGCACATTACCAATATACACCAGCATGCACACACACATGCATGGTTCCAGTGAAATACTTCTTTTTGCCTATCTCACTCCCTAAACTTGATCTTGAACTCTTGTCACTCTATTTGCAGCAAATTTGACCAGTTACTGTTTTCTAGAGTCTATGATGCCAGGCTTCACGTATACCTTGGAGATGTGTCCAAGGTTTTGGCAAATGAACGGACAGGAGAACAGAACACAAAGAGATAGAAGAGGTATTTTGATTGAAACCCAGATGGAGAAAGAAAGATGTGTTAAAGGGGAACTATGCAGTTTTTTTAGCTTAATTTAATTTACCTTAACTGAACAGCCAGTCATTGGAATGGTTATATGAATTTTTTTGGGTTGAATGGTGGTCGTCTCGCTCCCCCCTTGCGCCAGTAAGCGGATAAACCACCCTTGCAACTTTCGGCTGGCGTGTATCGCGTGATATCAGGTCTCGCGATGTAACAAATTGCTTCAACGCACTGCACACATACGCCCATTCAGGAACCGGCTAACAAGGTAGAGATGGAGTTTTTCACACTATCATGGCTGAGCCGGCAAAAAGAAGCAGAAAGCTAGGAAAGCATGTCGGAGGAACAGAGAAAGAGGAAACGGCAGACTGACCGAGCGAGGAGTCAAAGTAAACATACAATATGCTAAATATCTATTCCAAAGCTGTAGGGGGAGCGCTATAGACAAACCTGCTAGCAAAAAGCGAGAAAACAGCAAAGAAATGGCCAAAACTGCATAGCGTCCCTTTAAGGTACAGAACTTCAGCTGATAGAAGGTTAAGAGCTAAAGCCAAGGAGGGAAAGGAAAGAAAAAGAAGCTGAAAGAGAAAGGGGAAAGTAAAAGGAGAGATTAATTGAGGGAGGACATAAGCCCCGGGTATGTTTGAAACATACAGGCGTTATTGTCGTCCAGCCATGTCTAAAGGTGAAAGTGTTTAAATCTCTTCTGAAGACGGGAGCGTATCCATGTTCCCAGAGTTGTATGTTCACCAGCTTAATGTCCTCTTAGTCTGACACATTAACTAGACTTTTCAAAAGGCTTCATGTTCTCAACAATGTTTTTCCTTGGGTCAATAAGCTGAAATCACCTAGCTTAAAGCCGTTCTTGTACTCCTTGAAACCTACACCCTCAAATTTTCTTAGACATTGATATCTCCATAGTACCACTTACCAATCTCTTCTAATATTAGTTTCTATCAGGAACATAGGACCCTGGGAACATGGATGACCCAGAATGGACATACTCTGGCGAGAGGTAAAGACTTGTACAAATGAAAGTCTCTGAGTCTCTCCTCAGAGGCATTCGCAGTGTTACACTCATTTTGTTAGACACCAAAAGTGACAATATCTTGAGAGAGGAGTGGTCAATCATTGCGTGAGTCGGGCGTACTTGTCAGATTGTTGGTTTCGTAAAAGGTTGAGGTGGGAGCTCAGAAGATGCTGTTTGATGAGCCGACAAGCAATGACGCCATTATTCACACCTAGCATGTTTGGACTTCAGTTTTAGCTTGTTTTAGGTAGGGAGGTGCCCAGGGGGCATCCTTACCAGATGCCCAAACCACCTCAACGGGCTCCTTTCGACTGACTGAGCAACATGTGAGTCCCTAAAACCTTTTACAAAGCCCAGGTTTGCTTGTAACTGATACAAGTACAAAAATCCAAAAAGATTCAAACCTTTCCACTGTAGTTTATCAAAGAAAACAGTAGGTGTGTTGCATGCCAAAGGAAACGGAGAGGGGGAGGTGATGATAGTATGTGAAATGTGAAAGTAGAAATGAAGAGGTAATGACAAAGGAATGGCTGAGAGAGATGAAATGGGGGAAAAGACAGAGGGAAGCTGAAAAGAATAGGGGAACGGAGTTGATGAGGACAGAATGATTGCAAAGTTAGATACAGAAAGAGTAGCATCAGAGTCGGAGCTGCACACTTGGAAATTTCCCTTCTAAGATAAGGAAGGCAGAGAGAGTGGATAGAGGGATTGGCCGAGAAAACCAAAGAGAGAAATGACTTGAGGATAGCACAACAGAAGATGACTTAGCGGATATCCTGTTGGATATATGTTTAGAAATGAACAGGAAAAAGGCGAACAGAGGGTTATGGAAAGCTGCATCAACAAAGACTGACAATCCTGTTTTTATGACTTTTGAGCAAAAAGATAGCCGAGCAAAGAAATCTCCAAATGTAAAGAACAAGAGTGAAATAAGAGTAGAGGTGAAGGTTTCTCAATGGGGAGCACTCTGTGAACTTTAAATATTGTGAGATTGACAGACGTTTCTGGCAGGTTATTTCCCCTGATATCCCTTATCAGTGCTGTCATTTCCTTTTTACAACTGCGAGATTGAAACATTCAAGTATGTGTGACGTTTTCAGAAGAATCAATGTCCATTTTGCCGCTGTCTATCTACAAAAAGGTTATTATGAAAGCCAGTTCTGGCAGGCTTTCTCTGGATAAATACATAATCGGCCACACAGGCTGGTGAGTTCCAATTTTCTGGGAGATGCAACAGACAAACAAAAGTAAAGCAAAGTCAAACTTTATTAACAGAAAATCCAGGGAGAAAACGTTCATACAAGTGATCGCTTGATGGCTTATGCGCATCAGTCGCTGGCTGTGTTGAGTAGTGTCGCGTCATTGGACATGCATTTTCCATTGTTAATGAAGTAATGGTAATCCAAGTTACTTGCCCACACAGTGGAAAACAGACAGTAATTATTTGTAAAGCAATGCAAATTGACCCTCGTGCAGGCATGAGGACTTGTCAGAAAATTCACACATACAGGCCACATGTCTAAAAACCTTTGATGATTGGCATTGTCAAAATAAATTCAGATTTTTACAGATTAGTCCTCTAAATTAAGTCCCATTGCATAGTATGAGGAGGAACAGAGTGTCAAAAATACGAACGGACAAGAAAGGAAACATTCAAGAATCCCCAAAAAGAAAAAAAGTGTAGTGAATTATGAAATATGATAGAGGCAGCTTGTCGTGCTCCAGGCAGAATAGCACATTTAGCATGCAGCGAGGTGGTTGGTGAAGGCAGAGAGAGACAGACAGAGACAGACAGAGACAGAGAGAGAGAGAGAGAGAGAGAGAGAGAGAGAGAGAGAGAGAGAGAGAGAGAGAGAGAGAGAGAGAGAGAGGTACGGGACAGTTATTTGGACACAGATGGAATGAGATTTTCCTGAAACGATTGGGAGCACCGCTTGGACAAGCATCAACCTCCCCCACCTTTTTCTCTCCCCCTTTTTCTCAATGTCCATCCCATCTTACTCTCCTCAACTGTCACTCTCTCTCACTACCTCCCTCCCATTTCTCCCCTTCTGGCTACCCCCATTTCCCTTACGCACACTCACCCTCCCCTCCCTCTTTTGCAGCTGAAATGACACCATGTTCCTGGAGTTTCAACAGAATGTGCCTGGCATCTCTGAGGGGATGCGGAACTGTGTGTGTGTGTGTGTGTGTGTGTGTGTGTGTGTGTGTGTGTGTGTGTGTGTGTGTGTGTGTGTGTGTGTGTGTGTGTGTGTGTGTGTGTGTGTGTGTGTGTGAGAGAGAGAGAGAGAAACTGCCCATAGAAACAACAGGAACTTGGTCTGATCATGCATACATTTCGCTCTTTTACAGCCCCATAAACCAACTCTTTTCCGTGTGCTAATTTATCAGCGCATACAGAAAAATATAGTGCCATGTGGTGTTTACTGCCTGTGCACAGACCGTTAGTTAGTCCTTCAATGTGTGTAATGTGCACGTCACAGGGGGATGTGCTGCGCGTGCTTGTGTGGCCGTTTCAGATGATCAATGATCCTCCCCTCCATCCTGACACTGGGCTTGTTTTGAGAGCCACTTACCCAGATTGAACTGAATGAACAGAGAGAGAAAGAGAGGGTGGGATAGACGGAGGATAGGAGCTAAGGAGAATAAACGCTGATAAAATCGCAGGGCGGCATGTTGTGGACTGCATGCCGATCCATCAGTAGAGGTTCTTAAGGGGCAGGAGAGATGTCTTCAAAACACGATGCTAACACACTCCTGTCCACTGGAGGCAGAGACATGCACGGACCCATTTAATGTTATTCAAACTCTGGGTTCACATTGCAACCGCATATATAAGTATACTGCCGACTCCTCCAGCATAAACAGCGAAACTTGTCATTTGTCATTTAATTCCTTCTAAAAAACACACCCATTTTAGTGCTCTCTGATCTGGCATCCCTCCTCATCCCATACCCTCCTCCAAAGGGCGCTGAAGGAGGGTCTGGCTACTCCATGTAGCACTCGGGATTGGAGGAAAACATGCTCTGGTTTAATGGCATTTTTTTCTTAAAACCAATCAGAATCGTCATGGACGGTGCTAAACTAGTTGTGCGAGAGAAAACTGAGATTGGACAGATAGTCTAGCTAGCTGTCTGGATTTACCCTGCAGAGATCTGAGGAGTAGTCAACAATAGTCCTCATGAATCCATAAAAACAAGGAAACGGAAAATACATGCTTTGGGTGGAATTTCCTGCGGCACCGGAGCAATCCCAGAAGTGTAATGTCAAGGATATAGACTAGTGTTTGGTTAACTTTCGGCAGCTAAAAGTACTTGGCTGAGATCAGGGAAAGATTGTGTTCAAAGTTTTAAATTGTTTTGAAGATTATTTTGGGGCATTTTGCCTTGTTTATGTTTATGATAGTACAGAAGTACAAGGGATGAGATAGGGGTATGAATATGCAACAAGGTCTGCGGCCATAAATGAAATGTGCACATTGCAGCTACAGGTATGTGGTATGCACCTTAACCATTTGGCTACTGGTTTTGTGGCACTATACAACATCAAGATCACGGCCCCGTTCATCCCCTACAAAATGTAGCAAGCCATTTATTTAAACTGAAACGGGGGTGCGTTGAACACCCTGCCTTTTTATTACCACAAGTTTACATACACTTCGCTGCTCACTGGGTAACACCTCTGACACACCCACCAAACGAGAGAAAACATACCTCAAAGCCTGTTGCACACAGTCCTGAGGAAACATGTTGTTCAACCAGGAAACCGTAGCAAAACAGTGCACGCTGTTTTGAGATTGAACGTGCCCCACTTGTCATGAAAGTGTTAACGTAGCTTGTTTTTAGTGTTTGATCAACTTTTCTTTTTGCTTGTGACGACAGTTTCCACTTTACATAGTGGAGTTTATCTTCATGTTTTCCAAGTTTTTATTGACAAAAAAATGTCCTTTTAATTTGTGTGAAATACTGTGTCTATCCACTTCGCTATGGCATTTGTTAGCTTCTCTTGCCTTTGTTTATCTATACTTCTCCCACACGCTGCATCTAATGTAGTCTGTTGAAGCCTCGCACCGATGTTTGTTTCGTTGAATGATTTGCTGGTATCAACTGTGTGTATTGCATGTAGGTGATATTTCAGACTGGAAGTACCCTGGTGATATAATATAAAAGTTCCGTACCCTTCATGTTTGTTGTTTTGTTTATCCGCCCATTATTTTCTTTTCTGGTTCCTATAAGCGCGGCCTGTCAGCAACAGACTTTTACAAAATAAAAGCCTGTGAGCAACAGACTTTTACAATAATAAAAGAAATAATAAAAACTGCATTAATGCACAATAAAATAATTGTTGGAATTAACAATAATTACGATAATAACGCGTTAACTTGCTCAGCCCTACAAATGACTAGAGGTCACCATGTAATACTAATCCTGTGCGAATAGGGCTTTAGTCATCATTAACAGTGTCATCAGCCACAGCTGTCACTTGTTAGCGTGTGATCTCTCAGCTCTCCACAGATGTGTTCTCACTGTTAGCTCTGCCTCCAACATCGTGTGACATGACATTGTAAAGACGTGACAGTTAGCATAACAAGAAAGACGCGCATGTCTTCAGTGATGATAGAGTCAGAAATGTGTTCAGAAACATAAAGGTGAATGCTGATTAACGTAAAATTGTGAGAGGAGGTATATCATTGGGAATACAGCAGTTTAATTATCAACAAGAAAAATGTTTTACTTCTTTACACAAGTGGTTTCAGGATGACAAATGATGGTTTTGAGTTAACATATTGACACTAAAAAATTTACACTTTTTCTCAATTTTAATTTAGTGATGAATGATTTCGCTTTGGGAAGTAAACATGGTTCCATCCAATAATAAATGCAGCTACACAGTCACAGAGGATAGACACATTGCAGGTTCCATGTTAGTTGTGTGCTGGTTTAGAAGCAACGGATTAGTCTGGGAAAATATTCTTGATTGTGTTAAAGCTTTAGTGCGTAACGTTTTTATATGAATAAACGTCGGTTACATTCAAGCCATCACCAAATGAGTTGATACAAAGCTAATTAAGACTATCAGCTCCACACAACTCTCTCTGTATTTCTCAGTATGGTTATGTTCAGAAACTGGTGTTGTCCGGCGACTTTCGCACGCAGAAATGACCTCTTCTGAATCCTCCGTGTCCTCCTTGGTTACAAGCAACGGTGTGGAGGAGGGGTGGGGGTTTTGTTGTCATTACTTAGAATTCCTCAAGTGGGAGACATGAACTATGCACTATAGCTTGAAGATTTCAACATCAGTGATATTATTGTTAGCATTATTATTATGATTTTTAATAAAAAAAATGTTTACACATTATTATTATTTTTCTCACCAATGCACAGATGTGACTCAGTGCTCCCACAATTACAGCAGGTTGTTCTCCAGAAGAAAATGCTTTAATGCTTCTCAGAACACAATCACATAATTGTGTTTCATTAACTGTTGTATGACCTTAATCATAGAAGCCTTAATAGTCATTTTAGCCCACATCTCCAGCTGTTGCCATGGCGATGGCCCCAGGAGGCACGCTAGTGGACTCCAAATCCACCACATTTTCTCACGCTGCTGAAACATTGTCCCCATCTCAATTAGAGGCCAACAATAGTCTCTCTGAAGTTAATAAGCCAATCAGCACATTTCCCGCCCTTCGTCTTAGGGGACAATTGTCTCTCCCTGCCAGCTATTCACAGCTAATTCTGCCTTTTGAGTGACCAAGATAGATATTGTCTCTGCCCCGCCGTTCTCCAGCAGTGTCACGCTCCAGCCGTCCTATCACCTCCCCCTCATTTCCTCTCTTGTACTTTTTGGCTTTGCACTTCATTTCTGTTCCTTCAACTGTGGAAGAAGGCAAATCACCGCCAATATAGCCTACTGCCATTTTAAACATAATAAATGAAATATTTCAGCTTTCATATTTCAAACTTCATAATTTAGCTTTTAGAATGCATTCAATATCCATTTCATTCAGTTTTAAAAACTCATTCATGGCAGAAATACTTCACTGTTACTCTCTTACTCAAAAAGCGATATTACAAAATTTCATTTTAGACATTTATTACTATTTTATTCATATATTAGGCTACGTTTGTAAACTCATTTCAAGCACCAAAACAATTGAGTGTAGGTATGTTTTCACAAGGGATTTGAGAAATTTCAAAAAGCGGACATCAACAACTTTTCAGCTTTATGGCTACAAATTTTAGGGAATTTTTGAGCATCACTAGAGTGAAAGCTGAGTTTGTTCTGAACATTTTGTTCTGAAACACATTGGTATGTGCTGAGAATAATTTAAAAGGTGAATTCAAGAAGAAATGTAAAAATGCCATAAGACCTCAGAGGCTTAAGAAAAAGAAGTTGCGTTAACTGGCTTCCTGGTTTAGTATCAGTGAACTCAGTTTGTTCTTTTGATGCAGTTCATTTAGGCTCTTGAGTTTCTGTCATTCCAACAATGGTGCGGACCAAACAAGACCACCTGAATGTGTGTTTTGTCTGCATGAATTGTTATTGACCACCTAAGAAGTTAATTCAAGCAGCCTATTTAAGCTCAGTCAAGGTTGACTTATTTTCCCTTACTGGTTTATGTAGCCCTGATGGTGCAGCACAGGTCCAATGAATGATACGTGGCTTGTCAATCTATTACAACACTTGGCTTGTTTGTAATAGATCACTGTAAACCCTACATAAACTAGAACTAAAAGGCAACAAAGGATCTTTTTGGTTTTCTGTAGGTCAGCCCACAAAAACAAACTACCCACAAGTTCTTTAATGAACAATAATTTAGGCTGTAATTGCCTTCCAAAATGACCCAAGCATTTTTTTCTTATTTGCTGATTTAAACCACGCAGACCTCCTCCCTGTAGCTTTTTGCTGTACTATAATTAAGTCACAAGGGACTATACCAAACTTCAGCTACAAACACGAAAATAAAATCTTAAAGGACAGCCCAATAAGTGGCGTCTTTCTAAAATAAGTGTAAATTGCATGTCAGTGTGTCAGTCAGCGAAGCGGAACACTTGTCAATCATCTGTCCAGTTTCATGGAAAGTATTTGAGCTGCTCCTACGTTTTCAAGCTATGTATGTTGCCAACCCACAATGTGAATGAGTAAAGAAGTGACTTTAGTCAACACTACAGTACAGTATATCTCTTTTTGACCACCATTCATGTACTTCATTGATCCTCTATCATCTTTCCTTCCTTCATCCTTTGACTTCTTTTGTCTCCTTGCAATTTGTTTTGAGGAAAGGTTAGGGGACTCCTGGCGGACCAAATCACACAACAAATTAACTAATGTGGTTCGTGCTGCTTTATCTGGGGATGTGGGTGGCAGAATAGAGGGACGAGAGAGGGTCAACAGTTTATGGAGAGAGAGGAGTAGACTCTTAATCACCTGAATGACGATGGTCATTGGTGTGATTCTCTCACCTGGCGCGCGCGTGTGTGTGTGTGTGTGTGTGTGTGTGTGTGTGTGTGTGTGTGTGTGTGTGTGTGTGTGTGTGTGTGTGTGTGGAGGATGGGGGCCTATTACAGGCAATCACATTACATTAATGGCGCGCATGTGTGGTTTAGCCTAATCATGATAACTGTTATGTAATGTCATGTGGGAGCCATTGTATGTGCCTCCAGCCTTTTACACTCTCTACTGTGACTTTGTTGTGACCTCATATGAGTGACATTAGTGTCAGACTTTCCCACTGAAGAATAACACACACACACACACACACACACACACACACACACACACACACACATGCACCAGGTGAGAGAATCACAGAGCAGAGGGCAGTGGTCTTGCCATGGGAGATCAGTTCACTGCTCATTGGTGACATGCAGAAACAGATTGTGATACTCATGCAAAAACACACACACACACACAAACACACTACCTCTACACAATGCCTTGTTGGCTGTTTGTCTGCCTTCACTAAAATCAGAGTCCCTGTGAACAGATTTAGCAGTGGTAACCATCCGACACATGGCCAAATGTTTTAGCTGTTTGTTTGTTCATCCACTGAGGCTGTTAAAGTTGGGGGAGTATTAACACATTTAATGCTCACAAGGGAAATAGTCGGAGACAAGTAAAAACTAAATACTTATTTTACTCCTGAGTCCTTTCTTTGACATCAGACAACAAATAAAAGATAAATAAGTAATAGGTAACTGTGACAGATTATTAGACAGATTTTTATTGTAATTTTTTTTAAACATTTTTACTCAACTCGGTAGGGCGTAACTATACTGTCACTCATTTTTTATAAAATCATTAAATTTGATAATTACAAACAACATGTGCAATTGCTGTGGATATTCATGATCCCCAGAAGATGAATCATTTTGTTTCCTTTCCTCTGGTGCCATCATAATCACAAAATGTCTCTCTGTAATTAGTATAACAAACACAGTAAGCTGGGCAGATTGTCATTATATTCCCTATGCTCCCAGAGGATGAATCCTGAATTTGGACAATCTATGACTTTTCTTCGAGCCAAAATATTGGCTGTGTATATAAAATATGTCATAATGGTATATTTCCATTAAATATGCTGATTATCATCTTCCCAAGAGGTAAAAAAGAAAAAAAACTTTGCTATTTTATCCCTTTCCTCTGAAATCACCCTCAGGTGAAACTTTTCATTTTTACAACAAACTAGAAGAACAGTAAACTCATCAGAATGTCGTTCATTATGTGCAACATTTTCCTATGGTTTAGTATGATGAACATAGCAGCCGCAAGGGACCATTAGTGGGATGTTAAATCTTGTTCCAATATAATTTCCAGCCATAATCACTGCCTGCAGATGAGGGGTTTCATATCACAATGTTGCTTCCTGTAATTTATGTTTTAATATATTCCATAACAAAGATGATTCCATCCTTGAAACACAATGATTTTGTCAGCAGAGGTAAATGGTTTAAAGATTCAGTGGTGCCATTTTTTTTTCATACTTCAGATATCTCTTTTTGAAATGAAACTTTTTGTGCAACATTATTTTCCAAAATCATCATACATCAGCCATACACTTTCACCTTCAGTTTTGTTCCTGTTTTTCAAAACTAAAAATCTTTCTTTGTAGAAAAGATCAACCCAAAACTAGTTTTCTTTTCTGTATCAAGCTGAAGAATATTGAAAATAGTGTATTGAGATATACTACGCCTGGTATACACAAACAAACAAAGAGCAACTGCCAGTAAACATAATTTGATTGATCCGCTAAAGATGCACATTTTACAAATTCCACACGTTTTGTCCTCTGGACTCAAAACTGACCACTGTTGATTACAGTCCAAATCGGGACCTTCAACATATTATCATTTCGGAAACCATTTCCGAAGGTTAGGAGTTGGCAGTTTACTGGTTAAGTGGTAGTAAATGTAGCCCACAGTGTAGGTTTCAGTTTGTCAAATGGAACGATTTTGTCCTGTGAACACGGAAAGGCTGAAACAAAATGTATGAAATTGATATTCCTTACAATTTCAACTTCAAGTTGTTGCCCTTAGTGTATCTATATTTCTATCCAATAGATAAAGAGGACAAAGGATAGTCCTCTATTGATAGTCTTTGTGTTTCCCCACCTTTTTTTCTTCTCATACTTTTCTCTTCCAGGTTCTCATTTTTATAAATCCAGGGAGCAAAATACAACTCATTAACACTGATACATCTACAAGTCAAAGTCAACACTAATAAAGCCTGTTATTAATGTACCAGATGTTATCAGTTACGCTTGTTATGCAAAGCGACAGATCAGAGGAGAACCATGACACTGTTGTGGGACATGCATGAAGATGGATGAAATTCAGACAATGAGCTGAAATGTGAACATAATTTGTCTTCACTGTACTGGCCCACACTAACAGGCTGCTTTATTGACAGACCCACATCAGCGGCGGTAGCTATTTCTATCCAGCCTATGTTCACTTTTGTTCACTGTTGTTTCCTTTACTTTGTGTACTTTTGATCTATTTCCGGTGTGATTTTAACGCAGTTTGGTTGCCTGTTCGGGGAAGCGGTGTGTAAACTAAACGAAGAAGGCAAACAAACAAGATAAATCTGTGAATTTTGTATACACTGTAGGAACAAATGACTGTTTTTCTACTGAGCCTGTTATCTCTATATGTTTCTTCGGTGGAGGGTAGGGTAGGAAGAGAGGGATGGCAATCTATGTGTCGAGGGTGGAGGGGGGTGTGGGGGTGTGGGGAACGAGGGATGAGATTTTTCTGTAAACGGTCGGGGACTGTGCAATGACTACTTGTAATTATTAAAAGAATCCAGAGTATAGAGGTGGAAAAAAATGTCCCTTATGACAAATTAAATAAAGTGTTATATTTGCATGATTTCCTGTATTTTCATCGAGCAGATATTCATGGTTGTGTTTACTGAGTTGATGTAAGTCACATTAATAAGTGTTTGATTATGAAAATATTATGAAAATACTGTCAACTTTCTTTTTTGAATATAAATATACCGTTTTCTAGCCATTTTATGTTCTCTTTCATGACTAAACTTAGCTGTTGCTGAATGTTTGTTGTTGGATGCAGTCTGCGTTATCATGCTTTTGTTCCTGTCACGCCACTGCAGTATCTGATCTTTCGTCAACAAATGTGATATCTTTGATAATCCTAAACCATGCAGCACTCTTTCAAAGTATTTATTCTCCGAGGCACTGAAAAAGGCCTGTTCTCTGAGCTCTCAAATTACACCCTAACAAATCCCTCTGTCAACCTTCTCCCATGAGACACAGATTTACATTTCGGAATCAAAGCTTCAAATGCCACCTCCTTACAGAAAAAACTCTAAATGCATTACACCAGACCTTTCCCTTTTAAAATGGCTACCACAGGGGAGGAGTCCTTCCTCGACATCATTCAGCTCCTGCATTATAAGAGGAACTGCAATATAGCAACCAAAATGACAGGTGTGAAACCTCCCCTGGACCCCGGTCCGGACCAAATGGCCGAAATTTGGTCCGACCAAAAGAGGTAGTCTCGGTCCATATCAAACTGAACCATGGTTTGGTTTGTTTCTAGAGTAAAAGCATTTTTTGGATGGTTTGGACTTTCGGACCAAATACAGGAAGCTCTGGCAGGCTATTTTCATGTTAAAAGACCGGGGAAGCTCCTTAAGGAAAAATTCAGTGCTTATACGTGAGAGAGGGTAACGGTGTCAGTGCTAATAGCAGACAGCTGTCAGCTATCAGAGCAGAGAATAAATCAGTAGTTTGCTTGTTAAGTTGTAGTAAATTCACAGTGTAGATTTCAGTTTGTCTGAATAAATGCTGCAGCTCCTCAAAAAGAGCCGCGGTAGCATGGCGAGAGCAGCGGTCAGCTGGAAAAACTCAGACACAGAGAGAATACGAGAGGACGGGAAAGCCCGTCTACTGTTACAACTGTTGGGAGACACAGCTCGCGTATGTGATGACGACAGGACGTAGTTTTGTCACATATAGGTCTTTAGTGCACATTGCTTACAAATGCACTGTATTTCCTTTGTGCCATCATTCATTTTGAAGTCGCTTTTGTCCGAAATTCCACGTAAGGAGGATAGTTGGGCTGGTGGAATGGTCAAACAACACAAAAGGCTTTCACCCCAGAGACTGGGGTTCGTGTCTCGTGTGTTATGTTTCCTAAACCCAACTGTCCCATTCTTCTTGTCCTAAACCCAACTGTCCCATTCTTCTTGTCCTAAACCCAACTGTTCCATTCTTCTTGTCCTAAACCCAACTGTCCCATTCTTCTTGTCCTAAACCCAACTGTTCCATTCTTCTTGTCCTAAACCCAACTGTCCCATTCTTCTTGTCCTAAACCCAACTGTTCCATTCTTCTTGTCCTAAACCCAACTGTCCCATTCTTCTTGTCCTAAACCCAACTGTTCCATTCTTCTTGTCCTAAACCCAACTGTCCCATTCTTCTTGTCTTAAACCCAACTGCCCCATTCTTCTCGTCTTAAACCCAACTGTTCCATTCTTCTTGTCCTAAACCCAACTGTCCCATTCTTCTTGTCCTAAACCCAACTGTCCCATTCTTCTTGTCTTAAACCGAACTGTTCCATTCTTGTCCTGTGTATCACGGAAATTTACCTTTTATAAGGTCCACACACAGCTTTTTCCTTAACCTAACTGCGTCCTAACTTACGTCAATAACAACGCCAAAGACACCTGACCAAGCATCTGTATTTTACGCGATGGGAATGAGAATGTGTGGTAAATCCAGACAGCTAGCTAGACTATCTGTCCAATCTGAGTTTCCTGTTGCACAACTAAAACAACTTTTGAACGTATACATGTTACACCAAAACAACTTCCTTCCGGAGATTATTTTGCCGAGGCACTGTTGCTCCGCCCAAGAAGATTGTGATTGGTTTAAAGAAATGCCAATAAACCAGAGCACGTTTTTCTCCCATCCCAGAATGCTGTATGGACTAGCCAGACCTTCATCGGCAGCGCTATGGAGGAAGGTCTGGCCAAGCGACAAAACTAGAAATGCTACTGCCATGGTGAGCAGAGACAATCTGAATTGGCCAAAGACTCAGCAACCAGGATCTGAAACAACAAGGTGTATATTGTTAGCTTAACAGGTGATGAGGCTGATCAGTCAAGGAAAACTCTTTGCCATCATTCCCCACCAGCAGGATTCCAGCCTAGTGCTGGGTAACACCTACAGCAGAACAGCTGTAGAATCAAGTTGCTGGGACAAATACACAAAATAGTGTACATTACAATTTGGAGAACACATTAAAATGTAATTAAATAAAGCACCATTTGATAAAGTCACTTCTATCCCAGTTAAAGTATATGCACCAACAGTGTAGTTAAATTGCTTTCATATTAACTAGCATTACAATATACTGCGCCACAGGTATATGACTATAATTGGAAATTAAACTATAAAATAAAGCATTCAACAAAGAGAATGACGGCTCTACTGCTATTATGCAAAATATGTATATGTTAGATATGCTACTTGTGTACTCCAGCTATCTGAATTGCATTTTTTAAACAGCCATGAGGCTCTGAGAGTTTTGTTTTGCAGCTGTGAAGCCTGTGGTGGAATCGACATTGGTGGCCTGCAGCATTAAACAGAGATGGGCTGGTAGATGTGAGCACTTGACTCTGCCCTCCTCCTTGATGGGAACTCATTGTGTTCTGACCTTTAAGTTCCCTCGATATCTCCCTCCACGTCTCTCTCTCTCGCTGTTTTTCTCCCTCCTGCTATCTCGCCGTGAGGGCCGGGGACTTGACAGCTGATTTGAAGCACTGCAGCGGCACCAGCGTTTTGTTTAATGATTTGCCCCCATCCTATCTCCCTTTCTTTGCTGAATCTGTCTTAATATGTTCTGTCTTTTACCTGTGATGCTCTCTCTCTCTCTTTCTCTCTCCCCCCTCTCTCTCTCTCTCAATTTTACTGCTGCCTATCTCCCTCCCTCTCTCCATTGTTTTAATGTGAGCAAAAGACGGAGCGTGAGAGTTTCATATCAGTATGCAGAGCGTCCACCCTTTCTCTCAGCAGAAACCCAGTATCTGGGCCACAGAAACAATGGCTGCTCAGGGCGATGGGAATAAGGATTGGAGACATGGACAGTCCACTGACATTTCATATCAGTTCCTCATAAAATGGCAAAAACAGAGAGAGACAGATGGAGACAGAGGGAGAATGGTACAGCCACGGGGAGATTTGAAAAATCACTCAAGTATTTCAAAGAACATTTATTTATTTTGTTTCATAATCACCACACCTACTATAACTTTGTTAAACAATTTGGATTACCATTCCATTATTAAAATAATCTAGTTTTGGAGCGTTGCTTGGATTAGAGTCTGTAAAGTCCGGTGTTTGAATGTGACCCAGGATGTTTTTCCATGGCCTGAGCTGAAATGTTCACATGAGCCCCACATGGGCTCTTGGCTTTTTTTTTCCATCTGCTCCATGTTCTGTAGGCCCCACGGGGGTCCATTCTGGCCATATCAGGACGGCAGTAATGGGACCAAGGTTGGCCACAAGTGGGGTGCTCTATTTCCGTGCTCTGACTTTGGATTGGGACAAAAGAGGATGAATGTTCAGCTCGTACAGGCCCCAAATGGAATATATGTTTTGGCCATTTGAGTAAAACATATATTACCCAAGGGGATAATGCTATTTGTGATATTTGTATGATAAATTATTCTTTTTTGTTTCTTTTCAAACCAGACAACACACATGGGCCATGAGGGATACATATTATTGAGAAGTAAAACCAGATGTTATGGATTATATTCCAGAAATAAGAAAAATGCATTCAAATTCACATTTAGATTATTGATAATGCAAATAACTCAAAATCCAGCCTTGGAACATAGCCTAACATATATTTCAGTTTTAAAGCAATACCGCAAGAAAAACGTGTAGCTAGATTATCAAAAAGACATCGGATCATTGGTTTGTTTAACTGCCGATGTTGATTGTTAGCGCGCTGCAATCATGTCCAATAGCAGACAGCATTGCAAAATAAAAAGCAATCCAACAGCACATTATACAATGTAAACAGACACGTTTTCTAGCGGTGGCCTTTATATAACGAGCAGTGGTGAAAGTTATTAAAGTCTAGTCCATGGATGCATTAAGAAAACAGCTAGTCATGTTATGAAGGGAAGTGGAAGTGACTGAAGACTGCTCTTCTCCGTTTTTTGTGAATTACTGTAGCAATTTCTGTAACAGGCCTGGAATATGAAGTAGTGTGTTGAGTCATTTATAAATGGATTCGTTTGGACGCGACT
Organism: Gymnocephalus cernua; assembly: GCA_023631565.1. Taxonomy (NCBI): domain Eukaryota; kingdom Metazoa; phylum Chordata; class Actinopteri; order Perciformes; family Percidae; genus Gymnocephalus; species Gymnocephalus cernua. Next base: position 36,747,899 of record CM042427.1, on the reverse strand, counting down.
TTTCTTGAAACAAATCCAGGGAAGACGGGATGCGTTTGCATCAGATGTCTTCGTGTGGACATGGCTTAAGATAATTTATGTGTTAGTTGAAAGAAAATATCAGTAGAAACTTTGCACTTTAAAATGGCACTGTCATTCTTTTTTTAGTGGTGCCTTGTATATTCAATTCAATGTTCAAATTGTGTAATAATATTTTTTAGGGAAATTATTTCATTAATTTGTTTTAAAATCAACAAGCAAATTGTTGTACTAAAGCAGAATACTGAAAAACACAGACATGCAGAACTGATTACACTTTAGTATCTGTTTATTTATCACAACTAATATCGTTATCGCTAAATTCAGCAACGTTATCACATATTTTCCTTATATCATGCAGCCCTAGTATGTACCTCTTCCCACGTGTGTCCTTAGCTACCTGCCATCTGAGCTTCATGAGGTACACCAAATGTGTCCAATACAAGCCCATTCCCATTTTTGTATGAAGATTACCAGCCAACCAAGTAGTAGAATATCTAGAAGTATGAATCAAAGGCAACTGGATTTGCTGTTTTATTCTCTTATCTTTTACCACTCGTTCTGTAGTTCAGGAGTTCAGGCACTTGATATTCCCATTTGGCATTTCCATCCCCAAACCCAACAATCTTACTCTCTCTCTCTACTCCATATAACACACCAGTTTTATCAGGCTAAATCACAAAATGGGGCTGCAAGAGGGTGCAAATTCATCCTATATGACAAAAGAGCTATTGATGTGAGATGATGATTTCTCCATCCAGTAAGTGCCCTATACACAGAAAGAAATGTTGTAGCTTGTATTATACATTGTGTAAACATGCATTCATTGCACTGACACCAGCTCAAATTGTTTCTAAATGTTAAAATCCCAACTTGTCCTTGCATTGCCATTTGGAACTAAGTTGCCAAACTCCCTAGGACTGCTGTTAAGTTTGTATTGTTCTGCAGCTACACTACAATTAAAACCAACATTTCAATTGATTTTGCTAAAGCCGTGAAAACCATGATTAGTTAACACATTGAGGCTTCAGTCCTTTCAGGATAAGCAGCCCTTTCCCTAAAATGTGTGAAGGTACACTCTAAAAGGTAAACTGTTAGTAATAACTATATTTAGCTGTGTCTTGGTTTCCTCTTGGCCTGGCAGAAATCGGTCCTTTAATAGCCCTCTTCAGAAAGCTAACAACACCTTGAGAGGGACAGGAAGCCAGACATCTCCAATCATGCATCTGTCATCATCCGATACTTGTGCAAAATATAGTCCCCAAGACTTGGTTACAGCAGCAGGAGGCCAGTCAAAGCATGTCTATCACTGCCAGTTTCTATAAAGGGACCTGTCATTTATTTGTCATCACTGGCTGTGTCCTCATCATGGAACAAATTATTAGGACAAGCAAGAGGTTGTGCTTTTCCAATGTCTTAATTCAGTGCATGGACGTCTTTGACCCAGAAGAAACTCCTTTAAAGAATCAGTTGTGCCAGTTGATTTTACGATGGTGTTCAAGCTCAAAATTAGCACCTTGTTCAATTCTTATTGACGTTACAAACGCCAATAAGCCAAAGCAACACAGCAATACCCACTTTCAGTTATCTAGAAGGACAATACATTGTGATGAACCTAAATGCTAACAGACAGCAATTATCACAGCAGGAGACATTTGTTTGATTAGTTTTATACATGTCATTCATTTTCTACTGCTTTTCCTCAACAGTAATCATTTCAAAACAGCTTCAGCTCTTATTGTCGTAATTGTTTGTACAATGCCATGTAATCTTCCTCGCTGCAATTTCTGTACAAAAAAGATATATTTCTATATTTGCAATACATTGTTATTGAGAAAATTAAATTTTTTTGGTTTTAGTCTCCTCAAAATGCTCATTTTATGAAGAGCTGTAAATGTGCTGAGAATGTAACTGGGGAAGTGTAGAAGATAATGTGCAGTCCTAGTGCATATTGATTATTTGTCCATTAAAGGCCAAGCATTGTTTTATTTAATGATATACACAGACGCATCACACGCATGGCCCTGTTAAAGTTAAAGTGCATACCTGTTCATTCACAATGCTGTGTCAGCAGCTATAAAGCCAGACACTGAAACATTTAATGTGGCCATCCATCCACAATGACCACACCACACACACACACACACACACACACACACAAGACTGCTCCACCGTGAACATAGGGAAATAGTAAGTGTGTCATTTCAAAATCCATCTCAGGAAATAAACTGTGCAATCCTCACTCAGCCAGTTATTGGAATGAAAACAGGTAATTTCCTGCATAATATAGAGATATTAGGTCTATATTTCCTTTCTTAAGACCATGGTCTAGAAAGTGCACACCTAGAGTGAAATACATGAAAATATTCCACCACACATGCAATGCCTGGAAATGAGCCTGGATTTAAAGCCCATGGTATTGCACAATTATGCAAAATGATGTGCAGTGAAAATGTTTGCCTTTTTGGAGCATAGAGTTCACAGGAAACGAGAGAGAGAGAGAGAGAGAGAGAGAGAGAGAGAGAGAGAGAGAGAGAGACAACTGGAAATAGGAACATTGTGGTTCATGGTTAGAGTCCCTAACTACGGGAGTTGCCTAGCCAACAATTTATTTGTATTAGTCTTCCTACAATATGTATCCAAGGGAACTGTAGTGGGACAGGAAGGTTTAGACAGAGTGGAAGATAGTTTCTCAAAGTGCACACATATTCCACCAATTTAATCATGTTTAGTACTTTGATAATTGTGCTCATAATATTTATTTTACATTAGTATACATTTTGATGCAGGATATTTGCTATTAATGTGGCGCTTTTGCACTGTGGCCACTTGGGGCCAGTAAAACAAGCTGTATTCATTTTCATGTGTAGCGATAATTAGTACGACACTTCCGTGGATTGGATACACCTTATTACGGTGCATAACTTACTAAAATAACTGAGCACACCAGACTCCACTCTTGCAATGAGGACAGAAGAGGGAGGGAGAGGGGAGAGAACAGAGAAGCTACCTAGGGGCAGCGGGCCTAACAAATAGATTAAATTACGTGACTATTTCACAAACTGCCGTGAGACTGGGTTGCTTTGTTTTGGTCTCCACCATCTCCCGAGTGAAATATCTGGCTCTTTACCTGCTAAATGCTCCACTTATGCAGCAGCTAGTAGTAACGTTTGCTGCAGGATAGGTAGACCTAGTGTCAAGTCAGTTTATAGAGTTTGCACTGAAAACCATGACACCATAACAATGAGCGGAAAGATGCTAAAATGGGCTGTAGAGATGAGGAGACATGCAGAATAATACATGTATAATTCTCTGTTGGTTCGTCACTACAACCGACTCCTTTCACATTACAGATCATTTGTTTTGATTCTAATTTAATACTTTTAAATTGTAGTATTTTACTTGAAAGAAATATGTGGATATGTCTTCCATTAGTCGTCTGAACATATGTTGAGTTAGTCAAGTCGGTAAAAGACATTCAAACTTGTTGACCGTCCTGCTGGTTGCTCTGCCAAAAACACACTTGAAGCAGCGGGAAAGTGTCAACATATCCTGGCTGATCTGTATTCTTGGTCCTGACAGTCACTTTGTCGCCCAGGAAACAAATTTTGGAACAGGTGGCTGTCTGGCTATGCAGGGTCAGTAGCAAACCTCCCTGCCCTCTTTCATCACCCTCACCATGATCTAGCACTTTAATTGACAGCGCTTGAAAGGTAATAACTGCCCAGCAACGTGGACAAGAGCAGAGCTCGTCCTTGGAGTGACAGGAGGGAGAGAAGGAGCTGCAGGTGTTAGTCTTATCCCCAAATCTTCATAAAGCCACAGACACAGCTGTCATATATAGCATATGCGATGATGTGTTATTGTTTTATTAATAAATAATGTATGTTATACCCCTGTCCACATACTTCTTGTTTATAATTATTTGGCTATGTCCGTTTGTTCCAATTACCAGGAATTTTAAAGCTACACTGTACAATGATATTTTATACAATATTGCGATTCCATATTTTTGGTGGCAGTTTGGGGGAGACTTGTTCTTGTTTCAACCTTTCAACATCTTGTGCAAGATCCAAAAGTTTATAAAGGTCACTATAGAATGTGTTCTCTGAATTTGGTGTCAAAGAGCTTGACCTCAACACCATCCAAAACATTGGGGATGAACTGGAACGCCGTCTGCTAACCAGACCTTATCATCCAACATCTGACTTCACTTATACTCTTATGGCTGAATGGGAGCAAATCCCTGCAGCCAGGTTCTAAAATGTAGTGGGCAGCCAGTCATATTCAGGTATCCACATACATTTGCTAACTTTTGTATATGTGCATGTTATAGCCCTGTGTCAGGGGTATGCACACAATTCAACAAGTACCCACACACCAGTACAGTGGCATTTAGATACACATGAAAACACTTTAACCTTCCACTCAGACTCTCTTTCTCACACACACACACACGCACACGCACACGCACACGCACACACACACACACACACACACACACACACACACACACACGCTGTCACTGAACAGGGATTAATCAGAACTTTGACCCAAACACTAATTGCAGATCCAGCAGTATTTCCTGCTGATTTCTTATCTCTGAATTGTGCAAAGTCTGTTCTTTTACTCTGAAACACGACTTGCCATGCTTAGAGAGGGAACAAGTGATATAGTGAGAGTAATACCAATCAGGGGAAATCAGTTTGGAAGAGTTCCTCCCATCTTTCACTCCTGTCCCCTTTACTCGTCTCCTCTTATCTGTCGTTTTATTAGCTTCACCGTGCTCTCTCCTACTCTCACTCATCCTGACCCCACTTTACCTGCAATTTCCTCTCCCTTTTCTCTTCTCCTGCCCAGCCCAAGTGTGTTTCATAGAGTTAAGTGTGTTCATGACTCCTCCTGTATCTTGTGGTTCAAATGTTACTGACTGTCAATTTGGTTACTGTTTGAGTTTTAAGAAGTCCACTGACATGGTGTATTACAAAAATGAATGGTTCATATGCACTAGATGTTTCCAAAGGTTTGTGGACAACCTGATCATTACACCCATATGCAATAACAGCCTCTACTATAATGTGAAGGCTGTCCACCAGATTCTGAAACCTGGCTGTGGGGATTTACTCTGATACAGCCATAAGAGCATTAGTGAAGTCAGGCACTGATGTTGGCTGATAAGGCCTGGCTTAAAGGTGTTCCATTTCATCTCAACGGTGTTGGAGGGGGTGGAGGCCAAGTTCTTCCACAGCAAACTGGTGTCGTGTCAGGTGAAGCGTTGTAGATGGTGTATAAATGAAGAAGTCGCAGACACTGCTTGAATAATATCAAGGTTTATTTCAAAGATGATTCCAGTGTCTAACATGCAAAGCATGGAGACCAACGCAGCCATAAGTTAGTCTGAAGCTCTTCTTCTTTGTTTCCCTACTTAAAGGACCTCATTCTACCCCCCAGGTGGTTAGATGTAAACCACAGGTTAGAGGTCGAATTCCAACCTTAGGCTATTTGTTATCTTTTAAACATTCCTACAGGTTTATCCCTATCTACACATCTGGGCACCATTTCACCTGAGGGACCCAGTATCCTGTTATTACAAGAGTCACTCATAGTATTCTGGCTTTCTAGCTGGCTTTGGCATGAAATGAATGAAATACATAGAATAATGACCTATGAGAGTATTAATAGTTTTTATGTGTAAATATACTACACTGGGTTAAACAATTTCGTTATGGAAACTTTGGCTGGCTTTGTGCTTTTGTGTATGCCACTGTAGCATTAAGATTCCCTTTAAAGGGAACTTAAAACCCTAGCCCAAACCATTAAAACCAAACTAACTAATTAACAATAGTTTGGGTTCTGTCATTTATTGTATCACATAAACAATGACTATCCAAATGTGTCATTTCAGCATGTTAAATTACAGTGTTGTGCGTGAACGAGTTCAAAAGAACGCGTTCATTGAACACGCTCATTTTTTCGTGAACGTTGAACTGAACGCAACACATTTTTTAATAAAGAACTTGAACGTGAATTAGTTCACATTATGTGTCATGAACGGCAGACATCACTGTAAATGAACGTTGGAATTTGTTTTCCATTGAAAACTGAGTGACATCTGTTTTCTCTTTTGAAACGCAACGAGAGAAAGTCCCTCCCTCCTGTATTCTCGCTGGTGCCGCTTAAATCATGTATCACCAGACAGAAATGGTTTTCACATTGTGTGCGCAATGCATTGCGAGCAACGTAGTGTCCGGCTGAGAATAGTTGAATAGCATACTGGCTTCCGCACAACGTTACCCGTGATGAATTGCAGCAGAGCGGGGTAGGCATAGCAACGCCGCGTAGCAGGCAACGACGAGAGCGCGGAGGGCTAGAGGAGCGAGAGAGAGAGAGAGACAGACCAAAGAAGAGAGTGAGAGAAAGCGCTGCAATTTAAAAAAAATGGCTAGTGGAAGTGATGGCACGGAGACGGACACCGATTCTCCTTATGAACATTTAAAACAATTTTACACTCTTGCAAACCAACTGGTCTACCTTGTCTGTACTGCTGCAAGTTTCATCACCTGGTAAGAAACCCACAATTGCAGTGTCATGAGCAAATGTCTACAATGAGCAGCTTCAAAGAACGTATAGTGATTTCTAGCTCGTAGTGTGAAAAAAAGTATTTATTTGAATATCTCACGAAAAAAGTAAAATGAACTGAACTTTGAACTAGTTCAGAATTAAAATTGTGAACTTTGAACGTGAACTGTTCACTTTGAGCATGTATGAACTGAACTTGAACTAGTTCAGAAAAGCTGTGAACTGGCACAACACTGTTAAATTATAAAATGTACCGCTAAATGGAACTAAAATAAGTCAAATCACAGTAAGAGCACCGCCACACAGTAGCTTCATATTACTGTCTAGGCTGCACTCTGTCTTGGTAATATATGGGCTCTACAAACAAACGAAACCACTATAAAGCTATGTTGAGTTAAATGTAGGTGGTGAGATAGCCAAGGCTAGCTTTGACAGTTAGACTACATTTAATTACTTTTTCCCCTAGCTAGTTTTTTTTTAATTTGCAATTTCAAAGTGAAAGTTTATTTTATTAATGTTATTTTATTTTATGACATTTTAGATATACTAGTTCAGAATAGGGTATATGGGATGTCTTTTTGGCCATTTGTGCTGATAAAGAAAACTTGTGGCATGTTTCCAAACTGCTGTTCTCCATGCGTCTCGCTGCTAGAAAAGGAAGCCTTTGATCAGAGACAAGTCAGGGAATATTCTGGTTTTTAATGTCCAAAATGCCACAAATGTACACCTGCTTTTTCTTCTTTTCACATGCAAAGTGCTGTCACTGTTGAAATGCTCATATCTTCAGAAAATCCTTTCCACAAGGCTGTATTGGTGGATTGAAAACATCGTCTTTATGATTAAATTTAATATAATTTCCTGTGACAGCTGCAATCTGTTGAAGACAGATGGGAAAATCACACAGGAGCAGTTCTGGAGTTGCTTTCTTGTTGTATCTCACGGAGATTACAAGTCTTCAACTACATGATTATAGATTGCTGACCTAGTTAGAAATAAGTGATTCTAAAACATAACATGAAAAAAGTAGCAATTTGTGTACCTGAAAATCAAATAAAAAAATTGACTTTTGTCTTTTAAGGCCAGCGGGAATCCTGCCCTCGGGCTTTGCTGCGACAATGGAGCTGCTTAAAGCGTAACTCTCGCCAAAATGCAACCTAGGGTGTTTTTGTGAATGTATCCGAGTCAAACTTTAGTTTAAAAGCATATTTAGGACGGAAGCGCCACTTTTAAGATGGGAATGGGAGAGCTAGGGGCACTACTATGATCGCATAAAAATCACTCTTTTTAAACACTAAGAAGACTCGACACAACATGAAACTTTGCTTCAAGTATCTCCAGGGGCTCTACACATGAACGCAAGCATTGACAACATTGTTTGTGTACACAGAGTTTACTAAAAGGTTTTGAACAACTCACTGTAGCTGTTGTTTTTTACGGCCACATCCATTTTATCAGTCAAAAAGAGTTGATTTCCGAATACAATGTAACAGAGAGGAGAGTATAGATGGAAAGCTCATAAAGCTTAGTTCCATATAAATGCACGGATGATTTTTTGTTTTGTCGTTAGTGAAAAACAATATTGACCTTGTAGTTGAAAAAGGAGCCTCATATAAGAATGGCATTTCCTCCTATGTTCCGTTCATTCGCATTTGGAGATTGATTCTTTTTGACTGATAATATGGCTGCGAGTGAAAACAACAAGAGCTACGGTGAGTTGTTCAAAACCTTTCTTTTTAGTAAATCTGTGTACACAAACAATGTTCTCAATGCTGAGTTCATGTGTAGAGCCCCTGGTGATACTTGGAGCAAAGTTTCATGTTGTGTCGAGTCTTAAATTAGTGTTTTAAAAATAGCTATTTTGAGGCTAGCATAAAAGCGCCCCTAGCTCTCCCATTCAAAAGGCCATTCGACCCAAAACGAGAATACAGTGAATCTTAAAAGTGGCACTTCTGTCTTAATTATGCTTTTAAACTAAAGTTTACACAAAAAGTACATTCACAAAAAGACCCTAGGTTGCATTTTGGCGAGAGTTACGCTTTAAGTGAGACCTTTCGGTATAAAACACTGAACCACCTGTAGACTTGAAAAGTGGCTGTTAAAAGGGAAATTTCTTGATTCCTCATAGAAAAAGAAACTGTGGACAGCTGGACTTTGTGTCACATATATAAATCGTGACAAGTTTTCAAAGAGTTGAAGAAAGTATCAAATGTAATCATTAATATGCTTGTTATGCGTTAGTCACATTTTCACCATGAGTATAGCAATATACAGTGTTTTGAGCTATCCACCATGGAAATGTATTGTTATTATAATGCGTTCCATTTGTACTCGGAAGTTGGATTTTCCGAGGTCAAAGTGGGAAACTCATTCCCCTGACCTCGAAAAGTCAATATGTGTAGTATTAATTAATGAATCACTGAGTTGTTCATTTCCGTGTCTGGCCGCTAACACGGCCCATCCATTCTAGGATTATTTAGAGACATTTTAAATAAACACTTTCCTAGTGCTGACACAAAACAAAATATGTACATACAGGGTAAGTATACATTTTGCAATTCAACACAAAAAACAGATAAATACAGGGTAAATACAACTAGAGTACTAACATAAAGTTAACATTTCAACATAGCATGTGAAAATGTCTGATTTTGACCACATTGCATGGATCGGATCCCAGGGCAATGAGATGAATGGGCTACAAGCAACTAGTAGATTGCAACAATGTTCAAAAAGATTGTCTCGTTTGAAAGATGCTGTAATTACATGAAATATATGCACGCAGTTTAATTAGGTTTGAATGGTAAATTTCACTTTGAGCCTCTACATTACAATAATGACATGATGAAAGAAAGCTTGACTAAAACCCCGTTCCTCACCTTAAGCAAATCATGTAGATTATGCATCTTCGTCTTGTAAAATGAGGAGTTGCAATTACATGTAATTTACAATCTAATTATTATTTGCTTGCAAGATGAGAAAACAGAAATCAAATCCTACATTTACATCAGTGAAAAAACAAAGCCAAACCTCTTCCTGAATAGCAAACTTTGTCCATTATGCAAATATGGTTCACACTATTTAACACTGATTTAGAATTCATTATGAAAACATTTTAGGCTGGAAATGTAAATACTCAAAAAAGGTGAGGCATTTTGCATGTGCTTGCCCAGGGGCCCATTGTCTCATTATCTGCCCATGTGTATGTTTAACTTTTTTGTGTTTATGTTTGTGTGAAACGGGAAAACAGAAAACCTGTGTATGTTTAATATATTTATGCAAATAATCTAAACTATGTGTCCATAGGTTGAGGGTGAAAAGCCTCCAGGAAGCCGGAAGTGGATTATAATGTCTAACAGAGTGTGTTTGTGACTGAGAGAGCATGAGAGTGTATGATTGTTTACATGTAAGATAATAGAGTTATTGTGCAGACATGAGAGTGTGTGTGCTTTGTGTATGAGTGTTAGTCTTATGGCAGGGTACAGTATCTACTATAGTGATGACGAACTGACCGAAGAGCCGGTTATTAACCCGATTTGTGTCACTGAGCCGGGAGAATCGAGTGCAATACGTCAATGAACCGACTCTCTCCTGTTTCTTACCTCATTAGCGCCTCCACTGGAGTGGTGGTAGAATCAATCAGGAAATGGGCTACCTGGGCACCCGGCTCTTGCCGAGACCGAGAGTCGCGAACCGTTCACAACCGCTCGAGTCTATAAGCAAACGGTTCGTCTAACGGTTCTCGGCAAGTTTGAGTTAACCAAGCCTTGTTTCTGGTGCATCTTAGGTGATTGTGTTCGGAAATTCACACATTATTGATGGGGAAGTGCATCACATACAAATACACATCATTTTATCTTAGTTATGTTAAGTTAAATGTTAGAGAAGTGAATGTTACAAGCTGTCACGAGCAGACCGGGCGGGCACCAGGCTCTTGCCGAGACCGAGAGTCGCGAACCGTTCACAACCGCTCGAGTCTATAAGCAAACGGTTGTCTAACAGTTCTCGGCAAGTTTGAGTTATTAACCGATCCCAGAAACTTTTATTTCTCGCGCATCTTAGATGATTGTGTACATAGAAATTCACACACACACATCACACACGGGGAAGAAGGCTACATCGCATACAAATACATGTCATGTTATCTTGGTAGTTATGTATAAATCCACCCCCGCCGCAGGCACGTGAACCGGTGACCGAATCTATAGACTCGGTTCGCCAACCAACAACCGTCCGGTTGAACCGACTCGCGTAAAAGAGCCGGTTGTCACATCACTAATCTACTAGCATGATTGTAATGTTTATCAGTTCTACAAGTTACATTTATTTCCATCTGAATCTACTGCATGTGTGATGTTCATTTTTCAGCACAGGACTTTTATTACATTGTCCAGTCCATTTATACCAATGAAGGTGTGCTAAATAACGGACACTCCTTTCTGTATAATGCAATACAGCACTGCAAAATTACATCTTCCAAAAATTATCATAAAGTTGAATCAACACCTCTCTAAAGCAGGTTAAAAAAAAAACTGAACACTATAACCTTAATGAAGGTAGGATTTATTGCAGGGCTGTTGTATTAGACTGCATTAGTTTGAGTTGTGTACCGCATAAAGTGGCAACTAAAAGTATTTTAAAATCAGGTAAAGTAATGTAGTTTAAGTGTCAGTTAAGTTCAAATTACAACAAATGTGGATCCATGGATTCTTCATGTTGAACCACACAGAGGCCAAAAGTGCAAAACAAAACTAAATCTACTAATGAGGACTACAGAGATGCTACCTCAACAGTTTTGTTCTGCGACCTGTTCCAGCTCCATCACCATTTACCTGCAACCTTTCTTCTTACTTGCAGGTGATTTGAGATGTCTAGCCATGTACAAAGACATATTTGGCATTCAGTTCATTTGTTTTGGAAAAAAAAGTTGAAAAAGGTTTTGAAAACCCCTTTCAGACATGTTACAGTTAATTTGATGGGCAGTATCTGAAAACTATTCTGTCCGTATTGAAGCATCAAACAAACCTCAATGACATACTATCTACACTGACTGCACTCCTGTGTATATATACCTTTGGGCTATTCATTAAAAATCTAGCAGCCTATGTGCACCCCCTGCCAAGTAAACATCTGGCAGACGTATGGTCCGTTTTTCAACATCTTGAAGACTTCCTATTACTTGTAGCCTATATAACAGTAGCCTAGTCCATCAGCACTCACTAAATAAAACAATGACAGTGACTAATATTCTAATAATTTACTGTCTGAGGTGCATTTCTCTTTTGTAACTTCTGCTCTGTCCATCAGTTCTCATTCTTTTGCTTCTCATTTTTTGCACGTCTTTAAAGGGATAATTCACCGATTTAGTATTCAGCTTTGTATCAGTAGAAACCCGGTAGTATTTCTGAATGACCGTGCGTCCCTCCCTCATATCCCCCTGAGACGGGAGATCTCTGCATTGGGGGTCTGGAAAAAATCTTCCGATGACGTAAAATGATGATTTTTGCATCATCGGAAGATTTTTTGGCCAGAGCAAAAGACTACAGCCAGTAGTAGGACCTACTTCCGCATGTTTTAAACCCGCCCATCACCCGAAGCGAGCCAATCTCAGCCGGAAAAAAACGAAATGTCAGCCATCTTGAATCCTCGCTAAACAGGGCTCTCTCTCATGGATGTATTAAGAGAACTTCTCAGCAGCAAACTTTTACAACAATTATGTGCATTCAAACTACCGCACGTGTACCACCGGGATACATCGCTACAGATCCGAGAATATGCAGGGAACGTTATTACAGACGGAATAATCGGCCCACTACGAGTTATGCCTGCCACGGAGACCAGCACGGAGACCAGCACGGAGACCAGCGGTCTCGCTCGATGCCCCGAGCCGGGTAGCGGACATCCTCATCGGCTAGGTGGGAAGCTAACGCTAGCCGGCCACCTGTCCCATCAATCCTGCATGCAAGTGTCCGTTCATTAAACAACAAACTGGACTACATCCGACTTCAACGATGCTCCCAACGCAAATTCAGAGACTGTGTTTTTTGCTTTCGTGGAAACATGGCTGAACAACAGTGAACCGGACTGTCCAGCTACCAGGACTGCTAGCCCTCCGACGATCCGAGCTAGAGATGCTCTGTATGAAGGTGAGCTGTGTTAACACGGACTGGTGCAGAAATGTGGTGATTTGTATCCAACTAACTGCTAACCGCTGGAGTTTGTGACTGTTACATGGCGACCATTCGACATTCCACGCTAATTCACGGCTGTGTTTATACTCGGTGTTTACAGCCCACCAAGCCTAATGCTGGTATGCTTAGCTGAACTTTACGGAGCCTATAATGTGTGTGTGCACTAAAGGTAGCCTGTTTCGTATGTTGTTTTTATATAATGTCGTTTTTATATATTTTAAATGTGTAACCTTGAGCCACGATGAAACGTTGTTTTGTATATGGTTGAAATAACAATAAAACGCATTGAGGTGAGTTGAATGCCTCACTGTCTGTCTGTCAAGCGGTAGGCGTGGCTTGGGAGTGGACTCAAAACAGCGAAGCGAAGTGCATTCTGGGATTTGGTGTCTTTCATCCATATGAGCCAAAAACACATTTTCTGGCTTTTCTCGGCCTAGAAGGCACCAATTAAAAAATTTTCACATTTCTGCTACATAAGTGACCCAATTTAAAGATATATTCAGCTTTCCAGCAGTGAAATATCCCTTTAAGCTCTTATTTATTTTATGCTCTGCATCTAACTGCTCCTTTCCCCTGTCTTTTATTCATACTCCTGTCCGGTTGTTCCCGTGACTCTCTCTACCTTTATGTTTCAGTTTGCCATTTTATTTACCTTTGACCCTAAAATACTCATCTTTGTTGTCCCTCCATTTTCCCCTTTTTTATTCTCCCTTTTGCTCTTCCTCATGCTTTGCCTTCTCTGCTTCATTGTCTCTTTTGCTCTGTCCTGCTTCTTCTCCCCTCTTCCTTCATCACTGTATCCCTCTTTCCATCTTTCCTTTCACATTTCTGTCTCTCGACTCGTCTCTGACCTCTGTATGTCCATCTCCATTAGTTATCCTCCAGCCCTTCCTTCTTCATCTCATACTCTCGCATCATATTTCTGTTTCCTTCAGAGCCGTCCTGACAGCTTAGATCTTCAGTGCCTCAATCTTTACTTTCTCCATGTATATCAGACTCTCTTTGTTCTTACTTTCCTTGTTTTTTCTGTCTATGTTGGTTTGTCCTCTGTACTCCTCTGAACATCTCACATCCCATATTGTAGTTAGTAGTAGTTGTTATTTCTTCACATGAGAAAGTACTGTTTTCTTACTGTATCTATACAAATTACATCTCTTTACTACAACTTTGTCTTTCAAGTGTATTACAGTTCACACATCTGTTGTGAATGTTGTGTCATTTCTCGTTATCACAAAGTATTCTGATTCTGATCACTAAATATGATTATCTTCTGAAAAACCCAAACAAAGCAACATTACACTGATGGATTTTCTGATATGTTTGCAGTCTTTATTGACACTACCCTACACTACACTAAAGAAATGTTTTTTATTTGTCACAAACAAATAAAAATAATTATTATTATTAACCTTTATTTTATTTTTGGCCATTATTATTGTGCAGAGTTGAATTGGGCTGCTAGCCAGAAGGCAGCAATAGCAGCCCATCAGCCTGTTCTTCTGACTCTCTTACTTATACTTGCTAAACAGCGGATTCTGGCTGAGGCAATTCTTCTTTGACAATCTAAAATGTCCTCTGCATATACAGGAAGTTATTTTGCCGATCTAAATGCAGTTCTCAAGTCCAGCAGCAGACAGAAGAGTTGTGGCGATGCACTCAGGCAGATAGGAGAACACTAATCACAGCTATAGGTTCCTTGAGATTTTCCTCAGTCTATTGATATGTTAATGTAGGAGCAGATTCTGGGTGCACAAACTGTTAAAGTAGGCAGCAGCAATGCAGAGAAAGCTCACAGGTATTGTTACAGTGAAAGACATGCCAAAGTAAGGTTTCCTGCGAATCAATTGCTGACTACTAGTGGTCAAAAAGGCTCAACATCAAACCACAACAAATGTCATACAATATCAAGGGTTCTCCTGCAGGATCCACTTCACATCACTCATCCTTTTTATCTTCAATCTTAAAGGAAGCAGACCTGAATTTCTTCACAACATGTGGCCTGGCTGTGTTTCTATTTGCCCCCCCCCAAAAAAAAATATGAATTTATTTTGTCCCAGTTTACGTTTGTCTTTCACATATAACAAAAACATTTTTTATGTGCATTTCCACCTTTAATGATAGGACAGCTCAGACATGCAAGGGGAGCTAACCAGCCACATAACAAAATGTTTCTAATCAAAGACTGCGTATGTTCGCATAATGTGGAGGGATGGGTCAAACAAACACAGGACTTTCACACAGGAGATGGCAGTGAAATTAATGAATACAAGCATGGAAACATTTGTCCTTATGCGGGTAGCACAGAGGTGAGCCATGTTCAAATACCCATGATCCTGGTTATTAAACTTGGCAAGTGAAGTGTGAAGTTCAGAGTGACCCACCAAACTGTGAACATGACTTTGACCACACAAATTCATTTCACTTTAACCACACTGTAGCTACCACATGAGGATACTGTAGAAATATCCAATGGAAAAAAATTATTTGGCAAAACACAGATAGCAAATTACATAGAAACCCCGATCAGAAATTGTAAGTGCAAGTGTAAGTGCATACAGTCTTACCATCATCAAGGTTTTAATTTGTAGATATAAATCCTAATCCTAATCCTAATAAACACCCTAATCCTAATATGATACATATGAACCCATTATCATATTACGCTGACACTTAAGAAGGATTGAAAAGGATTGTGGACTGTGGCCTCTTAGCATGAACATCCTGCCTGCATGTTCTCTCTGTGTCTGAGTGGGTTTCCCCGGTCCAAAGAAATGCAAGTTTGGTGCCCGAAGTGTGAATGTGAATATGATTGGTTGGTCTGTATGTGTTCTGTGAGGGACTGGCAACCTACCAAAAAATAGGCTCCAGCCACCCATAACCCTCAAGCTGATATAGGCAACGAAATAGATTTTTTTTACAAATTCAAATTCTTATAGACATGATTTCTACAATTTTTTACAACACCATTTTTAAAGTATATGGAAGAGTTAAAGGAGGGAAGCTGTCCTGCAATGGCTCTACTATTGTTGAATAATTAATAGCAGGAACACGCCTGACCACTGCTTCGTGAGATGCTAAGCCTTTTGTAATCTTCCCTCTCCTGTATTTGATCATTTGTCAAAGAGAAGGTTGTATTGTGCACGAGGATGAACCGTACTGATTATTGGGTGTCTGGTAGGCTAATAATGGGAGTGGTAACCAGAGCGAGCATCCGCTGTGGCTACATATTGACGGATGAAAATGTATTAAAATCTTGCATCATTTATTAATGGGGTCCCTTGTTATAAATCACCTATGAAGCTGTGTTCTTGCCTGTATGTGTGTGTGTGTGTGTGTGTGTGTGTGTGTGTGTGTGTGTGTGTGTGTGTGTGTGTGTGTGTGTGCTCACTGAGGGACGTTCTCTTAATGAATAATGAACATTCAATTCTCACCTCGACCGGGGATTTCACACCTTTCAAACTCAAGGGAGGTGTATACGTGTGTTTGTGTGTGTGTGTGTGTGTGTGTGTGTGTGTGTGTGTGTGTGTGTGTGTGTGTGTGTGTGTGTGTGTGTGTGTGTGTGTGTGTGTGTGTGTGTGTGTTCAAGCCTCTAACTATGCGTCATTCTGAGTATTGCATTATTCAGATGCGTAAGTGCGTAAGACCCAGGCTGAGCTGTTTTACTGCATCATGCTTTTACGATTATGTTTGAGTTTGCGTCAGAATGATGGATTCCCAAATGAAGAAGCGCCTTCTCCTCGTTTCATCTTGTTTCTTCTGGCTGTGGAGAGAAACGTACACCGCTGCCTGCCATGCCGAAAGCCCATTATGGAATCAACCGCTGCTATTTACACAGCCTGCCAAAGGATCCAAGAGCACATCTATTATGTAATTCCCTTGAATAAAATGCTTTCTTTCTTCATCACTGTGTGCTCTTTCTTTTCTTCCTACCTGCTACGTTCTATTATCATCTTTCTTTTTCTTTTGTTTTCTTTGTCTTGTTATTGTCTCTCTGTCTGTAGCAGTGTAGCTTATTGCTGCCATGTTATTGTTGACATGTTGATATATTATGTATTCAACTAAAACAATTAGTGGATTACTTGATTAATTGTTTAACAGAAGAAAAAAGTGACAAAAGTAAAAAAATCTGACTAAAATACTAAATATTTGCTGGTTATAAGGGGTGATTAGCTCCTGTTTGTTGTATATGTTTATTGTCTGAATGCAGATTCAGCATTCAAATATCAAAATGTTGAGCTCTTTAAGGACATTTGTGCTTGTATTAAAAAGGTTTCTACCATTTTTACTTTTTAAATATTAAGCTTTTTTTTCTTTTTACATTGAAAGTCAATGTAGCAATCCTCAAATCCTCTTCAGGCTTCTTCCACTTTAAAACAAAATCCCGACTGTTCACTGTCCTGGCTCCCAAATGGTGGAACGAGCTCCCCACCGATATCAGGATGGCCGAAAGCCTACACACATTCCGCCGAAGGCTAAAAACACATCTCTTCCGACTCGGATAAAAAAAAATAAAAAATAAAAAAAATAAACAAGTAAAAAATCTTGAACCTGCACTTTCATCTGTCTCTTTGTAGCTTACTTATTTAAAGCTAATGTACTTGCACTTGTACTTGTTGTCTGGAGTTTGTACCTTCACAGTTGAAAGCACTTAATTGTAAGTCGCTTTGGATAAAAGTGTCAGCTAAATGACATGTGATGTAATGTAAAAAATGCAACTGCTCCACATGCTTTCAACTACAGACGTCATTCAAACTTTAAACTATTCACAAAACCTTCAGCCATTAGAAACTGGTTCAACCCTTTTGGTATCTTTTACAGTTTTTGTGTTTTAGTTAAGTGCTTCTTTCAGGCTTTTTCTGCGTTTATAATGGGTGTGTATTGACATACTGACTTTTTTATGACTTTTTTTTTACATTCTATGCTATAACTTTTTATATTCAAAGTTGGTGGCATGATCGATCAGAGGTTAGCACTGCTCCAACTAGCACCAGCAAAGAGGCACTGCAGACTCCAACCCCCTATGACTTTTTTCGACATACTATACTATGGCTTTTAATCACTTCTTTCTCTCTCTCTCTCTCTCTCTCTCTCTCTCTGTCCCTCGTTCCAGCCTCCTCCCTCTGCCTGTTACACACCTGAGTGTAATCAGTGGGGGGAGGTGATAAGAAGGTAGAGAGTGCAGGGACAGGGTACAGTAGTGAGGAGTTTCTTCCTCACTTTTTCTCCACATGCAGGTTTGTTTTTCCCAACCTCTATGCACACTTACAGTAGGTGCTGGAGTTTTGTTATTTTAGTTTATTGTGTTAGGGCTGGAGGTTACTGGTAGTTCAGTTATTAACCCTAACCCTAACCCCCCGTTTCCTAAACCCAACCGTCCCGTTCTTCTTTTCCTAAACCCAACCGTCCCGTTCTTCTTTTCCTAAACCCAACCGTCCCGTTCTTCTTTTCCTAAACCCAACCGTCCCGTTCTTCTTTTCCTAAACCCAACCGTCCCGTTCTTCTTTTCCTAAACCCAACCGTCCCGTTCTTCTTTTCCTAAACCCAACCGTCCCGTTCTTCTTTTCCTAAACTCAACCGTCCCGTTCTTCTTTTCCTAAACCCAACCGTCCCGTTCTTCATTTCCTAAACCCAACCGTCTCGTTCTTCTACTGAGGATTGTGTCCTGCGTGCTGACCATCACAAAAAAAACTATATAAACAACACGGAAAAATGTACAAAAATGTACCCGGAGATAAACGTGTCCGTGTAGACAATCAATAGATAAAAAATGACGTGACTATTTGTTGGACATACTATACTATGACTTTTATCACTTTTTTTTTACATACTCGACTATGACTCTTTTCAACATACTATACTATGACTTTTTATCGCTTTTTTCGACATACTATAGCATGACTCTTTTCAACATACTATACTATGACTTTTTTGTTATACTATACTAGGACTTTTGTATCACTTTATTTGACATACTATACTATGACTATGTTCTACATGCTATACTATTACTTTTTATCACTTTTTTTACATACTATTTTTGGCTCTCTTTGACATACAATACTATTACTTTTTATCCTTTTTTAGACAGTATAGTATGTGTATTTGTTTTTTTATGTATTTGTAATAATAACAATAATACATTTATCATACATTACATGTATGCTGTTTTAAAACACTTTGTGTTTACATGCAATAAAATATGCTATACAAATAAATTGACATTGACAATCAATCAATCAGTTTTATTTATAACTTGACATCGTATGAGGTACAATTCCAGTGAAATGTTATCCCTTTCAGCTCCTTCAACTTCTTCATGATTCATCTTAAAGCAGAATACGGCCGTCAGATCAGCACACAGAAAAGAGTCAGCCGGTTGAATGGCACCGGCACTCCAGGATCCAGCCAAGCCATGGTGAAAGGACATCACAGCTCCCGCCTGTACCCGCCTGTATGCCTGCACAATGGCTAGCTGGCTAGCAGGATGCCAGGCAAAGAAGTCCCAGTCGATGTTCAATTTCCCCACACTTGCCTCAGTGTCTCCTCAGATATAGCCCAATAATAACTAACTGCAACATATAATAAAAATGGCCATTAGTTGCACTTGTAGTTACTGTGCATTAAGCTTAGACTTCAATTACAGAAATATTTCATGCTTACTCTCACTTCTTAACATTCTTTTTCTTTCCAATTGTTATCCCCATCCACCCCTTCACCTCCTGTTTTAACCAGCTGTCTATACAATGAATCATTTTCATCACACATCCTGAAAATACCAATAATATTTTAAGTTGAATCTGACATGCCAGAGTCATTTTAATCTCCTTCAGGCTGAGAGTCTGTGTTTTTACACCACTCCTGACTTTTGCACCGGGAAGCAGCATTCTGTCTAGATCACATTAGATGATTGATTATCTGGGGAAACTAGATTCTTGCAGTAGTAAATGCAATGTGATTCAGAGTGGGACACAAAACAAGCACACAAATGAAATATGTCATAAAAGAGATGGTGGAATTTGGAATGTGGTGCCAAAAAAAAACAGAGAAAACAGTGACAAATGTTGAAGATGTTGCAACATGGTGTAACAATACTACAGAGCTACTTAAGAAGTGTTTTTACAGGGTTTTTTTCTAAGATGTGAGGCACTTTATCATTGTCAGGTGTCTGAATTAATGTTGTCCTGAAGGAGCTCATTTAAAAAATCATCAAAAATGTCTGTGTATCCTATCACTTGCCAAAATCATATAAATCTGCATGCTATTAAACCATTGATAGTTACCATTATATGTTTTTGCATATCGTCACCTTCCTAAAATAATGGCCTAAGTCATTTTTTCAGGTTTTTCAGAAAACACAAAAAACTTAACGGCACACGCTTTGCCATTATATAAAGGTGTAGAATCACAAGACCTGTTCAACTGAGGCTGTCGGCAATTTTACCAGAGGTGGCCAGCAACATGAGGAGATGATATAGGCCAAAAATAAATCATTTTTGTCAAAAAATGACATAGGCCTTTATAGTACCTTACCAACATTTTCTCCTAATTAGCAGCTATTACACACTAACTCACCATCATCTCATACTTTGCGAACTATAGTCATCGGAGTAAGCTAACATACCCTAACCTCATCCATCCGCATCCATCATTAGCCAGCACATCAGCCATTAACCCCATGCTGAAGTTAATGAAGCAATTCTGCCTGCAGAATTCAGTGGCTAAGTGGCACTTCAAAATAATCAAGAGAGAAGCTTGATTGTAACGCATATAGTTGGATTCAGTAGACAATATGCAGCCTGCCTACGGTCCCCAATTGGCTTGAAATGGTGATAGGTGTAAACTGAGTCCTGGGTATCCTGCTCTGCCTTTGAGAAAAAGTAATCTCAGATGAGCCGTTCTGGAATCTCCTCTTTATGAGGTCATAAGGAGGAAGGTTACCTCCCCTTTCTCTGCTTTGCCCGCCCAGAGAATTTGGCCAACCCATGAGAAAGAGACATCATGGATTTCAAAACTTCCAAAGAACACCATGTCATGGGACCTTTAAAGCACACCACGGCACAGGAAGCCAGCTGCAGTGCGGAATATTAAACAGCACTCTCAGTTATTAATGGATTTCGGCACGTCTGCGGAACATACAATGGCATCCCAAGGCACCACCATGGCAGAAAGGAAGAACACTTTGTGTTTTTCCAATGGAATATTACAAGATTGCATCAGTCTTGCGAGAGCATGCTTTAAAGGAAATGCAGTGTTTCCTCACAAAGAAGCTTTGTGTTTGAGGGCTCTGATTCTTTTAAGTGTAGAAAAAACTGAGAGCTCAACGGACAGTTTCAGTCAATCACCAAAACGACCAATCCAACAGTGTTCATAAAAAATACAAAATAAATAAGTTATGTGCCTAATTGGTTGCTAATCAAACTCTTGTGATAACAAGGGAGCACTTTGCAAATCATTTCAGTCAGTACTAATGCTGAGTAACCTGTGCTTTGAAAATTATCCTTGAGGACTTTCTTAACTGTATATATTACTTGGTGGTGCAACAGTGGCTGTACTCACACTGAGCTTCATAATCAAAGAGAAGAGCCATCCCCCGGGACACGTTATGCTTCAAAACACACACGCCTAATTGGCCATTTATCCAAAGTAAGTTCAGGACCTTCTTTGTTGCAACATGAAGTTTCTTTTCGAGTAGTGACCTAAAAAAAAAATCAACGTTCCACAAGTAATTGCACATGCTGCTATCATAACAGAATTCACTGATATTACATTATGTGCCTTGGTAAATAAATAATTCATAATATTACAACAGAATAAGTAGGATAAGCCATTTCCATAGTGCTTATCACACTGCTTGGTGTTTCCTCCAAGCCCTAAAGAGATTCAGTTGATGCTTAGTGATCGGTTTGAAATCATTAATTTCCAGGAACATATTCTTTCACATGGAAACAGGTGCTGCATCTCATGTTGCTTAAATTGCCTCCTCAAGTCCTCCACTTGCCTCCCTTCCTTGCGTCTTAGTCCCTCCCACCGAGGAGGCACGGGAGAGACGCAGGGAAATCACGGGAGGAGAGAGGAAAAGACGTCCTTTCCTCTGAAGCGTCACATGAATACGTCAGCCGTTAATAATAATCCGGGAAGGCTGCTCTCATGTTCCTCGCCTATAGCTCCTCGATGATCCCTCCTCGGTCCTTGGGGCAGAAATAACAGCTTTGAGACATCCTTCACCAAGGAGGGGCAGAACACCTTCCGGTTCAGATGAGGACTGAGGAGTCGAGGAGCTATAAATTAAATGTCATGAGATGCAGCTAGGCATTGTATGCCTTTCATGAAGTTTGACTTTAAATTCAGAATGGTAACCTGGAGATCTAGGTCCGAGGAAATAGTCTGAGGGCAGATTCCGAGATTCCGGGGAAGGTGTTCAGTTGGATCCAGTGTGTGTCCAGAGGTTGAGTTCCAGAATCCAGAGCCGTGTGTGCAGGAGTGGAGGTGGGAGTCACACCAGACCACTAGGGTACAGAAAACAGAATTAGCAGGGTACAGATCAGGTAACAAGCTATAAAGAGGCTAGAAGCGTAACTGGCTGCATAGAGTAGTTTACAATCTGGCGCCGAGTAACGGAATGAACCGGGTATATCAAGCTGAGCCAACACATTCTCACTCACATCACGTAAAATTCGGACGCTCGGTCAGGTGCCTTTGGCGTTGTTATTGATGCTAAAAGTCTCCTTTAGCATTGCATGTAAACATGCTATATCTAAATGCGTTTGGTCGGGACTATTGGCGTCACTTTTGGCGCAGTTAGGTTAAAGCCCCAGTGTGTAAGAATTTCTCCCATCTAGCGGTGAAATTGTATATGACAACCAACTGAATTTCACTTTGTAGCCCCTCCCTTTTCCGAGTGCGTTCTAACTTCTACGGTGGCCGAACCCAAAATTAGCAGATCCATGACGTGAGTTGTCTGCCAGGGAAATCACGGCACATATGATTACGTTTATGTTACAAGGTAGAGAATCCTTTTTCATCATTGACGCGAGGAAAAGTATCCTACACGTCGTTCTAGCGTTATACACAACCATGCTATAGTTAGCCAAGCAAGTAGCAACTATAAAACTTTTACACAAATAGGCAGAATTACCTGTTGAGAAGAAAGCAGGCAACTTCGGCGTCCATTTTAAAATCCTTGCTCCTCATCAGCTCTTTCCATCTTGGTAAAGCCACAACAATATTAACTTTGGTCGCGTTGCTTTGCCTGTCACGTTGTCATTTTAATTTCCTCGGCGACTCAGTTACATGTCCTCGATAATAGACACAACAGGCTTTCAAATCTGCCGGCAGTGAGTGGCACGTAAACTTCTCCCCCCTCCCTCCCTGGCATTCGTCACAGTCAGTGCCACTGAGTGAAAAGCGTGAAATGCGGAGCAGTATAGCCTGTATGTCCTTACGGACTACCGTATTTCAAGATGGCGCATGGCTATGGAGCGTCTACCCCAGTTCATGTAGGCGCAAATGTAAAATTTCAAGCCAATAGGAATACTTGGAATTGATGGTGGTTGTCAATATTCATAAAAAAGGACAAGTTTGTGAAGGGCAACACAGATTTTGATAATGAACTACAAATGTTACACACTGGGGCTTTAAGGAAAAGATTGTGGGTGGGCTTAAAAGGTACGTTTCCATGACACGCGGGACAAGAACGGGACAGTTGGGTTTAGGAAAAGAACAATGTGATAGTTGAGTTTAGGTAAAGAAGAAAGGGACAGGTGGGTTTAGGAAAAGAAGAACGTTATAGTTGGGTTTAGGAACAAAAACGGGACAGTTGGGTTCAGGAAAAGTGACACGCAGGACACAAACCCCGAACTCCGGGGTGAAAGTCCTGTGTTGTTTGACCCATCCACCACCCCAACCAACCTCCCTATGCAGAGTTTCAGACTTTCATACTACTCACTACCGTTGTCATTTAAAACTACGTCATTTTCAAGTGCCGTGTAGCTGCTGCTCTGCCTGGTGCATTCGACACACACGCTGAAGGGACCTTTTTGCGTCATATCTGGCACTGACAGCCACTGCCCGAGCGTCCGTATTTAACGAGTTCAGAGTGAGAACGGGTTGGCTGATGAAAAGCAGGTGACTCCTGCGCAGCTGACTCCACTCCTGTAATCAAACAAACACACGGGGTGGTTAGGGTTACTTAATTGATTCTACTCTCTTTTTCCTGGATGTGCATCTTGCTAATTGATTCACTTTAACATGTAATTGAGCCTTGAAAGGGGATTTTTTTAATATTAATAAAACCATACCACAAACTCACGACCTCACTTGCTCTAACTGATGTCTCAAGCCCGGATCTTAATGAGTTGTCCAGTGTAGTCTTTGTATCTGTATTAGAGAGCATGGTCTCTGCATGAACAGTATATCGATCCCTCTGCAAAGAAAGAGAGTTGTGTGATAGAAGGCCTTGACAGTGTTTCTCGACTCACTCAATAAATCAATGAAACACACATAGCAGTGAAGAACACATTTCATGGAAACTAATCAGGGTATTGTCAGAGATACATGGGCAGCGTGTGTATGTGTTTTTGTGTGTCTAAACTACAGTTCTTGGCCATTGAGTTGTAATGGCTATTACAAGGTAAACCTTTGTCTTGGCTGGTCCGCTGTTTGTAATTGCATTAATGTAAGGTAAGACGAGTGTGTTTCAGCGTTGTTTTTATGTCCGTTGTTGTGAGTTTGGAATGTCGGCCAGCTCTATATAAATATATATGCCTGATTGCATGCACATATCTGTTGAAATTTGTGATTTTTAAACGTGTGTGGACACAAAAGTGTTTGTGTGATCATATGTGAGTAGGCGTGTATATGCGGAAAAACAGGTAATTGCTTCTTGCTTCATTCTTCACTCCATCCGACCGTCCATGTAGGAGCTCAATCCAACAAAGGAAGAAGT